>JALJCO010002841.1:275000-428574 GCA_023101725.1 Atherinomorus stipes | reverse complement strand
AGTCTGGGTCCTGCTTTAGGAGAGGTCCTGGTATTCCAGAGTCTGGTATTCCAGAGTCTGGTTTCTAGAGTCTGGTATTCCAGATTCTGGGTCTTGCTTCAGTAAAAGGTTCTGGTATTCCAGAGTCTGGTTTCTAGAGTCTGGTATTCCAGAGTCTGGTATTCCAGAGTATGGTATTCCAGAGTCTGGTATTCCAGATTCTGGGTCTTGCTTCAGTAAAAGGTTCTGGTATTCCAGAGTCTGGTTTCTAGAGTCTGGTATTCCAGAGTATGGTATTCCAGAGTCTGGTATTCCAGAGTATGGTATTCCAGAGTCTGGTATTCCAGAGTCTGGTATTCCAGATTCTGGGTCTTGCTTCAGTAAAAGGTTCTGGTATTCCAGAGTCTGGTTTCTAGAGTCTGGTATTCCAGAGTCTGGTATTCCAGAGTATGGTATTCCAGAGTCTGGTATTCCAGAGTCTGGTATTCCAGAGTCTGGTATTCCAGATTCTGGGTCTTGCTTCAGTAAAAGGTTCTGGTATTCCAGAGTCTGGTTTATAGAGTTTTGTATTCCAGAGTCTGGTATTCCAGAGTCTGGGTCCTGCTTCAGGAGAGGTCCTGGTATTCCAGAGTCTGGTTTCTAGAGTCTGGTATTCCAGATTCTGGGTCTTGCTTTAGGAGAGGTCCTGGTATTCCAGAGTCTGGTTTCTAGAGTCTGGTATTCCAGAGTCTGGTATTCCAGATTCTGGGTCTTGCTTTAGGAGAGGTCCTGGTATTCCAGAGTCTGGTTTCTAGAGTCTGGTATTCCAGATTCTGGGTCTTGCTTTAGGAGAGGTCCTGGTATTCCAGAGTCTGGTTTCTAGAGTCTGGTATTCCAGAGTCTGGTTTCCAGAGTCTGGGTCCTGCTTCAGGAGAGGTCCTGGTATTCCAGAGTCTGGTATTCCAGAGTCTGGTTTCTAGAGTCTGGGTCCTGCTTCAGGAGAGGTCCTGGTATTCCAGAGTCTGGTTTCCAGAGTCTGGGTCCTGCTTCAGGAGAGGTCCTGGTATTCCAGAGTCTGGTATTCCAGAGTCTGGTTTCTAGAGTCTGGTATTCCAGAGTCTGGTTTCCAGAGTCTGGGTCCTGCTTCAGGAGAGGTCCTGGTATTCCAGAGTCTGGTTTCCAGAGTCTGGGTCCTGCTTCAGGAGAGGTCCTGGTATTCCAGAGTCTGGTATTCCAGAGTCTGGTTTCTAGAGTCTGGGTCCTGCTTCAGGAGAGGTCCTGGTATTCCAGAGTCTGGTATTCCAGAGTCTGGTTTCCAGAGTCTGGGTCCTGCTTCAGGAGAGGTCCTGGTATTCCAGAGTCTGGTTTCCAGAGTCTGGGTCTTGCTTCAGGAGAGGTCCTGGTATTCCAGAGTCTGGTTTCTAGAGTCTGGTATTCCAGATTCTGGGTCCTGCTTTAGGAGAGGTCCTGGTTTCTTGATGCTGCTTCAGTGACCACTAAACCTCTGATCCTGATTCTGCAGACAAAGTTCTTGGTGTTCATATTGAAGTCAGGACGTGACTCGGGTCGGTCATTCCCGGCCGTGACTCGGGTCGGTCATTCCCGGCCGTGACTCGGGTCGGTCATTCCCGGCCGTGACTCGGGTCGGTTATTCCCGGCCGTGACTCGGGTCGGTCATTCCCGGCCGTGACTCGGGTCGGTCATTCCCGGCCGTGACTCGGGTCGGTCATTCCCGGCCGTGACTCGGGTCGGTCATTCCCGGCCGTGACTCGGGTCGGTCATTCCCGGCCGTGACTCGGGTCGGTCATTCCCGGCCGTGACTCGGGTCGGTCATTCCCGGCCGTGACTCGGGTCGGTCATTCCCGGCCGTGACTCGGGTCGGTCATTCCCGGCCGTGACTCGGGTTCGTCATTCCCGGCCGTGACTCGGGTCGGTCATTCCCGGCCGTGACTCGGGTCGGTCATTCCCGGCCGTGACTCGGGTTCGTCATTCCCGGCCGTGACTCGGGTCGGTCGTTCCCGGCCGTGAGTCATTCCCGGCCGTGACTCGGGTCGGTCATTCCCGGCCGTGACTCGGGTCGGTCATTCCCGGCCGTGACTCGGGTCGGTCATTCCCGGCCGTGACTCGGGTTCGTCATTCCCGGCCGTGACTCGGGTCGGTCATTCCCGGCCGTGACTCGGGTCGGTCATTCCCGGCCGTGACTCGGGTTCGTCATTCCCGGCCGTGACTCGGGTCGGCTCGTTCCCGGCCGTGAGTCATTCCCGGCCGTGACTCGGGTCGGTCATTCCCGGCCGTGACTCGGGTCGGTCATTCCCGGCCGTGACTCGGTCATTCCCGGCCGTGACTCGGGTCCGTCACTCCCGGCCGTGACTCGGGTCGGTCATTCCCGGCCGTGACTCGGGTCCGTCATTCCCGGCCGTGACTCGGGTCGGTCATTCCCGGCCGTGACTCGGGTCGGTCATTCCCGGCCGTGACTCGGGTCGGTCATTCCCGGCCGTGACTCGGGTCGGTCATTCCCGGCCGTGACTCGGGTCGGTCATTCCCGGCCGTGACTCGGGTCCGTCATTCCCGGCCCTGACTCGGGTCGGTCATTCCCGGCCGTGACTCGGGTCCGTCATTCCCGGCCGTGACTCGGGTCGGTCATTCCCGGCCGTGACTCGGGTCGGTCATTCCCGGCCGTGACTCGGTCATTCCCGGCTGTGACTCGGGTCGGTCATTCCCGGCCGTGACTCGGGTCCGTCATTCCCGGCCGTGACTCGGGTCGGTCATTCCCGGCCGTGACTCGGTCATTCCCGGCTGTGACTCGGGTCGGTCATTCCCGACCGTGACTCGGGTCGGTCATTCCCGGCCGTGACTCGGGTCGGTCATTCCCGGCCGTGACTCGGGTCGGTCATTCCCGGCCGTGACTCGGGTCTGTCATTCCCGGCCGTGACTCGGTCCGTCATTCCCGGCCGTGACTCGGGTCGGTCATTTCCGGCCGTGACTCGGGTCGGTCATTCCCGGCCGTGACTCGGGTCGGTCATTCCCGGCCGTGACTCCCGGCCGGGTGACTCGGGTCGGTCATTCCCGGCCGTGACTCGGGTCGGTCATTCCCGGCCGTGACTCGGGTCGGTCATTCCCGAGCCGTGACTCGGGTCGGTCATTCCCGGCCGTGACTCGGGTTCGTCATTCCCGGCCGTGACTCGGGTCGGTCATTCCCGGCCGTGACTCGGGTCGGTCATTCCCGGCCGTGACTCGGGTTCGTCATTCCCGGCCGTGACTCGGGTCGGTCGTTCCCGGCCGTGAGTCATTCCCGGCCGTGACTCGGGTCGGTCATTCCCGGCCGTGACTCGGGTCGGTCATTCCCGGCCGTGACTCGGGTCGGTCATTCCCGGCCGTGACTCGGGTTCGTCATTCCCGGCCGTGACTCGGGTCGGTCATTCCCGGCCGTGACTCGGGTCGGTCATTCCCGGCCGTGACTCGGGTTCGTCATTCCCGGCCGTGACTCGGGTCGGTCGTTCCCGGCCGTGAGTCATTCCCGGCCGTGACTCGGGTCGGTCATTCCCGGCCGTGACTCGGGTCGGTCATTCCCGGCCGTGACTCGGTCATTCCCGGCCGTGACTCGGGTCCGTCACTCCCGGCCGTGACTCGGGTCGGTCATTCCCGGCCGTGACTCGGGTCCGTCATTCCCGGCCGTGACTCGGGTCGGTCATTCCCGGCCGTGACTCGGGTCGGTCATTCCCGGCCGTGACTCGGGTCGGTCATTCCCGGCCGTGACTCGGGTCGGTCATTCCCGGCCGTGACTCGGGTCGGTCATTCCCGGCCGTGACTCGGGTCCGTCATTCCCGGCCCTGACTCGGGTCGGTCATTCCCGGCCGTGACTCGGGTCCGTCATTCCCGGCCGTGACTCGGGTCGGTCATTCCCGGCCGTGACTCGGGTCGGTCATTCCCGGCCGTGACTCGGTCATTCCCGGCTGTGACTCGGGTCGGTCATTCCCGGCCGTGACTCGGGTCCGTCATTCCCGGCCGTGACTCGGGTCGGTCATTCCCGGCCGTGACTCGGTCATTCCCGGCTGTGACTCGGGTCGGTCATTCCCGACCGTGACTCGGGTCGGTCATTCCCGGCCGTGACTCGGGTCGGTCATTCCCGGCCGTGACTCGGGTCGGTCATTCCCGGCCGTGACTCGGGTCTGTCATTCCCGGCCGTGACTCGGTCCGTCATTCCCGGCCGTGACTCGGGTCGGTCATTTCCGGCCGTGACTCGGGTCGGTCATTCCCGGCCGTGACTCGGGTCGGTCATTCCCGGCCGTGACTCGGGTCTGTCATTCCCGGCCGTGACTCGGGTCCGTCATTCCCGGCCGTGACTCGGGTCGGTCATTCCCGGCCGTGACTCGGGTCGGTCATTCCCGGCCGTGACTCGGGTCGGTCATTTCCGGCCGTGACCCGGGTCGGTCATTCCCGGCCGTGACTCGGGTCGGTCATTCCCGGCCGTGACTCGGGTCGGTCATTCCCGGACGTGACTCGGGTCCGTCATTCCCGGCCCTGACTCAGGTCCGTCATTCCCGGTCCGTCATTCCCGGCCGTGACTCGGGTCGGTGGTTCCCGGCCGTGACTCGGGTCGGTGGTTCCCGGCCGTGACTCGGGTCCGTCATTCCCGGCCGTGACTCGGGTCCGTCATTCCCGGCCGTGACTCGGGTCGGTCATTCCCGGCCGTGACTCGGGTCGGTCATTCCCGGCCGTGACTCGGGTCGGTCATTCCTGGCCGTGACTCGGGTCGGTCGTTCCCGGCCGTGACTCGGGTCCGTCATTCCTGGCCGTGACTCGGGTCCGTCATTCCCGGCCGTGACTCGGGTCGGTCATTCCCGGCCGTGACTCGGGTCGGTCATTCCCGGCCGTGACTCGGGTCGGTCATTCCCGGCCGTGACTCGGGTTCGTCATTCCCGGCCGTGACTCGGGTCGGTCGTTCCCGGCCGTGAGTCATTCCCGGCCGTGACTCGGGTCGGTCATTCCCGGCCGTGACTCGGGTCGGTCATTCCCGGCCGTGACTCGGGTCGGTCATTCCCGGCCGTGACTCGGGTCGGTCATTCCCGGCCGTGACTCGGGTTCGTCATTCCCGGCCGTGACTCGGGTCGGTCATTCCCGGCCGTGACTCGGGTCGGTCATTCCCGGCCGTGACTCGGGTTCGTCATTCCCGGCCGTGACTCGGGTCGGTCGTTCCCGGCCGTGAGTCATTCCCGGCCGTGACTCGGGTCGGTCATTCCCGGCCGTGACTCGGGTCGGTCATTCCCGGCCGTGACTCGGTCATTCCCGGCCGTGACTCGGGTCCGTCACTCCCGGCCGTGACTCGGGTCGGTCATTCCCGGCCGTGAGTCATTCCCGGCTGTGACTCGGGTCGGTCATTCCCGGCCGTGACTCGGGTCCGTCATTCCCGGCCGTGACTCGGGTCGGTCATTCCCGGCCGTGACTCGGGTCGGTCATTCCCGGCCGTGACTCGGGTCGGTCATTCCCGGCCGTGACTCGGGTCGGTCATTCCCGGCCGTGACTCGGGTCGGTCATTCCCGGCCGTGACTCGGGTCGGTCATTCCCGGCCCTGACTCGGGTCGGTCATTCCCGGCCGTGACTCGGGTCCGTCATTCCCGGCCGTGACTCGGGTCGGTCATTCCCGGCCGTGACTCGGGTCGGTCATTCCCGGCCGTGACTCGGTCATTCCCGGCTGTGACTCGGGTCGGTCATTCCCGGCCGTGACTCGGGTCCGTCATTCCCGGCCGTGACTCGGGTCGGTCATTCCCGGCCGTGACTCGGTCATTCCCGGCTGTGACTCGGGTCGGTCATTCCCGACCGTGACTCGGGTCGGTCATTCCCGGCCGTGACTCGGGTCGGTCATTCCCGGCCGTGACTCGGGTCGGTCATTCCCGGCCGTGACTCGGGTCTGTCATTCCCGGCCGTGACTCGGTCCGTCATTCCCGGCCGTGACTCGGGTCGGTCATTTCCGGCCGTGACTCGGGTCGGTCATTCCCGGCCGTGACTCGGGTCGGTCATTCCCGGCCGTGACTCGGTCATTCCCGGCCGTGACTCGGGTCGGTCATTCCCGGCCGTGACTCGGGTCCGTCATTCCCGGCCGTGACTCGGTCATTCCCGGCTGTGACTCGGGTCGGTCATTCCCGGCCGTGACTCGGGTCCGTCATTCCCGGCCGTGACTCGGGTCGGTCATTCCCGGCCGTGACTCGGGTCGGTCATTCCCGGCCGTGACTCGGGTCGGTCATTCCCGGCCGTGACTCGGGTCTGTCATTCCCGGCCGTGACTCGGTCCGTCATTCCCGGCCGTGACTCGGGTCGGTCATTCCCGGCCGTGACTCGGGTCGGTCATTCCCGGCCGTGACTCGGGTCGGTCATTTCCGGCCGTGACCCGGGTCGGTCATTCCCGGCCGTGACTCGGGTCGGTCATTCCCGGCCGTGACTCGGGTCGGTCATTCCCGGACGTGAGTCATTCCCGGCCGTGACTCGGGTCCGTCATTCCCGGCCGTGACTCGGGTCCGTCATTCCCGGCCCTGACTCAGGTCCGTCATTCCCGGTCCGTCATTCCCGGCCGTGACTCGGGTCGGTGGTTCCCGGCCGTGACTCGGGTCGGTGGTTCCCGGCCGTGACTCGGGTCCGTCATTCCCGGCCGTGACTCGGGTCCGTCATTCCCGGCCGTGACTCGGGTCGGTCATTCCCGGCCGTGACTCGGGTCGGTCATTCCCGGCCGTGACTCGGGTCGGTCATTCCTGGCCGTGACTCGGGTCGGTCGTTCCCGGCCGTGACTCGGGTCCGTCATTCCTGGCCGTGACTCGGGTCCGTCATTCCCGGCCGTGACTCGGGTCGGTCATTCCCGGCCGTGACTCGGGTCGGTCATTCCCGGCCGTGACTCGGGTCGGTCATTCCCGGCCGTGACTCGGGTCGGTCATTCCCGGCCGTGACTCGGGTCGGTCATTCCTGGCCGTGACTCGGGTCCGTCATTCCCGGCCGTGACTCGGGTCGGTCATTCCCGGCCGTGACTCGGGTCGGTCATTCCCGGCCGTGACTCGGGTCGGTCATTCCCGGCCGTGACTCGGGTCGGTCATTCCCGGCCGTGACTCGGGTCGGTCATTCCCGGCCGTGCCGGCTGCAGGGGTGCCGCCCTCGGCTGTGTTTAGGTAGCAGGCGTGGAGCTGCAGATTGGCGGGGCAGAGCCTCCACCCTCCAACAGCAGGTTTTCATTTCTGAGCTCTGAGGCAGGTTGTCTCCAGCAGACCCGACATGTGAGTTTGGCCGTGTTTATTTTCCTTTGATAGGCATTCGCTGCATGTGCAGCACATGCCTCCATAATGCCTTTATTCTCCAGGAACTTGTGGGGGAGGGTCGGGGGAGGAAGATGAAGGTGAAAGGGGATCCAGGGAAGGACTGCTTCTCTCTGCCAGTCCTCTTCACCGTTCACGCTAACATCTTCACCCCCTTCTTCTTCATCTGCTGCTTCCATGTCAGACCTCTGGCATGAAATTCCACACATGCCTTTAATTTGGAACGAGGCAGCACCGGAGTAATCTTACAGTTGTGGAATTTTCCACTCTTGCCTCCCGACACGAGCCCAAAAGCAATTAGGGAAAAGGGAAAGTGGGGCGTATTAACAGGCAGGGGGGGCGGCTTTCTGAGGAAAACTCAAGCACTGCAGAAACTCCAATCTTACCGAGTATGTTTTCCTCATTTGTCCTCAAAATATCTCATCACACTCAAAATAAGACAAAATCACCTAACAGAGACATTTGTTTGAAGATTAGGGATGTCCCGATACCGATGCCAGTATCGGTACGCGCTCCGATACTGGCCTATTTTGCTGTACTCGTACTCGCTCCCGACAGCACCCAATACCAGACGTCACATGACTCGCGGTGTTTACGCCGCCATGCTGGCAGAAAAAGACCCTTCAACACGAGCGGTGCCGGCTTTCACTTTACTTCTTTTTCAAATTAGAAGTTGCTTTTCATCACGTGAGAATAGATTAAATAAATCGGACTCGTATCGTGTTCCTGGGATATTTTTTAAAACGTTGGAGGCGGTCAGAGCGGACCTTTGTTCCCGCCCTCCCATCGGACCTGCGGTTCCCCACCAGTGTTGGGGAGAATACTTCCTAAATGTATTTAGTTACAGAATACTGAATTTAAAAATGTATTTTGTAACGTATTCCGTTACATTGCTTAACTAGTACTGTACTCTAAATACTTGAAATACTTCTCTTTAAATAGCATTTACGTCTGTGTAACGGCAGCTCCTCCCGCAGGAAAACAGTCTATTAATGTTAAACATTATTTGAAATAAATTAAACAATTTTTATTGTTTTAACAAAAATTAAAACAATGTTTGTTTTTTAACTGTTAAAATCGTAAGTTTTTCACAAGTAGTGGAGCGATTACCGTCCGTCATGCCCGCATCACACCTGAGGAGAGATGCTTCTTTTTATTTAAAACAAATACCAGAACTTTACCGGAGGAAGAGACGAAAAGAAAGGGAGGAAAGGACAGAACAAGAGTCAAGATAAGACTGTTTTACTTGGATTTTTTTAAATGAGATGCATTTGTCTTAAAACAAGTTCCTGTATCTCACTAAAATGTTTCTCTGTCTCATTTTGAGTGTGATGAGATATTTTGTCTAGAAATGAGAAAAATGTGGTGAGATGAGAGTTTTTGCAGTGAGCAGACTTTGCTCAGGTTTGCTCGGGATGTGATGATGATTCGTCCTGTTCTGCCCTTTTATTGAAGACTAATTTGGAAAAAACAATATAACAGAATGTTTATCTTGACCCAAATGACCCCTGCTTATTATCATTTCCCCTTAATTTGCTTGTTCACAAAATATCCACCCATTATCCGCGGCGTTATGAGATTAATCTCAGCGTTTAATAGGCTTTCAGCCCCCAGCAGAGTAATGACAGCTGTTACATAAAGATGGAGAGGGCAGCATTGTCTTCTTCCCACAAAAACCAGCTCTTCTTCCCGTTGAGCTGCCCTCCTCTGGGGGATCTGCGAGCAATGAGCAGCCCGGTCCCGGACCATGTGATGGCTTCCATCCGGGGCTCTGCCTTCCACTGCTTGGCCTGTTTTTGTCCTCACGTCTTCGGTTTGATGTCGGCTCCTTTTGTCTCACTCCGGAGGAAAAAGCCGGGTTATAAAAAGAACGCTGATGAAAGGCCTTTGAAGTTTTCTGCCAGAAATTACGGAGAGGAGTGGCGAAACAGTTGGACCCCTTCTACTTAAAATAGTAATTATGCAAATGCTTTGATATTTTGGATTCTGCGAGGGAACATTCAGGCCTCCTCCTCTAAGTGCTGTTATATTAAGGAAAATGAATTTCCTGCCTCTGCAGAATGACTTCAGAGCAGCTTCTTTTCTCTCAGCAGAAAATCTTCTTTAACAAACAGTAACTGATACTGAAACTAATGACCGGCTTCGTCCTCCGTCTCTCATTTTACCGCACAAGTAAAAAGAGAATTTTCTGCATGCAAATGAGAATTATACAACATACAGGCTACACTCAGACTCTGCCCCACTTTCTGTTTGTCTTGGTTATCATCTCAGAAAAGCTCCGATATATATCACATATCCAAGAGGGATTCTTCCTTGTCTGATATATTAGGAAGAGGGCCGGGACGCTCTCGCTGTGACACGGTTATCAGTCATCTGTCATCTGTGTTTTGCAGAATGCATGACTGTGCTGCGATGAGCTATTAGCGTGAAGTGAGGAGGCGATCAGTCTTGTCTGTTCTGGAGCAGTTTCTGCAACGTGAAAGCCACCCCTGCTGTCTGGCCAAGTCGTGTTCCCCACCCCGAGCTGCAGATAAAAACATGGGTGTGTTCGGGAGAGAAAGGAAAGAGGGGGATGAAACAGAAACCTCTCTTCCTGACTGCTGAGGAAACCCACAGATTTAAAGTAAAATCTCACAGCAGCTCACTTCTGTCACGATGACCAACATTAGGATGATTCAGACAAAGTGAAAGATTAAAAAATAAAAGAGGAGCAGTTAGACGGCAGGCTGAAGGTTTCCAGGGGGGGGTGTGTGCAGTGGAGCGTGGGCTTGTTTGGGATGGTTATCGGCTCATTGAGAATCTGTGTCCTCTCCCTGAACTCAGTCACATGGAGGTGACACCGCTCTGCCTCACAACAGTCAATATCAGCAACTACACGAGACGTCACCGCTGGGGGAGGGGGCGAGATGCTGCTGTAGCCCCCGCCCAGGAGGAGGGGGCGAGATGCTGTAGCCCCCGCCCAGGAGGAGGGCGCGAGATGCTGCTGTAGCCCCCGCCCAGGAGGAGGGGGCGAGATGCTGCTGTAGCCCCCGCCCAGGAGGAGGGGGCGAGATGCTGCTGTAGCCCCCGCCCACTGGAGGAGGGCGCGAGATCCTGCTGTAGCCCCCGCCCAGGAGGAGGGGGCGAGATGCTGCTGTAGCCCCCGCCCAGGAGGAGGGGGCGAGATGCTGCTGTAGCCCCCGCCCACTGGAGGAGGGGCGCGAGATCCTGCTGTAGCCCCCGCCCAGGAGGAGGGGGCGAGATGCTGCTGTAGCCCCCGCCCAGGAGGAGGGGGCGAGATGCTGCTGTAGCCCCCGCCCACTGGAGGAGGGCGCGAGATCCTGCTGTAGCCCCCGCCCAGGAGGAGGGGGCGAGATGCTGCTGTAGCCCCCGCCCAGGAGGAGGGGGCGAGATGCTGTAGCCCCCGCCCAGGAGGGGGCGAGATGCTGCTGTAGCCCCCGCCCAGGAGGAGGGCGCAAGATGCTGCTGTAGCCCCCGCCCACTGGAGGAGGGCGAGAGATCCTGCTGTAGCCCCCGCCCGCTGGAGGAGGGGGCGAGATGCTGCTGTAGCCCCCGCCCGCTGGAGGAGGGGGCGAGATGCTGCTGTAGCCCCCGCCCAGGAGGAGGGCGCGAGATCCTGCTGTAGCCCCCGCCCAGGAGGAGGGGGCGAGATGCTGCTGTAGCCCCCGCCCACTGGAGGAGGGCGCGAGATCCTGCTGTAGCCCCCGCCCGCTGGAGAAGGGCGCGAGATCCTGCTGTAGCCCCCGCCCAGGAGGAGGGGGCGAGATCCTGCTGTAGCCCCCGCCCAGGAGGAGGGGGCGAGATGCTGCTGTAGCCCCCGCCCACTGGAGGAGGGCGCGAGATCCTGCTGTAGCCCCCGCCCAGGAGGAGGGGGCGAGATGCTGCTGTAGCCCCCGCCCAGGAGGAGGGGGCGAGATGCTGTAGCCCCCGCCCAGGAGGGGGCGAGATGCTGCTGTAGCCCCCGCCCAGGAGGAGGGCGCAAGATGCTGCTGTAGCCCCCGCCCACTGGAGGAGGGCGAGAGATCCTGCTGTAGCCCCCGCCCGCTGGAGGAGGGGGCGAGATGCTGCTGTAGCCCCCCGCCCGCTGGAGGAGGGGGCGAGATGCTGCTGTAGCCCCCGCCCAGGAGGAGGGCGCGAGATCCTGCTGTAGCCCCCGCCCACTGGAGGAGGGCGCGAGATCCTGCTGTAGCCCCCGCCCGCTGGAGGAGGGGGCGAGATGCCGCTGTAGGCCCCGCCTGCTGAAGGAGGGGGCGAGATCCTGCTGTAGCCCCCGCCCGCTGGAGAAGGGCGCGAGATCCTGCTGTAGCCCCCGCCCGCTGGAGAAGGGCGCGAGATCCTGCTGTAGCCCCCGCCCACTGGAGAAGGGCGAGAGATCCTGCTGTAGCCCCCGCCCACTGGAGGAGGGGGCGAGATCCTGCTGTAGCCCCCGCCCGCTGGAGAAGGGCGCGAGATCCTGCTGTAGCCCCCGCCCACTGGAGGAGGGCGAGAGATCCTGCTGTAGCCCCCGCCCACTGGAGGAGGGGGCGAGATCCTGCTGTAGCCCCCGCCCGCTGGAGAAGGGCGCGAGATCCTGCTGTAGCCCCCGCCCACTGGAGGAGGGCGAGAGATCCTGCTGTAGCCCCCGCCCGCTGGAGAAGGGCGCGAGATCCTGCTGTAGCCCCCGCCCACTGGAGAAGGGCGCGAGATCCTGCTGTAGCCCCCGCCCGCTGGAGGAAGGCGCGAGATCCTGCTGTAGCCCCCGCCCGCTGGAGGAGGGAGCGAGATCCTACTGTAGCCCCCGCCCGCTGGAGGAGGGCGTGATGCTGCTGTAGCCCCCGCCCACTGGAGGAGGGCGTGATGCTGCTGTAGCCCCCGCCCGCTGTAGGAGGGCGCTGGATGCTGCTGTAGCCCCCACTCCCTGGAGGAGGGCTCAAGTGCTGGTTTAGCCCCCGCCCACTGGAGAAGGGAGCGAGATGTCGGTGTAGTTCCCCCCACTGGAGAAGCCCCCCCCCCGTGAAACACATGAAGTGACATCACAGTCATCCATCTGCTGTAACCGTGGCCGTTCTTTCCCTTCCATTTATCCGCTTTCTGCACTGGCTTCTTCTTGGTCAGGGTGGGGGGGTTCATCCCAGCTGCAGGTACACCCCCGTTAACCGTGCATGCTCACGCTCACTGCTGGGGTCAGTTTAGACCAATCAGCGTAAGAGAACGTGTGTGGATGGAGAACCAGAACCAGTGGGAGAACATCCAGACTCCACACAAGGTCCCAGCTGAGGTTCCGCACCGAAACCTGAACTTGGCCGATATTTGGCCGATAACCAATACCGATACTGATATTAAAGCTGAACTAACATAACATTCATTCCTTGTGAAAATTAGAAACATACCTCTGCTGCAGATGCAGGAGCTGTCGGAAACGTCATTATGTCTCATGGTGGGTGGGACATTATCACATTATCAATCACAGGCGGGAATGTTTTTTAAACTGTAAAGCACTTTGAGTCGCGTAACCTGCTGGAAAAGCGCTTCATAAATAAAGATTGATTGATTGATTGATTGAAAAGACGGTTACACTTTACAATAAGAGTCCAAATAACATTCAGTAATGGTTAACTATGGTTAAGTAATGCTTATTAGGCTGTAAATTATAAATAAAGTGTTACCAAAGGGATAAATGTTTACATTTATGAGTAAAGCATACACAATGGTAACTTATTATGTAATTCAACTTTTATCACGGCTTAATAATGCGTTAAGGTTGGGAAGTAAGCATTAATTAACTGGTAATTATCGAATTAACTAATATGCTAACTAATGCAAAGTAATTGTTAATAAAAGTTGTTAATGTGTTATTAAGCAGTTAATTAATGCTCAATAATGCACTTACTTACGTTATTTAAGGGACCCTTATTGTAAAGTGTTACTGAAAAGACATTATATATTTTTTTTAAAGTTCCAAAAAGAAGTTATTGCATAAATTCATCTTCGCCTCTTTCTGCAACACAGCTGAAATGATCAGCAAGTAAAGATCAACAAAAATGGACAAAGAGGAGGAAGACGGCATGTTTTAGATGTTTCTCTGCTCCAACACGCCCGTCTGAAGCTAAAAGCATCTCCACGACAGTTTGTTGTGAAATTCTGCACGAGTCTGTTATTTGTGTGGAAGCTCTCGACACCATCTGTTCCCCGTGCAGAGGTCAGCCGCTCTAAATGAATGTTTAGGAAGCAGCATGATCACCAAATCTCCATCCCACCTAACCGACCGCGTACATCAATATTTTCATTGTTCTCTGTCCGTGTTTCTGATTTTCAGCAGACATACAGAGTTCCCGCAGCTGCACGGTAAAACGCAGTAATGCTCGCTAATCGGGGGATGTTAGGGTACAAAGCAACCACTAAACTGGCACGCCAAGGCCTCGCTATGTTGGTGGTCCTTCCTGCCTCGGGGGGATAAAAAGGCCCGGTCTAGTCAGAACTTTCAGAGTTTCCTTGGACAGCAGCGAAGCCGAGTAAAAGTCAAACGGCTATAATTCATCACAGGTGGAGAATTTATGGATCAAGCTTCAGTTTTTCTGCTGATAGCACCAGAGCTGATGAAGAACTGCTTCCCACAGCAGCCGGGACCTGCAGCTGGATGGTGGGAGCAGATCCGTGTCAGTTTCAGCACCAGTTTTCTGCAATAAAGTACAAACAAAAACACACGTTAGTTATAAGAGCTGCTATTTCAGCACGAGAAGCTCCAAACGGCACTTTGTGACCCTTTCTGTGGATTAAGACCGCTGAAGAAAAAAAGAGAAAACATTTTTCTAAGAAAAAAGTCAGAATACTGACATCAGTCTAGGAATTCTGACCTTTTTTTCCCAGAACATTAAAAAAATAATTAGGAGGATTTTTTTTCAACTTCTGGAAAAGTCAGAATTCTGACCATTTTTTTCAGAAAATAAAAAAAAACTCCAAATTTTTAAAAAATATTTTTTTAAATGATATTTTTACTACATATATACATGTATGTGTATATATATATATTTATTGGTAGATTTTTTTCACTTTGAGAAAAAAGTCAGAATTTTCACCTTTTTTTAGGAAATGGGAAAAAAAGAAAACTGGAATTTTTAAAAGAATATTCTGGAAAAAAATCAGAATTTTGTCTTTGTTTTTTAGGAAACTGAAAAAAAAAGAAATTTCCAGATTTACATATATATATATATATATATATATATATTCTGGGAAAAAATTAAAATTCTGACTTTTTTCAAAAATTGAAAAAAAAAAAAAATCTTGACAAATTTCTTGTCTTCATTTATTTCTTTAATTCTGAGATTAAACTCAGAATTGTGACTTTTTTTCTCCGAGTTTTATTATTTATATCTTCAGTGGCTCTAATTCTCTTCTGGGTCTTTGGACTTTTATTTCCCAAACAGATATAAAGACTCTGCTGGTGAGACGCCCCTTGCTGTGCGTGTATGCGTTGGCATTATCTGAACAAACAAAAAACCACACAAACAAGCCACAAAAACAGCTTCCAACTGTTGCCTGCTACGTACAATCTGCATCAGAAAGAACCGGTTTGCTTGTGCAGGAAAAAAGATGCAGAGATTAAAAGGCAAATGGAGACAAAGCACCATGTGCTGTGTTTTTACACAGAGGTGGGCTCCACATCAGTTTTGCTTTGTGACATGAAGGCAACAAACTGCCCTCTGCTCTCGTTCATTAACAGCCAGACTGAGCATGCTCACCGTGGACAGATCCAACAAATTTAATCGGCCCAAATAAGGAAGCCGACGGTGTTTGACAGTAGCAACATGGGTGCAAACCGATGGAGCAGAGACAGATGTTCCCAGACGCTCCAGATGTGACTGTGGGTGTGCACGAGGCCTTCCTCCCACCTCAGTGCCAGAGCTGCAGCGTGGCTCCCAGTAAACTGCTGTTTACACCAGGCAGATTTTGGAGGTGGCCTGTTTGGAAGGAGGATCCTGGCTTCCGATGATGGGTAAGTACATGCGAGCCTCGGAGCCCGGCAGCCCTAAATTTGCACTCCTGCATGAGATCTTTATTCGTGCTGCTCGTTGCATGCATGCGCATAATTACAGTCATTAAGAGAGCCTTGTTTACTCAAATCCAGACAATCTAAAATCCAAATAATGTTCTTTGGGAACAAAATGCGTTTAAATGTTGTAAAGTTAAAGATAAACATTCCAACATGAGTTAAATTATCAGGCTGGAGATGCGTTCTGCCAAAGAAATAGAAGCTGTGAGATTAATTTGCTTTCCAGATGTTTTCAGGTTAGATGTGGTACCAACATAGCAAGAATCCGGTACCCGGACTCTGGACTGCAGGAGGACCAGTTCAGCAGCTGGACTCTGGACTGCAGGCAGACCAGTTCAGCAGCAGGACTCTGGACTGCAGGCAGACCAGTTCAGCATCCGGACTCTGGACTGCAGACAGACCAGTTCAGCAGCTGGACTCTGGACTGCAGGCAGACCAGTTCAGCAGCAGGACTCTGGACTGCAGGCAGACCAGTTCAGCAGCTGGACTCTGGACTGCAGGCAGACCAGTTCAGCATCTGGACTCTGGACTGCAGGCAGACCAGTTCAGCATCCGGACTCTGGACTGCAGGCAGACCAGTTCAGCATCTGGACTCTGGACTGCAGGCAGACCAGTTCAGCATCTGGACTCTGGACTGCAGGCAGACCAGTTCAGCATCTGGACTCTGGACTGCAGGCGGACCAGTTCAGCAGCTGGACTCTGGACTGCAGGCAGACCAGTTCAGCATCCGGACTCTGGACTGCAGGCAGACCAGTTCAGCATCCGGACTCTGGACTGCCGGCGACACAGGGACATGGAGGGTTGGATTTTTCCCCTTACTAATAAAAACCTTCATTTAAAAACTGCATTTTCTGTTTACTTGTGTTTTCTTTGTCTCACATTTAAATTTGTTTGATGATCTGAAACATTTAATTTTGACAAACATGCAAAAAAGTAAGAAACCAGAAAGGAGGAAACACTTTTTCAGACAAATGTCCAGCTTTACATGTGAGAGACTCTGAAATGCTCCTTTAAAACCAGTCATGTTACTGGTCTGTTGCCAATTAAAATCTCCTCCAATTATTTATTTTCCACCTTTTGTTGCTCCTGTTCCAACTTTTTACAGACGTGTTTCTGCATCAGATTCACAGTCAGAGAATATTTTCCATTAAATATTAAAAAGTCTCATTTTCATCATCTGATATGCTGTTTATGTTCCACTGGGAATAAAATATGTGCTGATGGGATTAGGAAACCACCGTATTCTGTTTTTATTTACATTTTATGCAGCATCCCAGCTTGTTTGGGATCAGGGTCGTATTTTTTCTGTCATATTGTGGATCGTGCAGCACATTTGTGGATTTTCTTTTGTAGGTTAAAACTAATTACGTCCAACCTCCCGTAGAGAATTCCTTATCCATGAAAAAAACATGCCAAAAAACGGGAAGCAATGTCCCGAGTAATCTCAAGCATTTCTTCGCTTGTGAGTATGAGATAGTGTGTTTTTTGTATGCTCTCCATCAAGCCCTGTGACTCATCCATTTTTCATGCCTGTTGGCCCTCACAGAACAAATCATACAGCTAATGCATCCTCTGGGAAGGATAGATGTCATTGTGTGTGCGTGGAGATGTTTGTGTGTGTCTGTGAGTGGTAGTGTAGACAGTGAGGTATCTGTATTATCTGCAAACTTAATCGTTAATGGTTGCACATTTTGGTTCATTAAACATATTATCATCAGTCCCTTTTATAATGAAATGTCATCGTTGTTTGGATAGAAAACGCCGTACAAACATTCTGCAGCACGTTGATCACGTTTAAATAAGTCAGAGTTGGTTTTCTGATGCTCGTTAGCCGAACCGGTGCTCAGTGAACGGTGAATAAGCGGAGGAGGCTGGAGACCAAATGCAGAGGTTTTCTCTGCAGGCGCATATTTTCTACATCTGGTTCGAGCATGGCTGTTCTGGCCGTCGCCAGTGTTTCAGAATCTGCAATTAAAGCTGAATGGAGGTGCTGTTTGTGGCTCCAGATGGGAGTTATCTCGTTCTGCACCAGTTCAACCCAGCATGCCCATTATACTCCCTTCTAGGTGTTGAATCCTATCTAGAGATGAAAGAAGTTGGTGGGTGCCTGGCTCTGCTCAAGGAAGGATTTAATCCTTCAAGCATTCGTTTCTCCTGCTTGTCTAGATCTACTTCTCTATAATTTCCTTTTGCTTTGCTTAGAGATAATTAACCAATCCCAGGCACGCAACACGCGCTGAAAAATGTTGGGATGGTAGAGATATTTTCATTTACTAATGTTCAGATTCTGTAACTGCATTTAAGACATTCTGGCTACGAGGACACCATCAAACGTTCCAGGTTTTATTCAATTTAGCTCGGCTCAGTTCTCAACAAAAGTCCTCTCAAAGTACGTTTTAAGGATTCAGTCCAATCTAATTATAATCCAATTCAATCAAATTCACTGAAATCCAATAAAATTGAAGCCATTTCATAAAAATGCCTGGCTGAGGAAACCAGAGGGTCTCATCACATCTTCTTCTTGATCCAGTTCTCCATCCATGCATGGGCTGGAGGGTGATAATGGAGAGGAGAATTTCCTCTCCATTATCCATTACCATCTCCTGCAGCAGAACCAGACTCGGAGGGGGTGGGCGGTTGGCTCGGCTGGTTGAGGGTTGGAGTGACGGAAACAGAGAACACAATGTACACCCACACAATGATGGTCCTTCATTTTCTCCTCACCCTCATGCTGAGCAAGACTCTGGAGCACTTTTTACCAACTTTCATGTGATGGAGTTCACTAGCGACTGAACCAAAAAGGTCCATAAAAGTCCACAAAAACGTGTCAATATTCCTCCATACTGCTCGTCCAATGTAATCCAAGTGTCCTGAGTGGGTAGCGTCCAGAATTTACTGGAAATGACGTCATTTAGTAGATTTTTAGAGACTAGACAGTAGAACATCGTACTTCTGCAAAGCGTGCCAATGCGAGTTCACGACACTACGAAAGCCGTGACATTCAGAGCCTACTCTGCCGATAATACAAGCATAGAAGAAGAAATTCTCTGTTTACATTGTGCTAAGAGCGACAGAGCTGCAGACAAACCGGGACAAACACGAGGGTCCAAGAGGGGTTGATGTTGATTTAAAACAAAGAAAGAAAGGAAAAGAGAACGCGTGATCTCGTCTGCCGCGGCTTCCGTAGTTTCATGAACGCGCATCACGTGCTCGCAGGAGATGTGATGTAGTACTGATGTAGTACTGATGTAGTACTGATGTAGTACTGTTTAGGCTCTAAAAATAAAGTAAATGACGTCGTTTCCAGTAAATTCTGGACGCTACCCACTCAGGACACGTGGATTACATTGGACGAGCAGTATGGGAGGAATATTGACACGTTTTTGTGGACTTTTATGGACCTTTTTGGCTCGGACTCCCGGTGAACTCCATTATATGAAAGTTGGGGGGAAACGAGAAGCCTTCCTGATCGCCGGCTGCATTTGAGATATTAAAAAAGTGCTGCAGAGTCTTTCTCACCATGAGGGGAAGTGGAAGATAAAGTTACATCATTCTGTGGGTGGAATATTCCTTTAATGTCGTTTTTGTTGTAACATAATTCCTAATGGAATAATTGCCGTTTTAAAGACGAGAAGAATACATGTGGGTTAGTTTTCATGCCGTGATGTCGGCAAAGGTTCCATGTCCGAGTTAGCATGGCCAGAACTCTGCTTATACAGTATATCTACATCCCTAAATACAAATACCGGCTGGTAAATTCCACACTTTGCATAGGAATGCTGTTCAGGACTCACACATGGGTGCATAAGCAGGTCCCTGGTCCTCCACCGCAGCTGCTCTGGCATGAATGCATTCCTGTTTTCCATGATGTATCAGATTCTGCCTGAATGAAACTCTTCAAATATAATTGGACTTTTCCAGGTTTGTCTGCATGTCTGTTGCTCTCCGGTCAGATTTATGCTACTCTGGCCATGTGTGTGTTACTGCGACTGTGTGTTTTGCCTTTCAGCACGCTAGTGATACTCAGAGCTCAAACACTACACTGGGATGGGAAGATAAACACCGGGAGAGTCTTCTTCTATGTCTCTGAAAGACCAGAGTGGCCATGATGGCTCCGTGTGACCAACTGAAACACAAGGACTTGGTTGTGCAGAGGTTTCCTGAATCCAGGCTGCAGACGCGTTAGGGGAAGTGGTTTACCACCACTCTGCCACCCACCTCACATTCCTTCTGGAAAAGTACAGAAGACCTCAGCAGTCCGTCCAGCAGACTTCCTCAGGCGTCATTCCTGTGAAATAGTTGCTAATGGAAGAGGAAGATGGTCCAGAAGAAGCAGAGAAATGAAGAAGCTGAAATTCTCAAATCAGGTCAACTGGAAACAGATCAATAACATGACGGAGCATTTCAGAGAGGCAGAAACATGGACAGAGGTTCACCAGTCAGACAGAGTGGATCTAAAAGTTGTGGAACAAGTTCAGAACAAACATCTTCAGTGTAAGTTTGTGAAGATTTAAATATCCGACCATCTACAGCAGATTCTGGCCTTTGGATGAACTCACATGCAGTTAAAAGAACTCAGTCTGAGGACATGCGTGAACACCGCGCATGTTAAAGCAACTCTACATCTGGAGTTGAATGCTTACACTCTCTTCAGAATTACATTTTCACCCTTCCTGATGTTAAAATAACACTGTACAGTGTTAAAAATGAACTCCTTTAAGTGTAAGTTACACTTCATTAAAAGTACTACACAGGATTTGAACCAGTCTCCCAGAGCACCATGCAGACGAACCACTCAGCGATGTGGAGCCGGAGTCAGACTCCTTCCGGTGAGCTTCATGTGACCGTAGAAACGAAAAAACATGAATGGGAGTCAATGAGGGAGAATTTTGATCTTCAGGTCGTTCTCTGCCCTGAAATCCAGATACACGATACTACCAAAAGTATCGTCCCACCTGCTCTGACTCACATCTGAGCTTCAGTAACGTCCATTCCTGATCCGTCAGGTTCAGGATGACGTTGGTCCACCTTTGCAGCTAGAACAGCTTCATCTTCTGGGAAGGCTGTCCACAAGGTTTAGGAGTGTTTGTGGGAATCTTTGACCATCTTCCAGAAGCACATTTGTGAGGTCACACTGATGTTGGACCAGAAGGTCTGGCTCTCAGTCTCCGCTCTGATTCATCCCAAAGGTGTTCTATGGGGTTGAGGTCAGGACTCTGTGCAGGCCAGTCCAGTTCCTCCACACCAGACTCTGCATCCAGGTCTTCATGGACCTGCTTTGTGCACTGGTGCACAGTCATGTTGGAAGAGGAAGGGGCCAGCTCCAAACTGGTCCCACAAAGTTGGGACATGGAATTGTCCAGAATGTCTTGGTATGCTGAAGCATTCAGAGTTCCTTTCACTGGAACTAAGGGGCCAAGCCCAGCTCCTGAAGAACAACCCCACACCATAATACCCCCTCCACCAAACTTTACACTTGGGCACAATGCAGTCAGACAAGTACCGTTGTCCTGGCAACCGCCAAACCCAGACTCCTCCGTCAGATTGCAGATGGAGAAGCGTGATTGGTCCTCCAGAGAACCTCCACTGCTCTAGAGTCCAGTGGCGGCTGCTTTCCACCACTGCATCCACGCTTTGCATCACACTTGGTGATGTATGGATGGATGCAGCTGGTCGCCATGGAAACCCATTCCATGAAGCTCTCTGTCACTGTTCTTGATCTGATCTGAAGGTCACACGAAGCTTGGAGGTCTGTAGTGATTGACTCTGCAGAAAGTTGGCCACCTCTTCTCACTATGAGCTTCAGCATCACTGACCCGCTCCATCAGTTTACGTGGACGAACACTTCATGGCTGAGATGCTGTCGTTCCCAAACACTTCCATGTTCTTATAATCCAGCTGACAGCTGACTGTGGAATATTTAGGAGGAAACTTCACCGCTGGATTGTTGCACAGGTGGCATCCTATCACAGTTCCACGCTGGAATTCACTGATTCCTGAGAGCGACACATTCTATCACACGTTTGTAGAAACAGTCTGCATGCCGAGCTGCTTCATTCATACACCTGTGGAAGTGATGGAACACCTGATTCCAGCATCTGGATGGGGAGCGAATACTTCTGGCAATAAAGTGTATGTTTCACTGTGAATAAAATATGCGTTGATAAGATCTGGAAATAATTTTATTCTGTTTTTATTTACACTTTATCCGGGCTCCCAACTTCTTTGGGAATATTGTTTCACCAAAACTGATTAAATGATCGTCTATAAACATAAATGTGCCTGAAAAATCTATCAAACATCAATAATAGTTTGGTTACAGGATTTGACATCAACATAAATTCAATATTCATGGCTGATGATGCTCCAGGGAAAGCAATATTTCTCTTTTTGAAATTATTATCATAGAAAAGTAGACGGGAATCAGCACAGAACAAGAGACTTAATCAGGTATTACTAATTTCCTCTTTTTTTCTTCTTCCAAATGTACACTCTAACAATAGATTGGATAGACACATAACTACCAACCAGACTGGTTAAATTAAACCAATTTTTTGGTTGTTTTAACCAAAAAATACCAATACTCGTCACTTACTGGTCACTTTGACCAAAACATTGGTTAAAAATATTTGTTAATCTAACCAATCCAACCAATCTTTAGGTTAAAACAACCAAAAGATTGGTTGGACACAAACGGTCGTCCTCAAAATTATTCATACCCTCCAATTAAAGAAGAAAAAAAAATCGTCTGTGAGCGAACGAAGTTGAAATTAACAAAAGTAATAATCAATAAAAATTCTATGAAAATCATGACATTGATTTTGAATTGTGGTTTAAAAGAAACACACAAAAAATGAAACACTTAAAAGAGCACGATGGGGCTCCGAGCAGCACTTTGAGGCAATAACTGCCGGTATTTTCTCTAATGTTCAAAAAAGACTTCTACAAAGATTTTGCTTCACTCTAACAGTGTCTCAGAAAGTTTTGTTTATTTGTTTTTTCTTATTATTTATTTCCATCCACAGTTCAAAAGTAATAAGTTATTTCACTAAACCATGATTTTGTAAATTTTTATTCATTATTAGTGTTTTTAGTTTGTCGTTATTTGAATTACTGTTGTGAATTTAGCCTTCTCTTTAGTTGGAGGGTGTGAATCATTTTTAGGATGACTGTAACCACCAATCAGATTGGTGAAATGAACCAGTCTGTTTTTAGGGTGTATGTGTCACGGTGGGTTTGTGTCTGACGATGAGTGCACGTAAAACTGAGTCAGAAGCACATGTGGTTTGCACACGTCTCTTTACCTTAAATATTTCCGACATTTTCCATGTGTGATTAACAACTACCTGGAAGATTTTGCAGATTCTGGCCCGTCAGAGACCATGTGTGACTGCAGCTGGAAACCATGCATGCATGCAGACTTGTGATATGCTTAGTTTTCCTAAAATAATGCCATATTTCATTGTTGGAAACAAGAATTTTGCAAATCTCATGGCCAATAACGTTGCACCCACGTGAGAATGTCTCTATTTTGCTTTTGGGGACCAATATTTAAACGTCAGAGTCCAGAAGAGGCTCTTGGCTCAGTTTTCTGCATTAAAGTCAGACTTCGATGGGAAATGACTTCTTTTACACAGGCAGGGATTAAAAACAGGTAGACGGACAACGTCCACTTTCCCAAAGCAACTTCCCTGTGAGATGTTAGTGCAGCTGTCTGCTGCTGGGATCCAGATCAGGGTGGATCAAAGTGAATCTCTCCATTAACACAAAGCAGCTGTTCATACCGCAGGTTCAGGGGTGAGGAGGCTTTACATCATCCTCATGTGCTGAGCGTGCCCTCTTACCCACACGGTTCTTTCAAGCAGAACAAAAATCCAGTCCAAATAAAGCCCACAGGTCCTGGACCAGTCCGTCAGATGTGAGTTCGTACAGCCAGGTGGTCGGTGAGTCGCTAGCATGGGTTTATACGAGCAGATTTATTCATTTGGGGAAGTAGAAGCCTTCCAGTCATCATTATTCATAAACAAGACGCTGACCAAAGTGTTGTACAGTTTAAAAAAAGAAACAGAAAACACAAGAATAGATGAAATACCAGAAAGCAACACAAAAAACAGAATGTCAAGTTCAGTCTGAATGTAAGGAGTAAAACTGAGGTTTTAAATAAGTTTTAAAATAAGCACAGCTGGTGAGGTCCTGATGTGGAGAGCAAGGCACATCCAGAAGGTCCAGAAGCAGCTGATCCGTAGATGTCAGAGCTTCACATCATCCCAAGTCTGTACTGTGTGTACTCTACCTACCTACCTACCTACCTACCTACCTACCTACCTACCGCGGGTACAGAAAGTATTCAGACCCCTTTAAACGTTTCACTCTTTGTTTCATTTGCTAAAATCATAAAAGTTCATGTTATTTCTCATTAATGTCACTCAGCTCAATTTATTGAAAAAGTATTGAAAAAACTGAAATATGACATGGTGATAAGTATTGAGTACTTTGCTCAGTACTGAGTAGAAGTACTTCTGAGCTGGTACAGCCATGAGTCTTCTTGGGAATGATGCAACAGTGTTCCACACCTGGATTTGGGATCTTCTGGTTCTTCTTGCAGATCCTCTCCAGTTCTGTCAGGTTGGATGGTGAACGGTGGTGTTCAGCCATTTTCAGGTCTCTCAGAGATGCTCAGTTGGGTTTAAGTCAGGGTTCTGGTTGGGCCGGTCCAGAATGGTCCAGAGTTGTTCTGATCCACTCCTTTGTTATTTCAGCTGTGTGTGAGGGTCATTGTCTTGTTGGAAGCTGAACCTTCGGCCCAGTCTGAGCTCCTGAACTCTGGAAGAGCTTTTCTTCCAGGATCTCTGTACTTGGCCGCATTCATCTTTCCTTCAACTGCAACCAGTCGTCCTGTCCCTGCAGCTGAAAAACACCCCCATAGCATGATGCTGCCACCACCGTGCTTCACTGTTGGGATGGTATTGGGCAGGTGATGAGCAGTGCCTGGTTTCCTCCACACATACCGCTTAGAATGAACTCCAAAATGTTCAATCTTGGTCTCATCAGACCAGAGAATCTTATTTCTCTCAGTCTGGGAGTCCTTCATGTGTTTTTGGCAAACTCTATGCAGGCTTTCATATGTCTGCACTGAGGAGAGGCTTCCGTCGGGCCACTCTGCCATAAAGCCCCGACTGGTGGAGGCTGCAGTGATACTGACTTTGTGGAACTTTCTCCATCTCCCTACTGCATCTCTGGAGCTCAGCCACAGTGATCTTTGGCTTCTTCTTTACTCTCTCACCAAGGCTCTTCTCCCACCATTGCTCAGTTTGGCTGGACGGCCGGGTCTAGGAAGAGTTCTGCTCGTCCCAAACTTCTTCCATGTAAGGACTATGGAGGAAATGAGAATCTTGTACATCAGTTTGCTGTCTAAACATTTTGTTCAGGATTGGATTAAACATCCTGAGTTTTGAGTAATTTAGTAAAAATCCCTCCTGCAGGCCTGACCGGACCCTCTGGCTGGTGTTAGCTGCACGTTTGACACCCCTGTTCTGCACCCTATCAGCACTAATAGCACCTTTCCAGATGAGCCAGCTGATGGTTGCATCGGTGGGAACGTACTCCCCCCCAGCACGAGTTTCCCACTCTGCCTCCATCCATTTGAAATGAGACGATGGGGACATTTCTGGACCTATGAGAGAGTGCGAACCGTGCGGGAGATATGACAGCAGTGATTGTGAAAATGCCGCATTTTCGACGTCTGTCTGTAACACAGAACATCAGGATCACCACTGACATCTCCGGTCTTTTGTTCTGAAAATATTCCAGTGGATGATGGGAAATTCTTGCAGTTTTGCATTGAGGAACATGAAAATGACCGACGCAGGCTGACCAACCTCATTAGAGAGATTTACATTATTTACATGTTAAACAGTTTTTGTGAGGAGTGGTTGTGTGATCGTTACTGGCTGGATTTCTCTCTTCCAGCTGCCGGTCAGCTGCTCCGGGCTCGCAGCCCAGAACACCAAAAGCCCTCCAAAGCAAGAAACTGGATAGATACCAGCTCTCTGCTCAGACAGAACCACATCCAGGTCTCTGGATGTCCAGTTTTAGACGTCTTCCAGACGAGAGACGGCGGGGTTCATGACGACCGTCCAGCAGCATCGGAGAGGCTGAGCATGTTGTCCTGCTGCTGACTCGTTCCCGGGAATGCTGATGGATCAGGGAAACACTGTGGTGCGATTGTTTGGGTGCAGGTCAGCCGCTCGGAGGATGCAGTGACCACTGGATATTCTGGCATTCCTAAAATAACCCAAATTATAGGTCTGCAGATGGATTCTGATGGGAAACGGACAATTTCTGTCCAGGACTCCCACAAATATGCAGTTATTACAGCCCGGCCAAGTTTAGCGCATTCTTCCTGCTATGAGGCCAACTTTAAAGTCGACATGGACTCGCAGCAGCGCAGAGACGTTCGTGGGCTTTTCCTGTGACAGAGAGTCATAAAACTGATGCTAAATAAGGTTTTATTTCCACACAGCTTCAGACGTCCTGCAGAGTAACTGCAGCGGAGAGGAAAATGTGAATGAGCAGAAGTGAGGGGAGGATGAGCGGTGGTGGACACCACTCGTGGTTTCATGCTTTCCCGTCGGGACTGGAAGAAGTTGGCCGGATCGCAGCGTTGGACATGGTGATGGGAACGTTTTGGCCTTAAAGCCAGAGCGGTTTCCAGCTCGGTGTTCTCATCCTTTTCTTTTCTCTTCATGTAAATCACGAATTCCAGGAGTTAGAGACAAAAACATGACATCAGCTTTAACTGCTACTGAAGAATATTTCATGGAATTTACGGGGGAAATGAAGACATGAAGACATTTTCAGATGTTTACTTCATGAGTGAGCTTTAAAGGAATATTCCACCCACAGAATGATGTAACTTTATCTTCCACCCCCCCCCCCCTCATGGTGAGAAAGACTCTGCAGCACTTTTTTAATATCTCAAATGCAGCCGGTGATCAGGAAGGCTTCTCGTTTCCCCCCAACTTTCATATAATGGAGTTCACCGGGGTCCGAGCCAAAAAGGTCCATAAAAGTCCACAAAAACGTGTCAATATTCCTCCATACTGCTCGTCCAATGTAATCCAAGTGTCCTGAGTGGGCAGCGTCCAGAATTTACTGGAAACCAGCGTCACTCTGATGCTGCGTTCAGGTGCATCGGTGAGGAGGAACCAGCGTTACTCTGATGCTGCGTTCAGGTGCATCAGTGAGGAGGAACCAGCGTCACTCTGATGCTGCGTTCAGGTGCATCAGTGAGGAGGAACCAGCGTTACTCTGATGCTGCGTTCAGGTGCATCAGTGAGGAGGAACCAGCGTTACTCTGATGCTGCGTTCAGGTGCGTCAGTGAGGAGGAACCAGCGATACTCTGATGCTGCGTTCAGGTGCATCAGTGAGGAGGAACCAGCGTTACTCTGATGCTGCGTTCAGGTGCATCAGTGAGGAGGAACCAGCGTCACTCTGATGCTGCGTTCAGGTGCATCAGTGAGGAGGAACCAGCGTTACTCTGATGCTGCGTTCAGGTGCATCAGTGAGGAGGAACCAGCGTCACTCTGATGCTGCGTTCAGGTGCATCAGTGAGGAGGAACCAGCGTTACTCTGATGCTGCGTTCAGGTGCCTCAGTGAGGAGGAACCAGCGTTACTCTGATGCTGCGTTCAGGTGCATCAGTGAGGAGGAACCAGCGATACTCTGATGCTGCGTTCAGGTGCGTCAGTGAGGAGGAACCAGCGTTACTCTGATGCTGCGTTCAGGTACATCAGTGAGGAGGAACCAGCGTCACACTGATGCTGCGTTCAGGTGCATCAGTGAGGAGGAAGCAGCGTTACTCTGATGCTGCGTTCAGGTGCGTCAGTGAGGAGGAACCAGCGATACTCTGATGCTGCGTTCAGGTGCATCAGTGAGGAGGAACCAGCGTTACTCTGATGCTGCGTTCAGGTGCATCAGTGAGGAGGGAACCAGCGTTACTCTGATGCTGCGTTCAGGTGCATCAGTGAGGAGGAACCAGCGTCACTCTGATGCTGCGTTCAGGTGCATCAGTGAGGAGGAACCAGCGTTACTCTGATGCTGCGTTCAGGTGCATCAGTGAGGAGGAACCAGCGTTACTCTGATGCTGCGTTCAGGTGCGTCAGTGAGGAGGAACCAGAGTTACTCTGATGCTGCGTTCAGTTACGTCAGTGAGGAGGAACCAGCGTTACTCTGATGCTGCGTTCAGGTACGTCAGTGAGGAGGAACCAGCGTTACTCTGATGCTGCGTTCAGGTGCATCAGTGAGGAGAAACCAGCGTTACTCTGATGCTGCGTTCAGGTACGTCAGTGAGGAGGAACCAGCGTTACTCTGATGCTGCGTTCAGGTGCATCAGTGAGGAGGAACCAGCGTTACTCTGATGCTGCGTTCAGGTGCATCAGTGAGGAGGAACCAGCGTTACACTGATGCTGCGTTCAGGTGCATCAGTGAGGACGAACCAGCGTTACTCTGATGCTGCGTTCAGGTGCATCAGTGAGGAGGAACCAGCGTTACTCTGATGCTGCGTTCAGGTGCATCAGTGAGGAGGAACCAGAGTTACACTGATGCTGCGTACATGTGCATCAGTGAGGAGGAACCAGCGTTACTCTGATGCTGCGTTCAGGTGCATCAGTGAGGAGGAACCAGCGTTACACTGATGCTGCGTTCAGGTGCATCAGTGAGGAGGAACCAGCATCACACTGATGCTGCGTTCAGGTGCATCAGTGAGGAGGAACCAGCGTTACTGTGATGCTGCGTTCAGGTGCATCAGTGAGGAGGAACCAGCGTTACACTGATGCTGCGTTCAGGTGTGCATCAGTGAGGAGGAACCAGCGTTACTCTGATGCTGCGTTCAGGTGCATCAGTGAGGAGGAACCAGCGTCACTCTGATGCTGCGTTCAGGTGCATCAGTGAGGAGGAACCGGCGTTACTGTGATGCTGCGTTCAGGTGCATCAGTGAGGAGGAACCAGCGTTACACTGATGCTGCGTTCAGGTGCAGTGGGACAGACGGCCGTCAGTAACAAACCAGATGTCATTTTAATCACAGAATCAGAGAGAAAGACGGTAAAACATGGATCAGGGAAACAATAGGGGATTATCACGCTTACCGGAAGTTCCCGGTATGTGGACACTTCCTCTTCCGGGCCATGTTAACGACAGCCGTTCCTGCTCTGTTATACTGTTTAAATCTTATAAACTCCAAACATACTTAAGTTTTCATTCTAGACTGAAGTGATACTGGATCAAAAGCTGGATCAAAGCGATCGATTCGCCGCGGTGAAGGGCCTAACTTTATAATAAAACACACGTTTGTTTGCAGCCGGTGGGGCACAACACCGGCACTTCTGCATGCTAGCATTAGCCAGCTAGCGTTTACTGACGTGCTTAACATTGTGTGTCTTAAAACACACAAACATCTGAAAATCGGGTCTGTACCCCCCCGTTTCCAGTGGAACAACTGGGGACTGCCAAGAAAGGAGACGCTTTCAGATGCTTGTGTGTTTTCAGCCGCACAAAGTTAGGCATGTCATCAAGCTGGCTAATGCTAACCTGCTAACAGTAGTCCGCCAGCTACTACTCTGTTAAACTTTGTTAATCGGATAAACGCCAATGCCAAGTTTTCATTCCAGACTGAAGTGATGCTGAGGAAGAAGTGGATCAAAACGACCGATTCGCCGCGGTGAAGGACCGAACTTTATAATAAAACAACACACGTTTGTTTGTGGCCGGCAGACTGCGCAGTCGTGTTAGCAGGTTAGCATTAGCCAGCTTGATGACGTGCCTAACTTTGTGCGGCTGAAAACACACAAGCATCTGAAAGCGTCCCCTTTCTTGGCAGTCCCCAGTTGTTCCACTGGAAACGGGGGGGTACAGACCCAGTATACAGACACTTGTATGTTTTAACAAGCGAAAAGTTGGTAACGTCAGCTAATGCGAGCTTGCTAACGCGAGCTTGCTAACGCTAGCTGTGGTGTAGTCTGCATCATTGAAGTGCCGACTACAGACATACGTGCAACCTTGTTTTATTTTAAATTTCGGTCCTTCACTCCGACAAATCGCTTTCATCCACTTCTTCCTTAGTGTCTTTTCAGTCGGGAATCCATGAAAACTTCGGTACGGCTGGCGATGTTTATTAGATGTACACAATGGAACAGAGCAGCAACATTGAGCCATTCCTGGCCGGAAGAGGAAGCTTCAGATGTTTCAACTTCCGGAAACCGGAACGCGGAAGCGTGATAATCCCCTATACGACATCGCCATGACAACAGATCAGATGTGGACTGAAGTCTCTGTGACTGACTGACCACGTCTGCACACAGAGGGCTGATGATGCCTTTACATGCAGCGTCCGTCTGCCCGGTTTCACCTGAACGCAGCATGAAAAGTATGATGGAGCTGCTGATATACAAATGTTACAGAATGTCCCTTTAAGAATATTTCGTATAAAATTCAGTTGTGTAAAGAATATCTGTCATTAGTCCGACTTAATGGACTTTTCTTGCACACACACTGACTGGAGGGGAACAAACTGCAGCCTGTTTAATCCCTGATATCAGCATTTCCTCTCACGCGCTGCTTTTCTGCGTAGGCTGCAGGATTCTTCCAAAACATTTATCACAAAGAAACAAAACAACATGAACAGAAGACGCTCGTGTAAGTCACAGAAAAAGTAGTGGCTCAAACAGAACAATGAAGTGAAGAGAAGGTGGGAGGTTTTTCCTCACGGACCAACCACACCTTTCAGCCTCCTACACGGAGACAAGGACCGGTTCCAACTCTTCATGGAGACCCGAACACCTGCTGAGAGCTGGAAGGATGAAGTTCGTCAGATATGAGAGGAAAACTCACAGCGAATGTTTCTGCATTTACTCACCCATCCCACCCCCACGAGTGGACCTGCGGGGGACAGAACCCCACCCATGAAACAGCAGTTTGCTGAGGAAGCGAACATTTATTCAGCTGCTATGAAGTTTCTGCAGAAACGTCACGTTCCCGTCCTCGTGTCCTCACCAACGTTATTATAGTTCACTAAAACTAACGAAAAAACGAAAACTAAAATTGAAAAAACATTTCAGTTAACTGAAATAAAAATAAAAATGACAGTTTTTAACAAAACGATAACTAACTGAAACTGTATCATGTCTTTACAAAACTAACTAAAACTAACTAAAATTATAGCAGAAACATCCTTAGTTTTAGTCTCTGTAAATTAATATAATACATCAACCTTTTGGGTTGATTTGAAATCTATTTCTATTTAATCTATTTACTTTGTTCTACTGGTTTTACTCCAAGTGACTTTCTGATGATTTTGAATGTCACACCAGACAAACACCTATAATTTACTGAAAAGAACCCCCCCCCAAAACTAAAACTAACACTGAAACTAATAAAAACTAATCTAAAACTAAACATTTTCCTAAAATAGAAACTAATAAAAGCGAGAAAATCTGCTCAAAAAACGAACTAAAACTAACTGAATTGAAAAACAAAAAGTCAAAACGAAATAAAAACTGAAACTAATTAAAAATCTGAAACTATTAAAACCTTTGTCCTCACATTTTACTCCTATGAACCATTTCCACCGCTGTTGGCTCGTCTGCAGCAACGATTCATGTTCTGCAGGATTAGAAGGTTCGGACCAAAGTGTGATGTGTTTATGAAAATCAGCCATCGGAGCAGATGAGTGCTGTTTAAAGGAACAGTACGCCCACAGAATGATGCTCCTTCATCTTCTCCTCACCCTCATGCTGAGCAAGACTCTGGAGCACTTTTTTATATCTCAAATGTAGCCGGAAGGGGGGGTTCGTTTCCCCCCAACTGTCATATAATGGAGTTCACCGGTGACTGAACCAAAAAGGTCCATAAAAGTCCACAAAAACTTGTCGGTGTTCCTCCGTACTGCTCGTCCGATGCAGCGGTTAGCGGCGTTTCTTCCCCAGCGTCATCTGCATGACTTCATGCTGTCATGCAGCTTTGCAGACGTGACGAGCCGAGTTTCACGCCAGCAGCTACAGAGCAGCTGTCCGTCATGCAGAAGATGGGGAGATGGATTCCAGGTTTCTCCAGGTTTCTCCAGGTTTCTCCAGGCAACATGCAGCCAAAAAACCTAAAAGGATTCAGGCTCCGTCAGAATGAGAGGAACTGTGGATCGCAGATATAAACTGAGTGGATGTTAAAAACGTGATATAATCTGTATTTTTGTGCACAAACGACCTGATATGGGTGTGATTTCTTGGAGGACGTGTTGATTTTACGTTGCACAGTTTTACGTGTCATCAGCACGTAATTTGATGCAGAAAAATTTGTGTCTGGGAACACGAAAAGCTTCACCATTGACTTAACATTGCGCAGCTTTACGTGTCAGTGACGCGTAATTTGAAACCGTTCGTGCTCATGTCACGTATTTTTGTGAGATTGGGTTGGAATTTACTGGAAACGACATGATTTAGTCGATTTTTATAGACTAAACAGAACATCTATTTGCAGCGAAGCGCGCCCACGCGACTTCTCGACACTACGGAAGCCGCGGCAGACGAGATCGCATGTTCGTTCGTTCTTTCTTTGTTTTAAATCAATCTCCAACCCCTCCTGTGTTTGTCTGCAGCTCTGTCGCTCTGACCCACCGAACATCGGACGTCAGAGACGTGCAGGTCATGTCAGTATGAGGTCGGCCCGTCAGAGCACATGTAGGCGTCAGTGCCACGTGCAAAATAGGTTAGAAATACGACGTCTGAATTGGACCTTTCTGAGACGTCGTAATGACGTTCAGAATTTGGACACCGTCTGAAGACCAACTGTAGACGTTAAAGCAACGTGCAAAATGGATCCACGTTTTAGACGTCGTTATTGGACCTCTTTTACGCGTTAACTTGACGTTCAAATAAGTATCTCCTGTGGACGTCTGTCAAGGAACACATCTAGACGTCATCAGAATGTGCAAAATAAATGCAGAATTTTCACTTCTTCATTTATAGATTCATAGATTTTATCCCAATTATCGTTCCATTTTTCTTGCCCCCTCCCCATTTCAGTTTTTTTTTCTTTCTGTAATTCAGCTACACATCATTGATGGCATCCTTACGTCCTCTGCGGCAGAGCGGCTTGGAACCCCGATGATCCTGGGTTCAGTTCCAGCTCCAGACTGGTTAAAATTCACCGCTGTCTTACTAGTTCAGTTGTCCCGTGCACCATCGTTACAACCCAACAAGTGAATACATGCAGAACTAGCACGTCGTGTAAATGTCCAGATTGGAGGTCGGAAAGGTGTCAGGATTGGACCTCCATCCGACGTCTGACAAAGACGTGATAAAAATTTCATTCTGCACCTTCAGGAGACCTGATTTGGACGTCTAAAATTACGTCATTTAAACGTCTCATTGCGCAGTGGGTACCACAATGTAAACAGCTAATTTCTTCTTCTACGCTTGTATTATCGGCAGAGTAGGCTCTGAACGTCGCGGCTTCCGTGGTGTCGTGAACTCGCATCTGCGCGCTTCACATAAGTAAGATGTAGTACTGATGTAGTACTGTTTAGTCTCTAAAAATCTACTAAATGATGGTTTCCAGTAAATTATGGACGCTACCCACTCAGGACACTTGGATTTCATTGGACGAGCAGTATGGAGGAATATTGACAAGTTTTTGTGGACTTTTATGGACCTTTTTGGCTCGGACCCCAGTGAACTCCATTATATGAAAGTTGGGGGGAAACGAGAAGCCTTCCTGATCACCGGCTGCATTTGAGATATTAAAAAAGTGCTGCAGAGTCTTTCTCACCATGAGGGGGGGTGGAAGATAAAGTTACATCATTCTGTGGGGGGACTGGTCCTTTAACAGAAAACTGAATCTTGGTGTTTTACAGCACTGCTGTGAAACTGTAGCTGACCGTCTTGGGCCGATATGAGAAATGTGTGCAGAAACGAACTTCACGAGTCCCTCTGCAGGTGTTTGAGGACCGGAAACGAGCAGCTGAGACTGACGACTGATGCTGTTCCAACACAACCTGCACGTTCCCCCCCGAGCCAGGAGCAGGCAGTCCTGCAGAGCCAAATGGGTTTGGATGCAAATATAAAAGCATACTTCTGTCCGTCCGTATCAGCTGAATGTATGTCGGTTCCTATGGCAACCCATCTCATGACTGTGATTGTTGGTTTGTTTTCTTGTTTTGTGCGACTTTCCTCTTAAAAAAAACACTGAAATCTTGGTAAAAAATAACAAAACAAAACAAAACAAAACAAACAACAGCTTGATGACAGTTTTGTTTTCAGATTTTTTTCTGGTTTATCCAATCCACTTTATTCATAAAGCACATTTCAGTCCGAACATGTCTCCAAAGTGCTGCACATAAAAAAATACACGGCAATAAAAATGTAAAAAAAAAAAAAACCCAGTAAAAATAAGTTCAATAAAATACACACATATAAATAAAATACATAAAATAAATTAGAAAAATAAATAAAACAGAAAAAAAAAGAAAGAAAAAAATGTGAAAATTCAGGAACTTTTCTTCTTTTTTCATTTCTGGTTTCGGGTTGTTCCATTTGTTTCCCACAGCTCCACGACTGTTTGCAACGACTCTGGATGACTGCAGGAGCAGGAACGCATCCGTATAAACTCCCCCCCCCCCCACACCCACACAGTCAAGATGTTGGACCAGAGTTACAGGGAACTGGGGAGTGGCGTCTGCAACCGCCCACAGCGGGCAACTCCGCTCCCCCAGCACCAAAATACTCCAACTCCAAACCACAGCTGGCAGAAGGAGCGATGACATCAGTGCCTGTGCAGCACATTTCACTGCTCTGCACATGATCTGCACAGCACAATGGAAAACAGACGGGGGGGGGGGGGCACTGTAAAGTCAGAGGACACAGACGCTGCAGACGCTGACGTTCGGGGAAGAATGACCAGCGGCTGGAACAGCAGCTACAACTTCTCACTTCCTTTTGTCTTTTCTTGTCATCCAGAATGAAAAACTTCACATCAGAAATGAAAATAAATCACTCTGAAAAAAAAATGAAGTGATCATATTTTCTACAGAGGCAGCAGCAGTGCCCCCCACCCCCCCCCCCCCCCACACACACACACACACACACACACACACACACCTGATATTGTAAAGCTGTTTGTAAAAGTGTTTCAGTGAACTTGTGGTGAAATTTAACAGGATGGTTTGATGCGGTCAGTGTTGTATAAAGTACCCAAAAGCCATACTTTAAAAAGTAAAAGTATATGTACCTGACTGGAAAATGACTCAAGTAAAAGTGAAAGTTGCCTGCTAGAATATTACTTGAGTAAAAGTAAAAAAAGTAGTTAGTATTTACTGTACTTAAGTATCAAAAGTAAAAAGTACTATTAATAAAACAATCAGAAATTAGAATGTAACATTTTCTTTACTCCTTTTTAATTTAGTTTTTAAGTTTTGGTTAATTTGCAAAGTGTAAAGGAGCTTCAACACTTTCTTACACGATATACAGAAATATCTGAGACACGATAAGGCCAATAATTTGAAATTCCCGTCCTGCAGGCAGCTGCTTTCATCCACAGATAAACGGGTAAACCAATGAGAGCGTCCTGCAGGCTGGATCTCCAACACTGGCGACTATAACAAAACAAAGATTGTCATTGGCTGTCACGTTCCTCCTTATTTTGGAACGACTAACAGGATGCGCAGGTAAATGTAACGGAGGAAAAGTAGTGATTTTTTTCAGAAAATGTAGTGAAGTAAAAGTCATCAGAAATAGAAGTAGTAAAGTACAAATATAAAAAAATACTACTTAAAATAAAGTAACAAAGACAAAAAAAAAAAGAAAAATCATGCTTGTGTTTGAAAAGGAAATGATTATTGAGGCTGGGCATGAACATGCACATGTATTTATATGTATATATACTTTTGTGTGTACACCGTATATGTTGCCTGTCGTCCACTTGGTCTGAAAAAGAATGAATTAAAAAAAACCTTTTAGTAAATTTGTAAAATTGATCTTTCTTGTAGCCCAAATATAGACGATAGAATTTAACCCATTAGTGATTAAATATTAAAATAAAAAAAAACCAAAAACAAATGTAAACTGTATAAATGATGGGCAAATGTCAGATTAAAACATTTCTAACAGTCACTGATGAATGAATAGAGTTTAGATTTAGTCCAAGCGAGTCCGAGCTGAGACACGTCCACTTTCAGACCGTTATACGGATACGAGACAAAAACAGCTCAGTGGAACCACGACTTCCTCACACATGTGGAGCATCTAAAACCGGCTGGAGGAGGATTTATTCCCACAAACTGATGCAACAACAGAAATGATCTCATAGGTGTCGGGGACAGACGTGGACACTGGACACCTCCCCTGTCATCTGGACTTGTCCAATGCTAACATAGATAGATGCTGCACTGCTCTACCTGCCACAGGTTGTTGTCGAAAGTCCCAGCTGAAAACCCATTTCACCGACATGATTGGCTCTCCTCTCATTTATTACTCCGGTTCTGGGTGGATAATAGTTTCAGCCGTTTCCAAACTGGGGGTCTCAACCCCCACTGGTCTCCCAAGGTCATTTCAGGGGTCACCAGACCATTAAAATAAAAAGCTACAGCCCACATTTATGAATAAATCTGGTACTTTCATCAGGACTTTCTAAATAAACGAGTACATTTTTTATGCATCAACAAATGAAGACCAAAATGATGACTCATGCTAAAACAGAAACGTAATGTTGGGATTATCTCTGTGAGGTGAGCTGATGGCTGACCTGTCATTGTGCTGCACGGATGCACATTAAAGTACTTCATCCTCCTTGTTCATGAAGGTTCTGACAGTTTTCCAGCCTTATGTTTGGAGGACGGCCACAGGATCTGATGTATAATTAACCACCCAATCATCGGGGGGGGGGGGGGGCGGGGTTGGTGCCGTGGCCCTAAAAGTTCGGGCACCACTGGCACGGATAAAAAGAGTGAAGATGAAAGAGTGTAAATAAGTAAATAGTTTCTGTTGTGTGTTTGTTTCAATGCCAATATTTTTCCTCCTGAAGGCCGAGAGAATGATCTGCACACGATGTGTCCGTACATTCACTCTGGATTATTTTAGCCTCATAATCTGACAACTGAGGCTGAAATGGAACAAGATGTCTGCATTCTGACTGGGATTAAAGGTTCTGATGCTGACTTGGATTAAAGGTTCTGATGCTGACTGGGATTAAAGGTTCTGATGCTGACTGGGATTAAAGGTTCTGATACTGACTGGGATTAAAGGTTCTGATGCAAACTAGGATTAAAGGTTCTGATGCTGACTGGGATTAAAGGTTCTGATACTGACTGGGATTTAAGGTTCTAGATGCTGACTGGGATTAAAGGTTCTGATGCTGACTGGGATTAAAGGTTCTGATGCTGACTGGGATTAAAGGTTCTGATACTGACTGGGATTAAAGGTTCTGATGCTGACTGGGATTAAAGGTTCTGATGCTGACTGGGATTAAAGGTTCTGATACTGACTGGGATTTAAGGTTCTAGATGCTGACTGGGATTAAAGGTTCTGATGCTGACTGGGATTAAAGGTTCTGATGCTGACTTGGATTAAAGGTTCTGATGCTGACTGGGATTAAAGGTTCTGATGCTGACTGGGATTAAAGGTTCTGATGCTGACTGGGATTAAAGGTTCTGATGCAAACTAGGATTAAAGGTTCTGTTGCTGACTGGGATAAAAGGTTCTGATACTGACTGGGATTGCAGGTTCTGATGCTGACTGGGATTAAAGGTTCTGATGCAAACTAGGATTAAAGGTTCTGTTGCTGACTGGGATAAAAGGTTCTGATACTGACTGGGATTGCAGTTTCTGATGCTGAATGGGATTACAGGTTCCAGATGCTGACTGGGATTAAAGGTTCAGATGCTGACTGGGATTAAAGGTTCTGATGCTGACTGGGATTAAAAGTTCTGATGGTGACTGGGATTAAAGGTTCTAGATGCTGACTGGGATTAAAGGTTCTGTTGCTGACTGGGATTAAAGGTTCTGATGGTGACTGGGAAAAGGTTCTAGATGCTGACTGGGATTAAAGGTTCTAGATACTGACTGGGATTAAAGGTTCTGATGCTGACTGGGATTAAAGGTTCTGATGCTGACTGGGATTAAAGGTTCTTGATACTGACTGGGATTAAAAGTTCTAGATGCTGACTGGGATTAAAGGTTCTGATGCTAACTGGGATTAAAGGTTCTGATGGTGACTGGGATTAAAGGTTCTGGATGCTGACTGGGATTAAAGGTTCCGATGGTGACTGGGATTAAAGGTTCTGATGCTAACTGGGATTAAAGGTTCTGATGTTGACTGGGATTAAAGGTTCTGATGCTGACTGGGATTAAAGGTTCTGATGCTGACTGAGATTAATGGTTCTGATGCTGACTGGGATTAAAGGTTCTGATGCTGACGGGGATTAACGGTTCTGATGCTGACTGGGATTAAAGGTTCTGATGCTGACTGGGATTAAAGGTTCTGATGCTGACAGGGATTAAAGGTTCTGATGCTGACTGGGATTAAAGGTTCTGATGCTGACTGGGATTAAAGTTTCTGATGGTGACTGGGATTAAAGGTTCTAGATGCTGACTGGGATTAAAGGTTCTAAATGCTGACTGGGATTAAAGGTTGTGATGCTGACTAGGATTAAAGGTTCTGATGCTGACTGGGATTAAAGGTTCTAGATGCTGTCTGGGATTAAGGGTTCTAGATGCTGTCTGGGATTAAGGGTTCTGATGCTGTCTGGGATTAAAGGTTCTAGATGCTGTCTGGGATTAAGGGTTCTGATGCTGACTGGGATTAAAGGTTCTGATGCTGACTGGGATTAAAGGTTCTGATGCTGTCTGGGATTAAAGGTTCTAGATGCTGACTGGGATTAAAGGGTTCTAGATGCTGACTGGGATTAAAGGTTCTGATGCTGTCTGGGATTAAAGGTTCTAGATGCTGACTGGGATTAAAGGTTCTAAATGATGCTGACTGGGATTAAAGGTTCTGATGCTGTCTGGGATTAAAGGTTCTAGATGCTGTCTGGGATTAAAGGTTCTAGATGCTGTCTGGGATTAAAGGTTCTGATGCTGACTGGGATTAAAGGTTCTAGATGCTGACTGGGATTAAAGGTTCTGATGCTGACTGGGATTAAAGGTTCTAGATGGAAGTGGGTCGCTGCAATTGGCTGCAGACTTCTCTTTGGTTAAACTAGAGACGGTCAAAAGAGCTGAATTTCCCAATATATAGGGATTAATAAAGTTATTATCATTATCATTATTATTATTATTATTATTATTATTATTATTATTATTATTATTATTGTTGTTGTTATTATTAATGTTATTGTTTACCAGACCTTCAGACAACATTGTATGGTCTTACGGGAAAAACATAATGGAGCAAAATAGATGAAATGTTAAAAATGAAGTTTCCTCCAACTGACAAATTCTGTCAACTTGCAGTCAGTCTGAATGATGATGATGATGTATAACAGTGGTTTCTTTCATATATACATATATATATATATATATATATATATATATAGACCTACTGTATAAATATTTATCAAATTGGAACATTTTTGCGTAATAAACAGCTCGTTCAGATCGCAGCTGTCTCAGTAACATGATTTTGCAAATATCTGTCTGATAAATTAAAAAAAACAACAAACCAAAACTATTAAAAACAAATGTCGCTTTGAATTTATGACTTTTTGAGCCAAGTTTTTGTACTTCTTTGTAAAAGTCTGCAGCCTGACAGGTCGCGTGAACCCGGTGAGGTGCTGATGAGCTTCAGGCTGATGGAGCCAGTTTATGTGCTGAGGTCCAGAAAGCAGACGCGCGCGCTCCTCACGGATGGGAGATAAATAAGTGACCTTATTGCTGAGCAGAATCCAGCTGCCTCTCTTCCAGAAAGGGGATGTTACCGCGGAGCTGTGATGTAGTGAGGAGGGGGCCGCTTCCTCGGCAGATCCCAGCTCAGTCCGTCCGGAGCGCCCGCCGGGATGAGCGCTGGGGACTAGGCGGCCACGCGACGTCTCATTTCACAGGTAAGAAACAACAGAAAAAAGTGGCTGCAGGTCGCGCGACGCTCCGCGATCGGAGGATGTGTTGAGCCTGAGCGCGCGCTGTTTTTCTCCTGTCACGACGCACGCGGTGGAGCAGGAGGGGAAGCTGCTGCTGAAGCCCGAGACTCGCATCTGTTCCAGCGGTTCCTCCAACTTCCAGCCGAGCCGAGCCGAGCCGAGCCAGGCGCTCGCGAGCTCCCACACGCAGCCCTGACACTTCCCGGACGCGGCGGAGCGGGAAGTGGAGGGAAGGTGGCCGTCTCGGTGTTTTGTTTGTTTGTTTATTTATTTATTTGACTTGACTGCCACTATTTGCTGACGCGCTCCGATCAGCTGAAGGTTACAGAGCGCTGATGGAGCTAGCCGGGCTAGCGTTAGCCCTGGAAGAGAGGCCAAACTCCTGCCAAAATTACGCAGTTTTTAAATGTATTCACGCGCAGCCGGAGATTTCCAATAGAAGGGGCAATAACGGAGCACGCACTGAAGCGGGGGGGACCAGGGGCCGATTCGGGAGGGATGTTGTCTCACTCTGGACAACACTTCCTAATATCCAGCTGCTTTTAACTTGCAGGATCGTCCTGCCCCAACATATTCTATATCTATATCTATATTCTATATCTATATTCTATATCTTTATTCTATATCTATATTCTATATTCTATATCTGTATATGGCGTTATCAAACAGATGCGCGTGCCTTGCCTCCTGTGCAAAACCTTAAACATGATGATGATGATGATGTGATGGAATTTCATGATTTCCTCCCACATCTGTGAACTGCGCAGTTCCAGGGGGGGGGGGGGGGGCAGCATCCCGGGGAAGCCAGCATCACGCCGAGCCGTCAATCATTTCCCACCGACATGATGACAACACTCCGGATCGTCCGCGCGCAGCTCTGCCTCTGCTCGGCACCAAATGGCGTTGGAGACGCCCCCCCCCCCCCCCCTTCCCCCAGCAAACGCTGTGCCAAGTTTAGGCTGCTTTGATGTTTGCAGGTTGTCACACCTGCAGCGTGCTCGCGTGGCGGTGGCTGCTGCTTGACCTCTGCCTGCCCCCCCCCGGATGGGGTGCAACATCCTGCACCTCTCCGCACTCATAACCCAGATTATGTCCGTGTTTACGTGTCTGCTCTCTGTCGCTGTCATGCAGGGACCTCTAGAGGAGGCTCAGTCACATGTTCTGCCCCATTTTTCTGTTATTACTTAGTTATTACAGCGCTGCTGTGAAAGTCGGGACCACATCTGTCCTGCCGCTCCGCTTATGCTGATTCTATAAAACACGCAGAGTGACCCGTGTCCCCTCACTAAGACCCCTCACCGCCAGCAAGCTTCCATCAAAAGCTGTTCGTAAATGTCAACAAAGAGATACTTTATGATTTTCGGAGAAAGATTTGCAGACAACAGGCTGTAACCCGCTTAGAAACCAGATTAATCCACAAACGGCCGCATACAGGGGGGCTTTTTAAACATGAGGAAAGTCTGCACGCGCGTTCCCACATCCCTGAGACCTGGGAGATGCGGGAAGCCAAGGTCGCGGTAGATGCCCTGAGGAAGGAGGCGGCGGAGCTGGGGGGCCGGGGAGCATGCTAATAAGGGAAGCTGCTCATTAATTCCCCCCCGCGGTGGGAAGAAGCGGTTGGTCAGCAGAAGAGTCCCGGATCAGCTCCGCACTTCCACTGATCGCCTCATTCCGGCTGCAGCATCGGGCAGCTGTAGGCAAAGCCTTTGAAAGCATGTGTGATGATGTCACGCGGTGATGTCAGAGCGACGGTGACGCAGGCAGGAGGACGGATGCTGGTGTGTGTGCATGTGCATGTGGTTGGATCCTGCAGAAGTTCTGCAGATGGTTCGAGCTTCATGTTTGCTGCTGATGCAGCGATGGAGCGTCACACAACCCCGAATATCTGTTTATGTTGCAGTTTCCACTTTTAGGGCTCTGCGATATACGGATATGATATCGCGATATATTTACACATATCGTTATATCGCGGTATCAGCTGTGCAAATATTTTCACTTTATATTTTCTAACGACCCAGCTGCACCTCAACTAACAAAAGGGTCACCTGATTATTTAATAAGGGTGCGGAAAATATCGATACACTGAAATATTGGAATATGCCGATATCAAATCAATATTTAAAAACACTGGGGGTGGGAAAAACATCGATATACTGAAATACTGCGATCATTTTTATATGGTGATATCATATTGACATTTAAAAATGCAGTATTGATCTATTTTACTTACTAAATCTTGCGATATTTCATGGTTCTGTTACGAAATCTTACAAAATTCACAAAATGTCGCGATTTTCACATGCTGATATCATATTGACATTTAAAAATGCAGTATTGATCTATTTTACTTAAAATCTTGCGATATTTCATGGTTCTGTTAAAATCTTACGAGAATTCACAAAAATGTTGCGATATTTTCACATGCTGATATCATATTGACATTTAAAAATGCAGTATTGATCTATTTTACTTACAAAATCTTGTGAGATTTCATCGTTCTGTTACAAAATCTCACGATATTTTGTGAATTCCTACAAGATTTCATAAAAGAACGATGAAATATCGTAAGATTTCATTAGTAAAATAGATGGATACCGCGTTTTTAGATGTCAGTATGATATCAGCATGTGAAAATATCGCGACAATTTTGTGAATTCTCGTGAGATTTCGTAACAGAACCATGAAATATCGCAAGATTTCGTTTGTAAAATAGATCGATACCGCATTTTTAAGTGTCAATATGATATCAGCATACGAAAAAATCGCAGTATTTCAGTATATCGATGTTTTTTCCCACCCCCGGTCTTTAGAAGTTTTAAAGTCTGTAAAAAAGAAGTTTGGGGGTTTTTTTAGACTTTAGAAACAGACGGCTGATCGGTTAAATATCGGTGGAGTGGCCGATGTCTGATACTGAGTTTTAAGGCCGATACGATATGGGGGCGATTATATCGTGCATCCCTACATTAAGCTAAACATGTTTCTATACTAAACAACAGCTGTTTGATATAAAATGAAACTTTCAGACAAATAAGGGTAAAAATACCGAGATATTGTTTATCGTCATGTAAAATAAACATATCATGATGTGATATTTGGTCCGTATCGCCCAGACCTACTCGGATCAGGACAGTAGGGAGGTTTTTTAGCAGGCTGCAAAGACGCGCGTCAGCTCCTGGTTTGTTAAAGTTCCTCTGACGAGCTGGAATCTGTCGGTACGACCTGTTTCTGCCGGATTGTTCCTACCTTCCCCTCCGGGGAGCTGAGCAGGAGGCATGCAGAGTCCACAGCTGATTAGCAGAAAGCCAAAGCATGCTAGCGCTTTGATCATGGTGTTTCTGGCTGATAAACCGTGCCACTGCCGTCTCCAGCAGGCCCCGGACCTCGACAGACACTAATTACCATGAAGCCAGGCTGAAAAACAACACGGGCTGCGAGTATTTCAGGGCAGGTGAAGCCTGTCCTAGCGTGTAGCCTTGCAGATTAACATGCTTATTAAAGCCCATATTATTATTAATTTTATAATCTGAGACGGTCATTATCCCCCCATGTAGCGCTGCTGGACGTTCCCAGACCAGCAGGAGGAGGACTGAGCTGAACCGGCAGCATCATTACTCACAACATCAGGAATAAAAAGCTTCTGATGCCATTTCCCCCCCCCCATAAAAACCCATCATATTTCCCGGGAGAGCTGCACGATTCTGGGGGAAAATGTAAATCGCGATTTTCTTTGCTTTAAATTAGGAATGTAACGATTTCTGGTAAAATGGTTAACCGTGATAAAATTACTAACGATTAGTAATACTGTTTCAAATTTTAATTATCGTCAAAACCGTGACTGATTCCTGCACTTTGAGAAACTCACAGTGATGCTGCTCATTGGCTGGAAAAGCAGCAGCAGTTTGCAATGTTTAATTTATAAAAACATGGCGGAAGGCAACAGCTTTTTGGGATTTTTCCTCCTTTTAAAAAAGGCAAAGTAGACATTTAGACCCATTTTGGATATTTTTATAGATGCTGGGAGGTAATTTTATAATACTGCGATAAAAATGATAACCGTGATCATTTTGGTCACAATAACCGTGATATGAAATTTTCATATCGTTACATCTCTACTTTAAATTAAGATTACGATTCTCTGGCACGTTTTTTTTTTTTTTTCAAAAAAATCGTTATTGCACAAATAAACTTTTATCAAAACAAACAAAACAACCGATTTACAAGGTCGTTCAAACTGAAGCAAGTGTTCGCACCAGAGCTGTGATGGAGCACTTCTTTGGCACATGCATAGTTGTAGTTCTTCACTAGGGATGCACTATATTGGAATTTTGGCTGATACCCAATATGCCGATATTTTAAGACTCATGTGGCTGATAACTGATATTGATACCAATATTAAAACTGAAAAAAAATAAGCAGTCATTGCAAATAGCAGTTTTGTTATCTGTTGCCGACACTGAAAAATAGGACTGGCAAAAAATATCGATACACTGAAATATCACGATATTTTCATATGCCAATATCAAATCAATACTTACAACCCTGGTATAGATCGATTTTTACTTACAAAATCTCGCAAGATTTTATCGTTCTGTTACAAAATCTCATAATATTTCGTAAAATTCTCGCAAGATTTTGTAACAGAACGATGAAATACCGCCAGATTTCATTAGTAAAATAGATGGATACCGCATTTTTAAATGTCAATATGATATCAGCATTCAAAAATATCGCGATATTTCAGTGTATCGATATTTTTTCTCACCCCTAGTCTTTAGAAGTTTTAAAGTCTGTAAAAAAGAAGTTTTTGAAGAAGAAGTTTTGGGGTTTTTGAGTCTTTAGAAACAGCAGGCTGGTCGGTTAAATATCAGTTAAATATCAGTGGGGTGGCCTATGGTTATTTATTATTATTATTATATTATTTTTTTTTATGTTATTTATTTATCATTATTTGTGATGCAACTCGTGATTAAAAGTGCTTCAGAATTGTTGTGGGTAGAAATGAGATCACACGTATGCGCGAATTGAGATTGCGATTTTTTTAACGAATAATTGTGCAGCTTGATTACCCGGGTTCAGGGTAAAACATGAATGAATTCTCAAGTCCAGAAAAAGGATTAGATTAGTAGTTTTTGTGCCATGCGGCTGCACGATTGCAAAGTCTGGAACGCTTGATGCAAGGGGCGGTGGGGGGAGGGGAAAAGGGGGATGACGTACAGGTTGTGCGCCACATTATGTGAAACGACTGCGAGATGAATTGTTGCAGAAAAACAATGAACAGGTTGACCGAAAGTACAGCTGTGGACAGGTCTGCTTGTTTGTCTGGTTTTAAAGGATAACTTTATTTTTTTCTACCTGGACCTTATTTGTGCACATATAAACCTGGAGTTTATATGTGCATTTACTCACTGGTGACATTTATGCATCACTTTGAGTCCTTGGAAGATATTACGCTGAGTCGCCCTTCGGTGTTCATCCAGTATAATCGCGGAGACGGGGCAGCCTCTACACTCTCAGAAACATGGAGGTACAGACAGGATCATTTCTGTACCTGCAAGTACATTTTTACAAATGTTCTCTCAAAAGTACAATATTGGTCTTTATGAGGCCAGAAGTACCTATATACTATGAAAAAGGCTCCAAAGTAGTATAAAGTACACATTTGTACCATTCCAACCCTAAGGGTACCTGCAGCATTGAAAAATGTGTGTAGCTTGTAAAACAACTATAATTAGCAGTACTTCTAAACGGTAGTATAATTATAGTTATTATATTATGGTTTTCATAATAATCATAGTAATAATTATATGTATAATTATATATGTGTTTTGCCTAATATTTCTATAATAATTATTCATTTATTATTAGCATCTTTGATTGTTGTCATAATCTCTATTTTATTGACTTTTATTCATCATTTTTAATTGGTTTAATTGTACTTTATTAACTCATACAGCTTGATAAGGTACAAAAATGGACCATGAAGGTACAGAAATGTCTTTCAGAAAGGAACCCCCCCCCCAGCAACAAGCTTTGGACCCTTTAAGGTACAAACTGGTACCTCTGTTTCTGAGTGTGTATATAAGTATCTGCAGTAAAACTCCTTGATTTTCACCAATACTTTAAGTAGAATGAATGAATGAACGAGTACTTTTGTCCTGTGATTCCAGATTGATGTTTCCGTTAGTTATCAGGGTTCTACACACTTTTCGGGCCTCGCGTTCACGATGCGCTTCCGTAGTGCAGCTGAGACGATCAGCTGCTACCCAACAACAACAAAATTTGTTGTCTCCTATTTCTCTGAGTTTATACGTGCATTCACTCACCGGTAAAGTTTCTGCATTACGTTGAGTCGTCCTTTGGCGTGCATCCATTTAACGGTAGAGACGGGGCAGCCTCTATATCAGACATTACCTGCAGCAAAACTCCTTCATTTCATCAATACTTTAAGTAGAAGGAACAAAAGAATGAGTACTTCTGTCCTGTGAGGTCAGAGTTTCAGTGTTCAGTTTGGTGATGTCTGGGTAGCAGCTGCTGTCTCAGCAGCACTGCAGCCTGTAAAGTCTTGAGAAACCCCCCAATAACTATTGGAGAGGTAATTCTGAACTCACAGGACAAAAGTACTCATTCGTCCGTTCATTTCACTTAGAGTATTAATGAAATGAAGGAGTTTTGCTACAAATAATGCCTTACAGAGAGGCTGCCTGTCTCTCGTGTTATATAAATGCACACCAGAGGGCGACCCAACGAAATATCCTCAGAGGAACTCAAAGTGACGCAGAAGCTTAACCGGTGAGTAAATGCACGTATAAACTCTTAGAAATAAGGTCCAGGTTGAAAGAAAAACTGGGTGTCATGGACGTTTTCATGCAGCTTCCTCCAAATTCCCACAAACTGAACATGTGTTCAAACGTTCTATGGTGTAAACACAGAACCGATGGCATGGCTTCGTTCAGCATCCACGCAGACATCAGCTCGGATCTGATCGGGTGGATTTCACTGGGAGAGATGAAATGTTTGTCCACGTACACGTAGATGCAGCTGCCACATCGAAGGATGTCACGTTTAAGCTGTTATTGGTACGATTATCAGAGAAACAATCACAATATGACGATTATTATAGATGTTATGCTTTAATTAAATCAACCCTTTAAAACTGCATTTAGCCTCAATCTTATTTTTTACCACTTAAAATGGGGCAACAAGGAATAGGGCAGATGCACGGAGTCCCCCGGGTAACATGCTGTTTTTTCATTTATATTTTCTTCATGTTGCATATTCACGTAAAACTTTTCGCCTTGAGCACCATCTTGTGGTATTTGACAGTAATGTTTATTCCTTAGTTCATGTCAGACAATATGAATTATCATTTAAAATATTAAATTGTATATATTTTGGTGTACAATATATAAGTCACACCTGATTATACTGTACAGTCGTCCTCAAAATTATTATTATTATCATTATTATCAGTAGTTCTTTAATTTATTCAGTCATCATACAACAACACATAAAGATACATCAGTGTTCACATTTACCATCACAATGACTGAAAGCCTGAAGCATGAGCTTGTGCCTGTCCTACAACAAAATTCCTAACTTAATCCACCAAACATCTTTTAAACCACAATTAAAAATCAGAGCCACGATTTTCATAGAATTTTTATTTATTATTACTTTAGTCAATTTCAACTTATTTCACTGACAGCTGATGTTTTTCCTTCTTTAATTGGAGGGCATTAATCATTTTGAGGACGACTGTAAGTCGCAGGAGCAGCCTCGCTATGAAAAAAGTGTGACTTATAGTCCAGAAAATACGGTAATCAATACTTTTACCCACTCCTGAAAGCTGGAGACGTTTCCGATTTTTTGCGTGAGTATAAAGTCAAATATACGTGAACTGCAGGAGTTGCTGGTGGTTCAGGGATAATCTTTTGTGATATTGGGGGATCTTTTATGAATTTATTGTGTTGATGCTGCGATTATTTGTGAAATCAATCATGGTGGCCACGTTAAACTTGGAGGCTGTTTTTTTCCTGACAGTGTGACACAATTCAGAACCTCATTATCAGCCAGTTTACTGCAGAATGAAAGCAGCCCCCTCATACCCCCACAGAGGCAGCCAGCCTCCCACCCTTCTCTTCATCTCATCCTACCTTTGATTTCCATGTCAGCGGGAACTGATTGTAATCAGCTCAGCGTTGCAGAGGGAACGCTGTCTGAGCTGCGTTTACCAAAGCAAAGCAACTGTTGTCAGGAAAAAACAAGGAGAAGGGGTTCCATGTTTGTCTTTCTCAGCTAAAACCTGCAAGCTAATGTACTTCAGCGCTCGCTGCTGCAACGTCTGTGAAGGCATGCGTGATAGACGCTGCAGAAACTCAAATCTCACCAAGTACATTTGTCTAATTTCCAGTCAGAATATCTCATCACACTCAAAATAAGACAAAAGAGAAACATTTCAGTGAGTTACAGGAACTTGTTTTAAGGCAAATTCTTCTTTGCTTGTTCTATTGGCAGAATTTTTTTTTTGCTTATTACAAGCAAAAAAAATTCTTGGCCACTCTTAACATAAGTAAAAAAAGATCTTTTTTGTCTTAATTTGAGTGTGATGAGATATTTTGAGTAGAAATTAGACAAATATACTTGGTGAGATTTGAGTTTTTGCAGTGGACGCTCCTCCAGAGAGATGCAGAGAGATCAGCAATGCTCGGCAGTGATTGATGAAAACTAAATGAAAAGTACTTTATTTATCCCAGGAGGGAAATTCAATGCTGTAATAGGCTCTCTCTCTTTTTTTTTCTCAGCAATATAACATGCAACATAACAACAATAATAAGTGTAAAAACTAACAGTGCAACAATAGTCATGAAAACATGGCGGAAGGCGCCCAAAGGACAAACTGGAGCTTTTTTCCTTCTAAAAGGACAAAGTCTGAAATCTGGATGTATTTGTGATTTTTTTAAGGATGCTGGGAGGAAACTTTGTTATTTATTTATGGTATTGTTTTAGTGTCTCTGCCATATGACCTTATTTAATATGGTCGTGTTTCCTTTCTGGACCAGTTCTTCTGAAATCTGTCAGACTAGATCAGGTCTGAGCTCTGAATGGGAAGAAAACTATTCTTGGTTCTGATCTATAATTTGCATAATGCAATGAACCCTCTTATGGTCATACGATGCATCTTTAATGCACATAAACGCTGGGGACACTGCATGCGGCAGCGCGCAGATTTTCTCGTCGACTCCGCTCCTCTTTGCGTCGCACGGTCGGCAGCAGTCCTGCTCCTCTGCTGTACTTCTGCTATCATCCAATTTACGAGAAGAAAGCTGACATCTGTGTGTGATTCTTCCACTTGGATTTTCAATACGTATGAAGATATATTTGACATATGATTAGATCTATTAAAAAGATATCGGGTTTTAAAGCTTATCTGGGTGTTTTTACTTTGAAAATGGGTTTATTTTGATTCATTTGTCTCATGTTCCTGCTTATTTTCCTGCCTGGCTTGACAAATTCGGCCCCGTCTCGCGCAGAAAATAGAACTGAAACGATCGCTCCACGGTGAGCACCGATTTTGGCGCTGCCCGCCATGGTGCACCACGCGCGCCTGATGTGGTCGACACCGTCTGTTAACAAGGGCGCCGAAATGAAACTGCTGCGCTTCGGTGCGCTTCTGCTTGCGGTGTGTCCCTAGAGTTATACACTCACTGGCCACTTTATTAGGGACACCTTGCTAGTACCGGGTTGGACCCCTTTCACCTTCAGAACTGCTTTAATCCTCGGTGTCATAGATTCAACAAGGTTCTGGAAACTTTCCTCAGAGATTTTGCTCCATATTGACATGACAGCATCACACAGTTGCTGCAGATTTGTCAGCTGCACATCCATGATGAGAACCTCTCGTTCCACCACATCCATGATAGGAACCTCCCGTTCCATCACATTGTGGATGAGAACCTCCTGTTCCACCGCATCCATGATGAGAAGCTCCCGTTCCACCGCATCTATGATGAGAACCTCCTGTTCCACCACATCTATGATGAGAACCTCCCGTTCCACCACATCCATGATGAGACCCTCCCGTTCCACCACATCCATGATGAGAAGCTCCCGTTCCACCACATCCATGATGAGAACCTCCCGTTCCACCACATTCATGATGAGAACCTCCCGTTCCACCGCATCCATGATGAAAACCTCCCGTTCCACCGCATCCATGATGAGACCCTCCCGTTCCACCACATCCGTGATGAGAACCTCCCGTTCCACCACATCCGTGATGAGAACCTCCCGTTCCACCGCATCCATGATGAGACCCTCCCGTTCCACCACATCCGTGATGAGAACCTCCCGTTCCACCACATCCGTGATGAGAACCTCCCGTTCCACCACATCCATGATGAGAACCTCCCGTTCCACCACATTCATGATGAGAACCTCCCGTTCCACCGCATCCATGATGAGAACCTCCCGTTCCACCGCATCCATGATGAGACCCTCCCGTTCCACCGCATCCATGATGAAAACCTCCCGTTCCACCACATCCATGATGAGAACCTCCCGTTCCACCACATCCATGATGAGAACCTCCCGTTCCACCGCATCCATGATGAGAACCTCCCGTTCCACCGCATCCATGATGAAAACCTCCCGTTCCACCGCATCCATGATGAGAACCTCCCGTTCCACCACATCCATGATGAGAACCTCCCGTTCCACCACATCCATGATGAGAACCTCCCGTTCCACCACATTCATGATGAGAACCTCCCGTTCCACCACATTCCAGAGCTGCTCTGTTTGATTGAGATCTGGTGACTGTGGAGAACATTTGAGTACAATGAACTCATCAACATGTTCCAGAAACCAGTGTGAGATGATGTCATCTTTATGACATGGCGCGTTCTCCTGCTGGATGATGTCATCTTAATGACATGGCGCGTTCTCCTGCTGGATGATGTCATCTTTCTGACATGGTGCTTCTCCTGCTGGATGATGTCATCTTTATACATGGCGTCTTCTCCTGCTGGATGATGTCATCTTTCTGACATGCGCGTTCTCCTGCTGGATGATGTCATCTTTATGACGTGGCGCGTTCTCCTGCTAGCAGCATCAGAGGACGCTACACTGTGGTCATAACGGGATGGACATGGCAGCAACATACTCAGGTAGGCTGTGGTGGTTAAACCGCCACGTTGGATCTAAGAAAATCTCTCCCACACCATCACACCACCACCACCAAGCTGAACCGTTGACACAAGGCAGGATGGATCCATGCTTTCATGTTGGTGACACCAAATTCTGAGTCTACATCTGAATCTGGGAGCAGAAATGGAGACTCATCAGACAAGGCAACATTTCTCCATCTTCTATTGTCCAATGTTGGTGAGTCTGTGTGAATTGTAGCCTCAGTTTCCTGTTCTTAGCTGACAGGAGCGGCACCCGGTGTGGTCTTCTGCTGCTGTAGCCCATCTGCTTCCAGGTTGGATGTGTTGTGCATTCAGAGATGCTCTTCTGCAGACTTCGGTTGGAACAAGTGCTTATTTGAGTTCCTGTTGCTTTTCTATCAGCTGGAACCAGTCTGGCCATTCTCCTCTGACCTCTGACCTCTGACCTCTGGCATCAACATGGCATTTGCACCCACAGAACTGCTGCTCACCGGATATTTCCTCTTTTTGGGACCATTCTCTGTAAACCCTAGAGATGGTTGTTCAGGAAAATCCCAGTAGATCAGTAGTTTCTGAAATACTCAGACCAACAACCATGCCACGTTCAAAGTCACGTAAATCACCGTTCTTCCCCGTTCTGATGCTGGTTTGAACTGCAGCAGATCGTCTTCACCGTGTCTACATGCAATATTGAGCTGCTGCCATGTGATTGGCTGATTAGAAGTTTACGTTAGCTAACAGTTGGACAGGTGTACCTAATAAAGTGGCCGGTGTGTGCATGTTTGATGTTTACATGTTATTTAATGTTTCTGCCAACAGACAGTCAGTTGTGCTTGTTACTATTTTGTTGTTTTATCTAAAACTTGGTTAAATGATTTAGTACTTTTTGGACATTTTGAGCAGATTTCATGAATACCGTGATAATAACAATAACAATGTTTCATGCTTAAAACGCGCAGATTTTCACTGTCTGCTGACATCAGTGGGATTTTCCTGACGGATGACGGGTTTCCAGAGACCACGTAACGCCTCAGATAACACACCCATGTTTGCTGTTGCCGAGTTACAATCTTAGCGGAAGTGGGAAACACGGCGGGTCATTGTTGGTGAAATATGGCTGCTGATGGCCGCGGCTCTGCCAGGGAACGTACCTCTGACTGGTTCCCAGGGACACACCGGAGCCCGCAGAGGAGCCTCTCTGGAAACATTTGCGACACCGTCAGCTCTCCTCTGTCCACACAATGACACGCTTCCTCAGGAAGAGAGACGGCCCCTTCGCTGGACGCTGTGATGTCACATAGATAAACAATCTGCAGAGATCGCTGTGTGCTGGATGTGATGGCGTGTCGTCTCTCACAGTTCTCACTGATGCAGCTCGGAAACTTGCCATGTGCGTATGCTCTTTGGTCAGTTAGAGACGGAATGGGAGCGATGTGCCGGAGAAAGGCACATGTGGATTCTACTTGTGTGGATTATTTTTGGAAAACGGCTTAAAGCCGTTTTGGTTCCAAGCTCGGATGTTTGAGAATTCCTTTGTGGAGGAACCTGTTAAATCCAGATTTGTTTTGTGTTAAGTCTTTCACTTTAGAGGGAAGTGCTGTTTATCTTCTTTACAACTCTAATTCCAAAAGAATTGGGATGCTGCATGAACTTTAAATAAAACCAGAATGCAGTGATTTCCAGATCCCATCAGCCGATATTTTATTCCCAGTAGAACATAAACAACATATCAGATGATGAAACTGACACATTTTACCATTTCATGGAAAATCTTCTCTGATTGTGAATCTGATGCAGCAACAAGTCGGAACAGGAGCAACAAAAGGCTGGAAAATAATAATAAGAGGAGACTTTAACATCTGAGCACGTTAACTGGAAGCAGGTCAGAAACATGACTGAGTATTAAAGGAGCATTTCAGAGTCTCTCAGATGGACAGAAGTTCACCACTCTGAGACAACAGAAGGCCTTAGAGATTTCAGTAAGACAATGCTGGACCACATTCTGCAGCCATCACAGCAGCATGCTGGAGACAGCAGAAGAGTCCAGCTGCTGAACTGGTCTGCCTGCAGTCCAGAATCCAGCTGCTGAACTGGTCTGCCTGCAGTCCAGAGTCCAGCTGCTGAACTGGTCTGCCTGCAGTCCAGAATCCAGCTGCTGAACTGGTCTGCCTGCAGTCCAGAGTCCAGCTGCTGAACTGGTCTGCCTGCAGTCCAGAGTCCAGCTGCTGAACTGGTCTGCCTGCAGTCCAGAGTCCAGCTGCTGAACTGGTCTGCCTGCAGTCCAGAATCCAGCTGCTGAACTGGTCTGCCTGCAGTCCAGAGTCCAGCTGCTGAACTGGTCTGCCTGCAGTCCAGAGTCCTGCTGCTGAACTGGTCTGCCTGCAGTCCAGAATCCAGCTGCTGAACTGGTCTGCCTGCAGTCCAGAGTCCAGCTGCTGAACTGGTCTGCCTGCAGTCCAGAGTCCTGCTGCTGAACTGGTCTGCCTGCAGTCCAGAATCCAGCTGCTGAACTGGTCTGCCTGCAGTCCAGAGTCCTGCTGCTGAACTGGTCTGCCTGCAGTCCAGAGTCCTGCTGCTGAGCTGGTTTGCCTGCAGTCCAGGATCCAGCTGCTGAACTGGTCTGCCTGCAGTCCAGCTGCTGAACTGGTCTGCCTGCAGTCCAGAGTCCTGCTGCTGAACTGGTCTGCCTGCAGTCCAGAGTCCAGCTGCTGAACTGGTCTGCCTGCAGTCCAGAGTCCAGCTGCTGAACTGGTCTGCCTGCCTTCCAGAGTCCAGCTGCTGAACTGGTCTGCCTGCAGTCCAGAGTCCAGCTGCTGAACTGGTCTGCCTGCAGTCCAGAGTCCAGCTGCTGAACTGGTCTGCCTGCAGTCCAGTTCTTTCAGCAATACAAAACATTAAGAGCATCTTGAAGGCAGAAATCCAGCAACCAGGTCCAGGACTGAAGAGCAGCTAGAATCCTGCATCAGACCAGAACAGGACCACGTTCTTCTCCTGAAACTCCAGAAACTGGTCTCCTCACTTCCAAGACATTTACAGACAGTTGAGATGACACACGATGGTAAACGTCACCCTGGAACTACTTTTTACAGACGTGATACTACACGATGGTAAACGTCACCTTGGAACTACTTTTTACAGACGTGTTACTACACGATGGTAAACGTCACCTTGGAACTACTTTTTACAGATGTGTTACTACACGATGGTAAACGTCACCTTGGAACTACTTTTTACAGACGTGTTACTACACGATGGTAAACGTCACCCTGGAACTACTTTTTACAGACGTGTTACTACACGATGGTAAACGTCACCCTGGAACTACTTTTTACAGATGTGTTACTACACCATGGTAAACGTCAGCCTGGAACTACTTTTTACAGACGTGTTACTACACCATGGTAAACGTCACCCTGGAACTACTTTTTACAGACGTGTTACTACACGATGGTAAACGTCACCCTGGAACTACTTTTTACAGACGTCTTACTAAACGATGGAAAACGTCACCCTGGAACTACTTTTTACAGACGTGTTACTACACGATGGAAAAGCGTCACCCTGGATCTACATTTTACAGGCGTGTTACTACACGATGGTTAACGTCACCCTGGAACTACATTTTAGAGACGTGTTACTACACGATGGTAAACATCACCCTGGAACTACTTTTTACGGACGTGTTACTACACGATGGTAAACGTCACCCTGGAACTACATTTTACAGACTTGTTACTACACGATGGTAAACATCACCCTGGAACTACTTTTTACAGACGTGTTACTACACGAGGGTAAACGTCACCCTGGAACTACTTTTTACAGACATGTTACTACACGATGGAAAACGTCATCTTGGAACTACTTTTTACAGACGTGTTACTACACGATGGTAAACGTCAGCCTGGAACTACTTTTTACAGACGTATAACTACACCATGGTAAACGTCACCCTGGAACTACTTTTTACAGACATGGTACTACACGATGGAAAACGTCACCCTGGAACTACTTTTTACAGACGTATTACTACACCATGGTAAACGTCACCCTGGAACTACTTTTTACAGACATGTTACTACACGATGGAAAACGTCAGCCTGGAACTACTTTTTACAGACATGTAACTACGCGATGGTAAACATTACCCTGGAACTACTTTTTACAGACGTGTTACTACACGATGGTAAACATCACCCTGGAACTACTTTTTACAGACGTGTTACTACACGATGGTAAACGTCACCCTGGAACTACTTTTTACAGACGTGTTACTACACGATGGTAAACGTCACCCTGGAACTACTTTTTACAGACGTGTTACTACACGATGGTAAACGTCACCCTGGAACTACTTTTTACGGACGTGTTACTACACGATGGTAAACGTCACCCTGGAACTACTTTTTACGGACGTGTTACTACACGATGGTAAACGTCACCCTGGAACTACTTTTTACAGACGTGTTACTACACGATGGTAAACGTCACCCTGGAACTACTTTTTACAGACAGTTGAGTTGACACACGATGGTAAACATCACCCTGGAACTACTTTTTACAGACGTGTTACTACACGATGGTAAACATCACCCTGGAACTACTTTTTACAGACGTGTTACTACACAATGGTAAACATCACCCTGGAACTACTTTTTACAGACGTGTTACTACATGATGGTAAACGTCACCCTGGAACTACTTTTTACTGACGTGTTACTACACGATGGTAAACATCACCCTGGAACCACTTTTTACAGACGTGTTACTACACAATGGTAAACGTCACCCTGGAACTACTTTTTACAGACGTGTTACTACATGATGGTAATCATCACCCTGGAACTACTTTTTACAGACGTGTTACGACACGATGGTAAACATCACCCTGGAACTACTTATTTACAGACGTGTTACTACACGATGGTAAACGTCACCCTGGAACTACTTTTTACAGACGTGTTACTACACGATGGTAAACATCACCCTGGAACTACTTTTTACAGACGTGTTACTGCACGATGGTAAACGTCACCCTGGAACTACTTTTTACAGACGTGTTACTACACGATGGTAAACGTCACCCTGGAACTACTTTTTACAGACGTGTTACTACACGATGGTAAACGTCACCCTGGAACTACTTTTTACAGACGTGTTACTACACGATGGTAAACGTCACCCTGGAACTATTTTTTACAGACGTGTTACTACACGATGGTTAACGTCACCCTGGAACTACTTTTTACAGACGTGTTACTACACGATGGTAAACGTCACCCTGGAACTACTTTTTACAGACGTCTCCGTTCCATCATTTTAAATGATGTTTATGTTCTACTGGAAGTAGAATAAGTAATTATATTTATAAATCATATAATTCTGTTATTATTTACATTTTCCGCCTCGTCCCACTGTTTAGCTTCTTCATTTTGTACTTCAGTATCTTCTTGGCAGTTTAATCTTGTAGCCTGAAGCTTTTTTTTATCACTGTTAAAGAAAAAAGCAGCTCATCAGACTCTGGAGTGTAACAGGGAAGTTTTAATTGGTTCTCCGTCCCGTATCAACAGACTACGCTGCAGAAGCGCAGCTTAAAGGGAGCGCTTCACCTGCGTGTGAACCTACTGTCACAAACAATGCTGCATTCAGGGACACAAATGTGGGGGCAGCTCATTTTTCCCCTCATACAGTGAGTCTGCTTCATGTTTGCTTGTGTGAGACGGCAACACCTGGATGCTGAGTTCAGGCAACAGCAACTCCGGGCATAAACAGACAAGATTGAACTTCTTTTCCTCTTCGTTTTAATGAAGGAGAGAATTATTCTTATTTCCACCTCCCAGAGGCCTTTCCTCTGGGAGGTGGGATTATACCAGACTGGTAAGCTTTAGCTTTCAGAGCGCTGATGATAAACACACACTGCTACGGAGTGGGAAAGGTTTTAATTGGTTTGCTTTAGCAGCCGTGCCCATCTCCTTTTTAAAATAAACAAAACAAATATGCTGCTTTTGATGAAAAAAGGCAAAATGCCGCAGATGTGTCGCCCCCCCGGCCTGATTTAGGCCTCCGTCCTGCAGCGTCTGCATCCATGCTGACCCTCAGCCTTTCCTTTTTCTGTCTTGTCTCAACCTGGTCATGAATAAAGAGCTGACACCAAACTGTCAACCTGCAAGCTTTCAAACCCCCGCAGCATGTTGCAGTGTGTTGCTGGCGCTACCACCCTCCTGCCCCCCCATCGTCTGCTCTCTGCTCTGCAAAGAAAAGAAAGAAATGTTCTCATATCCCTCTGATATTGCCGTCATTAGTAGAGAAAGTAGCTACGGTTCCCTGATAAAGCAGGATGCAATGCAAATAGGCTGCATCACATGAATATGCAGTAAACCACCATTTTATTCACAATAAAACATAGAAAACATCAAATGTTGAAAGGTTTCCGTTAAATGTTGACTTGTTTAACTCTTTTCTGCATGATGATGCTCATAAGATGTTTTCTAGTTCATGCACTGGCTGGTGGGTGAGGATGCTTTGGTTGCACATTAGCCACTTCAGTGGATGTGAGTGAGTCATCCCCCACACGGCCACATGCTGACCAACAGAAAAACTAAATAATTATTTATGCCATCAGACGTAAAATATTGCACAAGAAAAAAAAAAGTTGGACTCGTGAGAATAATTAATGCCTGAAAGGGTTAATGGTCAGTAATTAGCTTGGAGGATGATGCCAGAGGATGTTCGATGGTGTCTGCAGGTCTGGCTGCAGGCGGGACGAACACCTGGACTCTGTCTTGCTTAGAAATGCGAGATCTTCCGTGCATTTTAAACGAGCTTCGGTCCAGAGAGGACGGTGACATGCGGCTCTCGTTTTGCATGAAGGAGCTTTAGCCTGTGTGAGGAAGCCACGGTCACCTTTCATCACACAGTGTTTGGTGGAAGCGCCTTGGAGCCCCCACAGGGACTTCCATGACAGGATCATGCATGTTATATCGCAGTGCCACCTGAGGGTCCAAACATCTCGGCCATGTCACGTGTATCCCAGGTCATGGGAACGGACCCAGACTTCCTCCTCCTCCTCCTCCTCCTCCTCCTCCTCCTCCAGCTCGGCTGGTGGGATCTGGAGGCGTTCTCAGGCCAGCTGAGAGACATGGTCCTGGGTCTCCCCGGGGTCTCGTCCGGGATGGGACGTTCCTGGAACACCTCACCAGGGAGGTGTCCAGGATGCGTCCTGACCAGACACAAGCTTGTTCCTCCGGCGTGTCCGATATATGCTAGTATCTGATATCTGCTAGTATCTAATACCTGCTAGTATCTAATACCTGCTAGTATCTGATATCTGCTAGTATCTAATACCTGCTAGTATCTAATACCTGCTAGTATCTGATATATGCTAGTATCTAATACCTGCTAGTATCTGATATATGGTAGTATCTGATACCTGCTAGTATCTAATATATGCTAGTATCTGATACCTGCTAGTATCTGATATATGGTAATATCTGATACCTGCTAGTATCTGATATCTGGTAGTATCTAATACCTGCTAATACCTGATATATGGTAGTATCTGATACCTGCTAGTATCTGATATATGGTAGTATCTGATACCTGCTAGTATCTGATACCTGCTAGTATCTGATATCTGGTAGTATCTAGTACCTGCTAATACCTGACATATGGTAGTATCTGATACCTGCTAGAATCTGATATATGGTAGTATCTGATACCTGCTAGTATCTGATATCTGGTAGTATCTAATACCTGCTAATACCTGACATATGGTAGTATCTGATACCTGCTAGTATCTGATATCTGCTAGTATCTAATACCTGCTAGTATCTGATATATGGTAGTATCTGATACCTGCTAGTATCTGATATCTGGTAGTATCTAATACCTGCTAATACCTGACATATGGTAGTATCTGATACCTGCTAGAATCTGATATCTGGTAGTATCTGATACCTGCTAGTATCTGATATCTGGTAGTATCTAATACCTGCTAATACCTGACATATGGTAGTATCTGATACCTGCTAGTATCTGATATATGCTAGTATCTAATACCTGCTAGTATCTGATATATGGTAGTATCTGATACCTGCTATTATCTGATATCTGGTAGTATCTAATACCTGCTAATACCTGACATATGGTAGTATCTGATACCTGCTAGTATCTGATATATGGTAGTATCTGATACCTGCTAGTATCTGAGATATGGTAGTATCTAATACCTGCTAGTATCTGATATATGGTAGTATCTAATACCTGCTAGTATCTGATATATGGTAGTATCTAGTACCTGCTAGTATCTGATATCTGGCAGCCAGATATCCAACATGAACTCCTCTGGCTGAGTTAAGAATATTTTGGGATCTTTGCTCTCGGAGAAGAGTATAGTTTTATCGCTCAGAACATGAGAGATACACCCTCATAGTTGTCTGCATACATTGGTATTGGTTGATATAGGAAATAAAGAGTTAGACAATATCGGGTACATCAGATCAGTTAAAAAAAAAAAAGCCAGTATTGAACATCTCTCCCTAATACACGAGTGTCCCTGCATGCAGACCTGTCTGATTCATTTGCATGTTTACATCTGTATATGCAAAAAACTGTGTTGCTTCCATCTTTTGGTATTTTCCAGTAAAAAGATGAAAGTGATGCAGTCACAGCGTGAAATAAAAATACGATGGCGAGCAGCAGCAGCAGGAAGTCGACTTGTAGATGAAGTAAAACATTCACATGTAGCCTATTTAGTAGCTTATTAGCTCCACATAAAAGCTTATGCTAAGACCAGTTCAACAAGCACTAGATGTTTTCAAAATAACAGGAAGTGACATCATTGTGTATGTCCACTGAGATAAATCTTACAGATTACTGCATTTAATTTGACTTATTAAAATTATCTGATCACTTCATATGTGATTCAGTCCCTGTCCTGGGCATGAACGGGTCTGCTTTGGGGTCTGCAGTGGTCCACCTTTGTAAGGGACTCTAATCATACCCAGTCTCTGCAGCCTCTGGTCAGTCTTCACCCTGGTCTTGCTACAATGTATATCATTTCCCTCCCTCCCAAGAACTTTTCCTCCTTTTTTATTTATTATAAACCTACTATTATTTATTCTATTTAAGATATTCTTCATAAATATAATACATATCGATCCGTTGGAGAGGAACTCCTATATTATACCATCTCCCTTTTTGATGGGAACTATATCAAACTCCCCAACATCATACATCATCACTCTACCACCTCTCACGTACTTACCTTCTATCTTTTTTCAACTTACACTTCCCAAACTTCTTTACATTTCCTCCCCTCCCCGAACAACTGAAGATCTGCAACTCCCAGGAGATTTCTAAATTTGTTTCTTTCTAACAAAAATCTTTCACATTTACGATGTTTTATCTATCCTGCCTTAAAAATCCTCTATCTACTACCTACTCCTAACTTATACATAATCCCCACCTTCGACTTTTTTATCCTACTTTAAAGATATCCAGGGAAAAAATACATTATTAATTAATTTGACGCCAAAGATAGTACATTATAACTACACAATCCCCTTTCTTGTGGCGGAGCCTGCAGACTTGTCAGACACCTTGACTATTTATCATTATCATGCTCGCACTCTTTTTAGCTGATTACACATTATCATACTATAGCATCTCCTTCCTTCTCCGTTCTTAGCCGTTCCCCTCTTCACCACCGGATACAGAGACCCCCATTTCCTGTTTTTAAATCTTTTTATGTTATTTCTTATGTTTCTCTTTACACATTATTTGCTCCATTATATTATCATACTCTGTGATATCCCTGTTTTTTACCCCTGCGGAGCCAACAAATTCTTTATTATATTATTTATTTTGTCCTTCCCCCCGCCACATTCCTTCCTTTTTATCCATTTCTTCATTTATTCTTTCATCCCTCAAGAAAAAATTAATATTTTTTGTATTTTTATACTATTTAAAAAGTATAACAGAGCAGAAATGAATAAATTTATTTGTCCCTAAAAGAGGAAGTGCAAAAAGCCAACCTCTTCCGGTAAGCGTGATAATACCCATTCCAACTTCCTAATGAGATGTGGTGCTGCAATCAAATTCCAGATAATCAAATAGCTTTCATGAAAAAGTAGAGATGCTTTCTGTGGTGGCCACACAGGTGCAAATGTGCTTCATATACAAAAACAACTGCAAGAAGAAAACACTGTGAAAAAGGAAACAAGTGCAACAGGAAAATGCAGCATTAACGAAAACAACTGCAACAAGAAAATGCAGCATTAACGAAAACAACTGCAACAGGAAAATGCAGCATTAAAGAAAACAACTGCAACAGGAAAATGCAGCATTAAAGAAAACAACTGCAACAGGAAAATGCAGCATTAAAGAAAACAACTGCAACAGGAAAATGCAGCATTAAAGAAAACAAGTGCAAAGGGAAAATGCAGCATTAACGAAAACAACTGCAACAAGTAAATGCAGCATTAATGAAAACAACTGCAACAAGTAAATGCAGCATTAACGAAAACAAGTGCAACAGGTAAATGCAGCATTAACGAAAACAACTGCAACAAGAAAATGCAGCATTAAAGAAACAAGTGCAACAAAGTAAATGCAGCATTAACGAAAACAACTGCAACAAGTAAATGCAGCATTAACGAAAACAACTGCAACAGGAAAATGCAGCATTAACGAAAACAACTGCAACAGGAAAATGCAGCATTAACGAAAACAACTGCAACAAGTAAATGCAGCATTAACGAAAACAAGTGCAACAAGTAAATGCAGCATTAACGAAAACAACTGCAACAAGTAAAATGCAGCATTAACGAAACAACTGCAACAAGTAAATGCAGCATTAACGAAAACAACTGCAACAAGTAAATGCAGCATTAACAAAAACAAGTGAAACAGGAAAATGCAGCATTAACGAAAACAACTGCAACAGGAAAATGCAGCATTAACGAAAACAACTGAAACAGGAAAATGCAGCATTAACGAAAACAACTGCAACAGGAAAATGCAGCATTAACGAAAACAACTGCAACAAGTAAATGCAGCATTAACGGAAACAAGTGCAACAGGAAAATGCAGCATTAACGAAAACAAGTGCAACAGGAAAATGCAGCATTAACGAAAAAGTCATTAACGAAAACAACTGCAACAAGTAAATGCAGCATTAACGAAAACAAGTGCAACAGCAAAATGCAGCATTAACAAAAACAAGTGCAACAGGAAAATGCAGCATTAACAAAAACAAGTGCAACAGCAAAATGCAGAATTAACAGAAACAAGTGCAACAGGAAAATGCAGCATTAACGGAAACAACTGCAACAGGAAAATGCAGCCCTTTCTTTTTGCACTTTTATTAGTTTTGCAGTATTTTCTTGTTGCAGTTGTTTTCATTTATCCTGCATTTTCTTCTTAGAGTTGTTTTTGTATATGATGCGCATTTGCACCTGTGGGCCACTGTAGTTTTCTATGTTGTGCATGAAATATTAGTTTCTCAGGTCGTTGCATTCTGCTTCAGTTTTCTGGTTGTGTTTCTCAGTTTCTTTAGCGGCCTAGCCGACATTATCCATAAGCTGTACTCCCCATTTCTCCGCTTGTGTCGGCCATGCCGTTACAAACACAGCAGAAGTGGCTTTTCTTTTTCAGACACCAGAAGCCTGGAGTGTCTCTTCACACAAGAAGGCATTGTTGGGAAACACAATGCTGTTGTGTTGCAGCGGATCAAGCTGACCATTGTTGCAGACTGTTGCTTGAATCTGAGTTTTTATGTGATATAAAATGGATAATTACATTGCATAACAGCATTAGCAGTATTTCAGCAGAGCTTGTCATGGGAAGGAAGAGGTGGGGGGAAGGGGGGTTGGGGGGGGGGATGAATGAATGAGAGCAATTCACTTTAAAGAAGGAAATCCTCAATTATAGTGATGTTGGAGGACGTTCTTTATTATTGGTGATGAAAAGGAGGGTAAATACCTCAGATTAATGATTTAGGGAGATTAGAGAACATATGGATGCTAATGCTCGTTAATATGTAAATATTATTATGTGTTAACGTATTAACATTGACCTAAGGCTGACTTAATTAAGCCTGGTTGGATGCACAGGCTGCATCTGCATGTGATTATGATCTTAAAGGATGATATGTTCTCTGAGGCTGCCGGCAGGCCTTCTGGTGCTTCTTCATTTAAAGTTCAAAAGAAAAAAGCTTCTCATGTTTTATGAGTGAGATCGCGTGAATAATCCATGATTACAAATAGGCCCTAATATTACCATTTTAGATGACATTTTTCTGGCATTTGCAGCATTTCCACAACATAATTACTGGCTCGTGGTCCAACACAAGCGTTCGTCTCTGAGGTGCAGATGCCCGGCTGGAAACAAAACAAGCAAACCACGGTTGCATCGGCGTCGTTCACAAGGAGCTCCTCGCCAAGCCCATCCAGCCTTTTCTTAAGGAGATGAGTTAAACTCAGCAAAAGTATTAGGCAGCGAAAGTCAATCCTCCAAAGCTAACAGGTTTAAGGTTTTAAATGAAAAAGATAATCGTATTAGAGAAGCAGACACACAATGAGAGCGGCATTTCATGGTCTCGGATCCTGTTAATCACCTAGTCGGCTTTGCTAGCGTTCAGGTACCGGGGCGAGGGATGCTGCCCTCTGGGACACGACTCTTATGACTGATTTTTACTTGTCTGTACGGGAGTATCGCAGCTAAACAAATGCAAAGAAGTGAAGGAAATGCTGAAGTCTGAAGCTGAACGTTTCTGTGAGGCGGCATCAGCCATCTGTTTCTAGCCAACCCTGTTGGTTCTGCCTTCACCGGAGTGGGATTGGGTTTTTAACCGTCTCCACATCTGATCCCGACAGCGAGTCTCAGAGCTGCTCCTGTATGATATTTCATATTGAACACTGCCAGGTTGTTGGCACTCGGGACTGTAACAGCATCTTTCCTGCTGACAAGGCAACAAATACGAGTTCATCAAGGGCATGACGTTATGAGAAGATGCATCCTGGGCACACGCACGTCACTTTAGATTCATTCCCTGGTGTAGTGATAAAAGACGTTTGAAATAGAGGAAATGCTGGAACATACACCCTCACAAACATGGAGGTACGAGACAGGACCTTTACCTGTAACTTAGATACCCACCCCCCCACCCCTTTATATCATCAATAATATTACAGTATTAGGCTTCCTATTATTATAGTTTTTATCATTACCTCATTATCACAAATAATAATGACAAAAACAATAATAATAAAGTTACACATTTAATAACATCCAACCATAATAGTAAATAATCATAAACATGAATGAGCCAGAAAACAGAACTCAAAGACAACCTAATTTGAGAATATTTCTAATATCATAGTTTTGCACCGTAATCCCCCCATGATACACTCTCAGAAACAGAGGTACAGACAGGATCATTTCTGTACCTGTAGGTACATTTTTTTTACAAATGTACTCTCAAAAGTACAATATTGGTCTTTATGAGGCCAGAAGTACTTATATACTATGAAAAAGGCTCCAAAGTAACATAAAGTACACATTTGTACCATTCCAACCCTAAGGGTACCTGCAGCATTGAAACATGTGTGTAGCTTGTACAATAACTATAAATAGCAGTACTTCTAAACAGTAGTATAATTATAGTTATTATATTATGATTTTCATAGTAATCATAGTAATAATGATATGTATAAATATATATGTGTTTGGCCTAATATTTCTATAATAATTATTCATTTATTATTAGCATCTTTGATTGTTTTTTTTTTCTTTTTTTTTTTTTTTTTTTTTTTTCTTTTTTTTTTTCTTTGTTTTTAGAATTTTTATTGATTTTTTTTTTGTTTTCGTCCCCCCCCATTATCCCGTATCTGCCTTTTTAATTTTTTTCTTTTTTTTTCTTTTGGGAAGTTTAATTTTTTACACACCCAAGAAAAAAACCCCAAATCCAAACCGTTTTCCCAAAAGTTAGAGAAGAAAAACAAATTTTTCTGAATTTTTTTTTGTTTTTTACCCAAAACTCCAAAATCACGCGATAATTCGCTCCAAAACACGAGCGGGGAACGCGGTTTATTGCTCGATTTCTGAAATCACGCGATAAAACTCGGAAGAGTGGAAGCGGCTTCATCTTTGAGAGCGGGTTCTCTCTTCTCACCAGAATCGGCCACAAGAGCGCGCTCTCCACTGTACGCCATTTTGTTCTTTTTCTCCGAATGACATGAACTACAGAGGCTGCTAGCTGCTAAGCTAGCCTCTTTAGCACCACCTTTTTCCCCTTTTTTTATTTTCTCCTCTAATCCCTTTTTGTTTTTTTATCTTGTGATATTTTACTTACTTTTTCTTTTTTTTTTTTTTTCTATGTTTATTTATTATTTTATTGGATTATTCTTGTATTCTGTTATTCTTGATTTGAATCTTTATTCGTTCTTTTTTTATTTTTTCGTCTGTTTTTCGTTATATTTTTGTCTGTTTTGTTCTTTTTCTTATCATTTTTTGTTATCTTTTTTTGTTATCTTTTTTTTGTATCTTTTTTCTTTTATTTTTTTTTTTATTGATTTCTTTATTGTTTATTTTATATTTTTTATTTATTTTATTTTTTTTTTATTATTTTTTTTTTTTTCTTTTTTCTTTTTTATTTTTTTTTTTCTTTTTTTTTTTTTTTTCGTTTATTTTTTTTTTTTTATTTTTATATTTTATTTTTATTTTTTTATTTTTTTTTTTTTTTATTTTTATATTTTTTCTTTACTATTATTTTTTTTTTATTTTATGTTTATATCTTTTTTTATTTTTATTTCATTATTATTATTTTTTATTATTTTTTTTTCTTTTTTATTTTATTTATTTATTTTTCATTTATTTTTCTTTATTTCTTATTTTTATTCATTTTTATCTTCATTTTTATTTTTTTTTTTATTCTGATATTATTTTTTTTTTAATTTTTTTTTTTATATTTTTTTCTTTTCTTATTTTTTTTTTATTTTTTATTTTTTTTCCGAATTCTTTTTTCTATTATATTTATTTCATATTTTATTTTATTTTTTGTATTTTTTTTTTTTTTTTTTTATCTTTTTTTTCTAATATCTATTATTCGTTTAATTATTTTTTTATATCTTATTATCCTTTTTTTATCTTCTAATTCATTTTTTTTCTCTGTAAATTCATTATTATTTTTTTATTATCTTTTTATATTACTTAATTTTTTTAGTTTTTCTTTTTTTATTCTTTTATTTTCTTTTTTGTATTTTTTTTTTCTCCTTTGTTTAAAAATTTTTTAAAAGTATTTTTAAATCCCTCCTTCCACCCTCTTCCCCCCCTCCCCCCTCTCTCCTATCCCTTATTCTCTTTTTTTCTTCCTTTTTTTCTCTCTTTCTCTCTTTCTCTTTTTTTTTTTTCTCTTTTTTTTTTTTCTTTTCTCTTTTCCTCTTCCCCCTCCCCTTTTTTCATAGGCCCTCTCTTATTAACAAAACTATTTAACCCCTAATACCAAAAAAATATTATATTTCATATATAACAATTATTTTATTTTTTTTATTTTTTCCTTATTTTCTTATATAAAATTTTTTTTATTTTTTTAAAAATAAAAAAATATATATCTTTTTTTCCTTTTCACCTCCCCCCTCCCTCTACCCATCCCCCCCCCTCTCCCTCCTCCCCCCCCCGTTACGTTTTTATCACGTTTTTCTCTGTTCGGACATCATTTCCTGATAAAACTTTGTTTTGGCTTTGACGTTTTCCTCGTGAACGCGCTTACAGACAGGTCCGATTCTCGTACGTGTTCTCGCAACAAACAAAAGTTGGCGATTAAAAGAGGTTAAAATGAGCTCATTACATTTTCCTCCCACCCAACTAGAATTAAAAATTCATTTGAAGATAATTTAAGAAGGATTGTGGATGTAAAACAGCAGCTTATGACACCTTTAACAATTTCATATGATGAAATGACCAATAAAAAATGATAAAACTATTACATCACTGCTGCACAGCTTGCTAAAAGAATTCAGGAAAATACCCCAAATATGCATCTGATGGTTAAAATGACCAGAATGATCAGAAAAGAGTTTTATTTTTACTCTGAAGTAAAATGAGTGAAATGACAGAAACTTTAAAGCAGTTAAATGAGTTACTTCCACATCTCAGACTGAATTCATCATCAGAATATGCTGTGCATCTTGCATACATGTACTTTCTGTGATTTTTCTCGTTTTTCTCCGTTCATCAGCTCCAAACTCTCATCCTGCTGGTTGAGCTTTTTTTAGGACATTGCCTGACGCAGATCAGCCGAAGCACAGTCGCCCGGCTGACTTTGACATATAACACTTGCGGTAGAAGGCCGACGGCAGCTACCTCGCAGCCGCTGCATGGAGGTCTGCAGGGGTTCCTCAGCCAGCAGTGACATTTGGAGTTTTCCGTGCAGCACCAGCAGCCCTTTAAAACGCCTCTTTGTGCTCACAATGATGCTGTTGTGGGTTTTATTTGTGGGGGCTTGATTATGTCCCGGCCCTTCTCAGAACTTCATACCCTCCAATTAAAGTAAATACGCTGAAACTGACTGAAAGTAATAATAAATGAAAATTCAGTGAAAATCATGACACTGGTTTTTAATTGTGGTTCAACAGAAATATTAAAAACAAACACATAAACAATAAAACAAGCAAACAAGCATGATGGGTTCTTTAGCTAAAGTTGTATTGAGCAACACTTTGAGACAATCACTGCAATCAGGTGTTGATTTTGTTTGTTTGTTTGTTGTTGTTTTTTTTTATTAATTTCAACCACAATTCAAAAGCAATATCTCATTTTACTGAATTATTATTTTCTAAATTTCTATTTATTATTAGTTTCTTCACACTCAGAAACATGGAGGTACGAGACAGCAACATTTCTGTACCTGTACGTACATTTATTACAAATGTTCTCTCAAAAGTACAATATTGGTCTTTATGAGGCCAGAAGTACCTATATACTATGAAAAAGGGTCCAAAGTAATATAAAGTACACATTTGTACCATTTCAACCCTAAGGGTACCTGCAGCATTGAAAAATGTTCAATAACTATAAATAGCAGTACTTCTAAACAGTAGTATACTTATAGTTATTACATTATGATTTTCATAATAATCATAGTAATAATTATATGTCTAATTATATATGTGTTTGGCCTAATATTTCTATAATAATTATTCATTTATTATTAGCATCTTTGATTGTTGTCATAATCTCTATTTTATTGACTTTTATTCATCATCTTTAATTGGTTTAATTGTACTTTATTAACTCATACAGCTTGATAAGGTACAAAAATGGACCATGAAGGTACAGAAATGTCTTTCAGAAAGGAACCCCCCCAGCAACAAGCTTTGGACCCTTTTAGGTACAAACTGGTACCTCTGTTTGTGAGTGTGTTGTTGTTTGTATTACTATTGGGAATTTAGTATTTTCTTTAATTGGAGGGGATGAAAAACATTGAGGACGGCTGTATGTGATGGCAGGGAAGTGAAATAGAAAAAAGGATATTTGCCGGAGTGTAGAGGAGGGAGGGAACGGCTGGTGGGAGGCTTCCCCTCCTTTTTTTACCCTCTAAAATGTTTAAAATGTGGACACTGATAGCAGAAATAATGGTTTTATTGTTGTCCTTTTCTCTTCCCTTCATCCCCCCCCCCCCCCGTTTGTTCCAGTGATGGCCTTGGCGGCGCAGCTGTGCCAGTGATCCTGCTGCTGCACATCGGGGAGAAGCAGAGACAATCCACCGACCTTCCTCTCAGAGAGGAACGAAAACCCACATCAGCAGAAACAAATGCCACCATGTACAGCGTGGAGGACCTCCTCATCTCCCATGGATACAAGCTGCCCAAGCACACCATCTCCTCCACCCCCACCCCCGACCTCGCCTCCTCCGCCCGCCCGCCGCCCTCATCCTCACCTCCGTCCTACAGCAAGCACCACGAGCTCCTGGAGAACAGGCCCGGCCTGAGGACGCTGAACGGCTACGAGAGGAGGTCCGTGGTGCCGTTTGGGAACGGCAGCGGAACCAGGGACCCCCACGAGTACGGCAGCGGAACCAGGGACCCCCACGAGTACGGCAGCGGAACCAGGGACCCCCACGAGTACGGCAGCGGAACCAGGGACCCCCACGAGTACGGCAGCGGAACCAGGGACCCCCACGAGTACGGCAGCGGAACCAGGGACCCCCACGAGTACGGCAGCAGCTGCCCCAACAACAACCAGTCCAGAGACAGAAGTCAGCCGAAGCGGGAGGGCGACCCCCGAGGCCTCGCCGACGCCCACTTCATAGGAGAGTCCCTGACCTCAGACAGCGGGTAAGACTGGGTCTCTGCTGCACCTCCAGACCTCCGCGCCCCCCCTGCATGGCTTTACTTTGTGGTTCTTTTCTTTTTCAACCTTTTTAGCCCTAAACACTGCAACTACCAAGCAGCTACGCATAAATTTATTCATAGTTATATGAACAATAAAGAAATACAGTAAAAATACAAAAACAAGGAAAAACAAAGAATTGAAAACAATTAAATGTTTTCAAAAATAGCAATAATTAGATTAAAATTAGTTATGATTGATTCATATAAAAAAATTCATAAATAACTGTCAATGAAAATAAATTAATTAGATAAAGATGAATAATAGGGGATTATCACGCTTACCGGAAGTTCCCGGTATTTGGACACTTCCTCTTCCGGGCCATGTTAACGACAGCCGTTCCTGCTCTGTTATACTGTTTAAATCGGATAAACTCCAAACATACTTAAGTTTTCATTCTAGACTGAAGTGATACTGGATCAAAAGCTGGATCAAAGCGATCGATTCGCCGCGGTGAAGGGCCGAACTTTATAATAAAAAAAACAAACGTTTGTTTGTCGCCGGTGGGGCACAACACCGGCACTTCACAGCATGCTAGCATTAGCCAGCTAGCGTTTACTGATGTGCTTAACATTGTGCGTCTTAAAACACACAAACATCTGAAAATCGGGTCTGTACCCCCCGTTTCCAGTGGAACAACTGGGGACTGCCAAGAAAGGGAGACGCTTTCAGATGCTTGTGTGTTTTCAGCCGCACAAAGTTAGGCATGTCATCAAGCTGGCTAATGCTAGCCTGCTAACAATAGTCCGCCAGCTACTACTCTGTTAAACTTTGTAAATCGGATAAACGCCAATGCCAAGTTTTCATTCCAGACTGAAGTGATGCTAAGGAAGAAGTGGATCAAAACGACTGATTCGCCGCGGTGAAGGACCGAACTTTATAATAAAACGACACACGTTTGTTTGTGGCCGGCAGACTTTACAGTCATGCTAGCAGGTTAGCATTACCCAGCTCGATAACGTGCCTAACTGTGTGCGGCTGAAAACACACAAGCATCTGAAAGCGTCTCCTTTCTTGGCAGTCCCCAGTTGTTCCACTGGAAACGGGGGGGTACAGACCTGATTTTCAGATGTTTGTGTGTTTTAGGACGCACAATGTTAAGCACATCAGTAAACGCTAGCTGGCTAATGCTAGCATGCTGTGAAGTGCCGGTGTTGTGCCCCACCGGCGACAAACAAACGTGTGTTTTATTTTAAAGTTCGGCCCTTCACCGCGGCGAATCGATCGCTTTGATCCAGCTTTTGATCCAGTATCACTTCAGTCTAGAATGAAAACTTAAGTATGTTTGGAGTTTATCCGATTTAAACAGTATAACAGAGCAGGAACGGCTGTCGTTAACATGGCCCGGAAGAGGAAGTGTCCAAATACCGGGAAGTTCCGGTAAGCGTGATAATCCTCTATATAGAACAGATCAAATGGGGTTTGTAATAAATTTACCACAACAAAGGGTTAAAGACCGCGCCAAGAAATCATTCTCAGAATATCGGCACCCTCCTAAAATACACATTTTTTTCTTAAAATGCAAAAAACTTTCAGAAATATTTTTCAATATTTGCTTCAATTTCTTTAGTTTTTTTTTTTTAAATGTGAAAAAAAAAGAAAAGAAAAAAGGGCAACAGCCATTATGGATCATTTTTGGTAATTTATGCATACGTCACTCGCATATGCACCATGACTGGTCTTTACGGAGTTAATTACAACAACACGCTCCCTGACCCCCCCGGCGGCGGCAGGAGGAGAAATGACGGCGAGTCTGACTAAAGAGAAGGAAGCCGACTGAAGAAAGATATTTCCACCTGGTTAAACACTTGAGGCGTGTTTAGCTAGTTGGGAAGCTGCCCCCGTAGTCAGAGGCTGCAGTTCTTCCACGCAGCAGGTCTGCCCCCCTCCCTCTCCTCCCACCTGATTACGATACAACAGTGTGCAGTTATTATGTCGCTTATTTAAATTCTGTTTATTGATGTTCACTGATGAATGTGCACGTTTATGACATGAAAAAGTTACTGGCAGCCACCGCAGCACCACATGTCCCGTTCATCCCTTTCTTCCGGCTCGTTGTTAATAGCGTCCTTAGCAACCACCGTAGCAACAATCACAAAACCTGAAAGAATGTCCGTCACCAGGAAAAAGAACTTCATGAAAACAATGTGTATATGTGACGCTAGAAAAGTTATTAGAACAAAGCTGAAATCTGTCTTAAAAAATATGAATTTCTACTGAAGATGACCGAAGGAACGAGATCGCAGGTACAAGCGGCTGAAATGAGTTTCCTCCGCAGGGGGGCCGGGCTCTCCCTTAGAGATGGGGGGAGGAGCTCGGTCATCCGGGAGGGGCTCAAAGTAGAGCCGCTGCTCCTCCGTATAGAGAGGAGCCAGATGAGGAGGCTCGGGCATCTGGTTAGGATGCCTCCTGGACGCCTCCCTGGTGGTCCAGGCACGTCCCACAGGGACCAGACCCCGGGGGAGACCCAGGACACGCTGGAGGGACGACGTCCCACCGGGACCAGACCCCGGGGGAGGCCCAGGACACGCTGGAGGGACGATGTCCCACCGGGACCAGACCCCGGGGGAGGCCCAGGACACGCTGGAGGGACTACGTCCCACCGGGACCAGACCCCGGGGGAGGCCCAGGACACGCTGGAGGGACGACGTCTCCCGGCTGGCCTGGGAACGCCTCGGGACCCCCCGGATGAGCTGGCGGCTGTGGCCGGGGTGAGGGAAGTCTGGGGTTCCCTGCTTAGGCAGCTGCCCCCCGACACGGATAAGCGGTAGAAGACGTTACGTGAAGTCACTGTACGGTAGGAACTGTAGCGTCCCGGACAGGACCCCTCAGCTTTCCGCAGGTACACAGCTACGCATACCGATCTGACAGTTAGTGTTAAACTGACAGAAAGACGCTGGTGCTCAAGTTCACAAACTCCCGGCCAGTCGGCTCGGTGCTGCCTCCTACTTATTTACACAGAAAGATTTTATTCTGCGTCTCTGCAGACATCACAAGCCTTGCAGGAGGCTGCAAGGCAGGTGTGGTGGTGAAGGCGTCCAGTTTTACACGGTGACTGCGCAAATCCAGGCCGATTGCTGGTGTTTCTTCACGGGAAACCAGTAAAAACTCGTTCCCCATCAAGGAGAGTTCTTCCCTCATCGACTGGAACAGTCAGAAAACAGCAGCTGTCCAGCATCACTGTAATTAACTCCATAAAGATCAGTCTCTTCTGCTTCAACGGACTTCCGATGCTTCATTTCCATCCAGGGCAGTTGCAAGCATGCGCGAGTGACATATGCATGAATTACAAAAATCATCCACTGTAGGAGGATGATGATATGAGGTCGTTCTTATTGTAAAAAACAAAAAATTACTAAAATAATTTGCATAATTTGCAATAATTTTATCACCGTGTGATATGCCAAAATGATTGTAGTGCAAAACGTGTCCACCAGGGGGCAGAAGACAAGTCATGTTGTGAACAACACAGCTTTTTAACCTGCATAATGCGAAGGGTCTCAGAAAGCGTGTATCTGGAATATAAATGCGACAGTAAAGGGTTAAAGCCTCTGACACAGTTCTCAGCTGCTTCATGAAATGAAATGAAATAATTCATCAAGGAGTTTTTATTTGGGGATTTCTCCTTAATGAAGAGCCCGACGCTGGCGTTCAGTCCCTCTTGCCTCTGCTTTCCCCCGTGTGTTTAACTTCCTTCGCTTCCCTCCCCCCCTTCTCTCGCTTTCTCAATCAAGTCTAAAGCGGGGGGAGGATTTTTTAATCTGCCGCATGGGACCCTAAGAGTTCTAATCAATACCGCTTTGGTTTGCATGCTGGCTGGTTTTTCAGGGTTCCTCTGTTCTCATATGAAACCTGACGCGCTTCCACAAACGCTACACCTGCTTACATAATGCATGCCCTCATCAATAAAACAGGAGTCATATAGGGAATATTTAAATATGTATATGAAGGGAAGGCTAAATTTAGCTCAGTCTGGAGTTATGCAATGGAAACCCTCTTGGGTAGCGTGTGATATTTCCCCGCTTCATTCGCTCTCTTTTGCCTTTATGCAGGTTTTTCTTTGTGATTTCCCAGTTTGCACCAGTTCCAGCGGTCACTGAGGTTTTCCTAAACATGACTTTCTGTTTCTCTCCATCTCTGAACGACTGTGGCCAGCAGCCAGTGGCAGAGCATCTAAAATAGGCAAATGACCTTCAGTGGTACCACTGGTGTTTTTTTTCATTTCCTCTCTCGTCCTTTTTAATCTTTGCTCATCCTTTACTGATTACTCATTCCTGGCGATGAGTAATCAGCGTTTTGAAGTCGGCGGCTGCTGTCAAAGCCTGCTGTCCAGACATGTTCTGTGATTTCAGCCCGTTGTTTGTTCGTGCTTCTTTTCTTCCCGTCATCCAAATTAATTGTGCCTGTTAGCTTTGGTTTAGATAAGGACCGAGCTTATCTCGGCTCTCCCATTAGACGGGGCTACTTGGACTTAATTAGACTAATGATGGTAACTGGTCTAACATGAAGCGCTCTCGGACTGTTGTGGCTAGCCGCCCTGCTCTCTGAAAACATTCCAGGCCAGCCGTGATCCTGGAAATGATAAGGATGTTCAGTAGCCGAGGCCTCGGGCTGGAGAACACGTGTGCTTGCATCTCGTCTGTGCTGTCAGCGTCTGCTCTGAGACGATTAGTCTGCATGGAGGGACTCCCTCCCCGTGTCTCCTGGTCTCAGGCTTGTGTCGGACTGCAGCTCTTTTTGATCAGATTAGAGGCTGGAGATCACTGCAACATGACGGATGTCAGTGAAGCAGCTCTGAGGCCTGATCTGCTTTGGAGGACGTTGGAGGACTAACAGCCACGGTCTGTCATTGTGTAAGGTTTTCATTATCCCCCCATGGAGGCATGCGCTTACCTAACACCACCCTGCCGCTCACAGCTATCTGTCTCCATCTAGTGGGACGTAGTTCCCTTTTTATTCCGTCACACAGAAACTGATCATATCTGTTTCTGTTCGTGGAAAAAACAAAAGCAAATGCCGATCATTGGTTTACTTTCATGTTTCAAAGTGAGTTTTGTCAAAAGCAGAATTTCTATACTTCAGTTCAATGAGTTCCTAATAAGGCTTTAAATCAGTGGTTCTCAACGGGGGTCGGGACCCCTTGAGAGTCCCAAAATAATTGCCTGATCATAAAAAAAATCCAACATTTGTCAAAAAAATTCAAAATGTTTACTGTTAAGAGATTAATCTGTGAAATTAGCGTGTTAATTCATAAAATAGTGATGCATGGTAAGAAAAAATTCCACCGATACCGACGACTGATAATTTTCTGCTTTTCATTGCAGATACAGATAACGGATAAAAAGTTCATATTTTAAAATTTGACATCATTGCCTTATAATCTGCAGTTTGTCGTGGATGCAGCGATGATATTTAGCAGCTGTGGCTTATCTGTATCAGCAAACAAAACGTTTTGGCCATTTTAATGTTTTCTTTTTTCAAGTCATCACAAAAATGTGGTAATTTGCTGTAAATAGCAGCAGAAAAAGACACAATTCCATTTAAAGTGCATCCATTCATTTTTGTACAGACCTTTGGTTTAATCCACAAGTCTTTGTGGAGTCAAGTCAAATGTTTTTAAGATACAAAATGATATTTCAATTGTTATATACACTCACCGGCCACTTTATTAGGTACACCTTGCTAGGTACCTTGCTGGTTGGACCTTTCACCTTCAGAACTGCTTTAATCCTTGGTGTCATAGATTCAACAAGGTTCTGGAAACATTCCTCAGAGATTTTGCTCCATATTAACATGACAGCATCACACAGTTGCTGCAGATTTGTCAGCTTCACATCCATGATGAGAAGCTCCCGTTCCACCACATCCATGATGAGAAGCTCCCGTTCCACCACATCCATGATGAGAAGCTCCCGTTCCACCATATCCATGATGAGAAGCTCCCGTTCCACCACATCCATGATGAGAAGCTCCCGTTCCACCACATCCATGATGAGAAGCTCCCGTTCCACCACATCCATGATGAGAAGCTCCCGTTCCACCACATCCATGATGAGAAGCTCCCGTTCCACCACATTCATGATGAGAACCTCCCGTTCCACCACATTCATGATGAGAACCTCCCGTTCCACCGCATCCATAATGAGAACCTCCCGTTCCACCACATCCATGATGAGAACCTCCCGTTCCACCACATCCATGATGAGAACCTCCCGTTCCACCACATCTGTGATGAGAACCTCCCGTTCCACCGCATCCATGATGAGAACCTCCCGTTCCACCACATCTGTGATGAGAACCTCCCGTTCCACCACATCCATAATGAGAACCTCCCGTTCCACCACATTCATGATGAGAACCTCCCGTTCCACCGCATCCATAATGAGAACCTCCCGTTCCACCACATCCATGATGAGAACCTCCCGTTCCACCACATCCGTGATGAGAACCTCCCGTTCCACCACATCCGTGATGAGAAGCTCCCGTTCCACCACATCCATGATGAGAAGCTCCCGTTCCACCACATCTGTGATGAGAACCTCCCGTTCCACCGCATCCATGATGAGAACCTCCCGTTCCACCACATCCATAATGAGAACCTCCCGTTCCACCACATTCATGATGAGAACCTCCCGTTCCACCGCATCCATAATGAGAACCTCCCGTTCCACCACATCCATGATGAGAACCTCCCGTTCCACCACATCCGTGATGAGAAACTCCCGTTCCACCACATCCATGATGAGAACCTCCCGTTCCACCACATCTGTGATGAGAAGCTCCCGTTCCACCGCATCCATGATGAGAAGCTCCCGTTCCACCACATTCATGATGAGAACCTCCCGTTCCACCGCATCCATAATGAGAACCTCCCGTTCCACCACATCCGTGATGAGAAACTCCCGTTCCACCACATCTGTGATGAGAACCTCCCGTTCCACCGCATCCATGATGAGAACCTCCCGTTCCACCACATTCATGATGAGAACCTCCCGTTCCACCGCATCCATAATGAGAACCTCCCGTTCCACCACATTCATGATGAGAACCTCCCGTTCCACCGCATCCATAATGAGAACCTCCCGTTCCACCACATTCATGATGAGACCCTCCCGTTCCACCGCATCCATAATGAGAACCTCCCGTTCCACCACATTCATGATGAGAACCTCCCGTTCCACCGCATCCATAATGAGAACCTCCCGTTCCACCACATCCATGATGAGAACCTCCCGTTCCACCACATCCATGATGAGAACCTCCCGTTCCACCACATCCGTGATGAGAACCTCCCGTTCCACCACATCTGTGATGAGAACCTCCCGTTCCACCGCATCCATGATGAGAACCTCCCGTTCCACCACATCCATGATGAGAACCTCCCGTTCCACCACATCCATGATGAGAACCTCCCGTTCCACCACATCTGTGATGAGAACCTCCCGTTCCACCGCATCCATGATGAAAACCTTCCGTTCCACCACATCCATGATGAGAACCTCCCTGTTCCACCACATCCCAAAGCTGCTCTGTTGGATTGACATCGGTGACTGTGGAGAACATTTGAGTACAATGAACTCGTCGTCATGTTCCACAAACCAGTCAGAGATGATTCCCGCTTTATGACATGGCGCGTTCTCCTGCTGGATGATGTCATCTTTATGACATGGCGCGTTCTCCTGCTGGATGATATCATCTTTATGACATGGCGCGTTCTCCTGCTGATGATGTCATCTTTATGACATGGCGAGTTCTCCTGCTGGATGATGTCATCTTTATGACATGGTGCATTCTCCTGCTGGATGATGTCATCTTTATGACATGGCATGTTCTCCCGCTGGATGATGTCATCTTTATGACATGGCATGTTCTCCTGCTGAATGATGTCATCTTTATGACATGGCGCATTCTCCTGCTGGATGATGTCATCTTTATGACACGGCGCGTTCTCCTGCTGGATGATGTCATCTTTATGACATGGCGCGTTCTCCTGCTGGATGATGTCATCTTAATGACATGGCGCGTTCTCCTGCTGGAAGCAGCATCAGAGGATGCTACACTGTGGTCATAAAGGGATGGACATGGTCAGCAACAATACTCAGGTAGGCTGTGGTGGTTAAACCACCACGTTGGTACTGAGGGGCCCAAAGTGGGCCAAGAAAATCTCTCCCACACCATGACACCACCACCACCAAGCTGAACCCTTGATACAAGGCAGGATGGATCCATGCTTTCATGTTGTTGACACCAAATTCTGAGCCTACATCTGAATCTGGGAGCAGAAATGGAGACTCATCAGCAACATTTCTCCATCTTCTATTGTCCAATGTTGGTGAGTCTGTGTGAATTGTAGCCTCAGTTTCCTGTTCTTAGCTGACAGGAGCGGCACCCGGTGTGGTCTTCTGCTGCTGTAGCCCATCTGCTTCCAGGTTGGATGTGTTGTGCATTCAGAGATGCTCTTCTGCAGACTTCGGTTGGAACAAGTGCTTATTTGAGTTCCTGTTGCCTTTCTATCAGCTGGAACCAGTCTGGCCATTCTCCTCTGACCTCTGACCTCTGGCATCAACAAGGCATTTGTGCCCACAGAACTGCTGCTCACTGGATATTTTCTCTTTCTGGGACCATTCTCTGTAAACCCTAGTGATGGTTGTGCAGGAAAATCCCAGTAGATCAGCAGTTTCTGAAACACTCAGACCAACAACCATGCCACGTTCAAAGTCACGTAAATAACAGTTTTTCCTCATTCTGATGCTGGTTTGAACTGCAGTAGATCGTCTGGACCATGTCTACATGCCTAAATGCATCGAGTTGCAGCCATGTGATTGGCTGATTAGAAATTTGTGTTAACAAGCAGTTAGACAGTTGTACCTAATATAGTGGCCGGTGTGTGTATATCATTGTCATTGTAGCCCAGTACACTCTTATGCGTGCAGCATTGCTTTTTGCATGTTACAGTTTTGATCCAGTTACTGAGCTGTTAATCTTTGGGCCATATGGAATCTGTTTTACTTACTGATGCACCATACGGAAAATTTCAGCCAATACTGATAACTGATCATTTTTTGCTTTTCATGGCCGATATCTATGCCAATATTAAAGCTGCTAATGATGTAATATTCATTCCTTATTTAAAATTAGATTAAATGCTTCTGCCTCAGGTCCAGTAGTTGACTAAGATGCCATGATGTTGTGCGGTGGGCGTGGCCCAATGCTGTTCCCATGACCCATGAATTGAAAAATAAAAACATTTAAAAAAATAAACTGCATTCCGCGGGTTCACCATCAAACACCACCTCTTATATTGGTTAATTATACCGATAACTGTTTTATTTACAATTTCACATTTCTGTATTTCCTCATTTCAGGGAGCATTTATAGATCTGCCAAAGGACAACAGATGAAAACTAGCGTTTCGGCTAAATCTGGCGTATTTAGAAGATTTTCTTTGTTTTTTATACGCTCTGGCCCAATCGAATAAACAAATAAAATATACTGGGCAAATAGTACCGCGCATCACTAATGAACAAAGTTATTAATGGTGCCATATTAAAAAAACAAAAATGGTATTATCTCAGTGAGTGAAAACAGATTTTAGGCATGAAGGGCTGGGTGATAATGGCCAAAAATAAATATCAGGATATACTGAGCAGTTCACCTCGGTAACGATAAATGGAGGATAAACCTCCTATAAATCAGCCAAAACAGGCAAAAACGACTTTTATTTTCATTTTATCAAAACAGATATTCTGCTTTAACTGGAACTTCACGTGACTTCTTGTTTGGCAGATAGATTAACAGGTTCCTCAATAAACACCCAGTAGATGTTTTGGACATATGAGAAGTACTGTGAAAGTGAAATACAAACATACAAATATTCATATTAATGAATGAATTACTAATTATTAAACTGATTAACTCAAATTAGTTAAATTCTTATCTACATATGAGCAAATATTACTTTGTGTCCATGGAAACCAGTGCTGAGTCTCCCATTAAATGCACACACGACGATCAATTAGCATGAATGCTAACTTAACATTGAAAAACCCATAGACAGGCTAACGCAATTAGCATCACTACTGTTGTCAAAACGTTTAACACAAACAACGTTCCTTCAAACGTTTATCACTTTATACTGACATCAAATAAACGTCACTGATCATTTACAGACATGTGTTGTACAGAAAACATGCAGAAGATGATGAAAAACACGAAGCTCCAGTGCGAGAAGGGTCTATCTGCGGGTCGCAAGACAGGGGCGTGTCATAGTGTGGGCGTGTCGTAGTGTGGGCGTGTCGTAGTGTGACGTTACGCGACGACACGCCCACCAGGCCAATGAGAGCACGGTAAAATCTAGCCCTACCTCCGACCCTTCCCCTAAACCTAACCAGACCCCCCCACACTACGACACGCCCACTGGGTTGCAAGCCGCAGATAGATACACTTGTCCAGTGCAGGAATGTCACGTTACAAGAAACTACGGCAAGTTGGAGAGGACAAAAACGTCCCGTGCAGCAATTCCACTGCCGGCTTTCTTAAAGAGGCCGCAGCACCGAACGTACAGACATGGGAAAAAATGACGTCAGTTATCGCTGGAAATGTCGGTGTAAATTTTCGGCTTATTGCCCAGCTCTAACTCACAATTAACCCCTCAGTTACCATGGTGGGAGAAGCCTGCCATGCCTAGATTAGGGCTCAATCCGGGTCAGTTTGGAGGTAACGTGTGTTACATACAGTTTATCTTGCTGGAAGAGTCATCACTCAAATCCACTTTTCTTACACTGGGGAGCACATTTCACCCCAAATCCCTAATTATGTATTACATGCTTTAAAGGACTCGTCCACCCACAGAATGATGTAACTTTATCTTCCACCCCCCCTCATGGTGAGAAAGACTCTGCAGCACTTTTTTAATATCTCAAATGCAGCCGGTGATCAGGAAGGCTTCTCGTTTCCCCCCAACTTTCATATAATGGAGTTCGCCGGGGTCCGAGCCAAAAAGGTCCATAAAAGTCCACAAAAACGTGTCAATATTCCTCCATACTGCTCGTCCAATGTAATCCAAGTGTCCTGAGTGGGTAGCGTCCAGAATTTACTGGAAACGTCATTTAGTAGATTTTTAGAGCCTAAACAGTAGAACACGAAACAATGAACGAAACTACTCTGGCAGATTGTTGGCAGCCTACTCTGCCGATAATACAAGTGTAGGAGAAGAAATTCTCTGTTCACTTTGTGCTAAGAGCGACAGAGCTGCAGACAAACCGGGACAAACACAAGAGGGTCCAAGAGGGGTTGATGTTGATTTAAAACAAAGAAAGAAATAAAAAGAAAACGCGTGATCTCGTCTGCCGCGGCTTCCGTAGTTTCATGAACACACATCGGCGTGCTTGCAGGAGATGCGATGTAGTACTGATGTAGTACTGATGTAGTACTGTTTAGGCTCTAAAAATCTACTAAATGACGTCGTTTCCAGTGAATTCTGGACGCTACCCACTCAGGACACTTGGATTACATTGGACGAGCAGTATGGAGGAATATTGACACGTTTTTGTGGACTTTTATGGACCTTTTTGGCTCGGACCCCGGTGAACTCCATTATATGAAAGTTGGGGGGAAACGAGAAGCTTCCCTGATCGCCGGCTGCATTTCAGATATTAAAAAAGTGCTGCAGAGTCTTTCTCACCATGAGGGGGGGTGGAAGATAAAGTTACATCATTCTGTGGGTGGACTAGTCCTTTAATTCTGTGGAGGCAGCGATGGTGACCAGGATTATTTGTATGTTTTCTCGCAGGTTTTGTGACGGTGCCAAAGCTCCTCAGTCACAGTCCAAGGATGTGGCCTACTGGAGGAGGAGAGGACAAGACTTCAGTGTGCTGCTGGACTACGCTGACTTCAGAGATCCTTACGGAGGGGGACAAGCTTGCTTGTCTCCCAACTCGAGGCAAGAAGGTCCTCAACAGGCAAGAAGCCAAGAGCTCCTGGTAGAAGACCCTCAGATGGCAGCTCAGGAGAGGCAGCGCTGGGCGGTCCAGGCTCAAGCCCAGGCCCAGGCTCAGGCCCAGGTCCAGGCTCAAGCCCAGGCCCAGGTTAAGGCCCAGGTTCAGGCTCAGGCCCAGGCACAGGTTAAGGCCCAGGTTCAGGCCCAGGCCCAGGCTCAAGCTCAGGCTCAGGCCCGCTGTAGAGAGAGGGAGGCGGCTCTCCATCAGTGGAGAATGGTGAACGAGAGAAAATGTCAGAGCCTGGGGACGGACGAGTGGCATCCGGCCGTCAGCTTTGGCCCCCACGTGTCTCATAGGGAGGTCGAACATTGGACACAAGAGCAGCAGCGGCTTCATGCCCGGACACCCGAGGGCATGGTCGCCCACCCCAGGACTAAAATGAAATCCCAGTCCCTGCCCAGGATGCTTCCACCGGAGAGCCTGCAGTATGTGAACATTGCTTTGTCCAGTCAGGAACTGCACAGGCGAATGAACGGCCACCCACTGTCACACCACCGCCTTTACAGGGCCCCCCGCTGGCCAGAGAACGGGAGGCCGGCTAGTGCCAACCAGCTCTCTATGACACCAAAGCCCCGCTTCACCCGACCTCCCAGACCTCCATCGTACGAGATGCACCAGCAGATCAGGGGGAGTTGTGAGGTGCTGTCCGGCAGAGAATCGGTCGTTCCCCAGGCCAGGGACCGAACGCCCCTCCCCATATCCAGATCAACTGACCCCCAGTTGGACTGCTTTGCACAGGATTCCGGACCCCCAGTATACATCCCTCCCCCATCATATAAGAGAGCTCCTATAATGGCAGGGGGGCACCGGGGTTACGGACAAATTGCAGTTGACTACAGGTATGTTGTTCGTTTTTCATGAATCAAAGTTTTTTGTTTGTTTGTTTTCCACTTTCAACCTTCCAGGAAGGTTTGGCCGCTGCGTGGGACGTCAGAACAACTCACACTTCCATGAAATGGTCAAATGTCTCCCCTTCAACATCTGACACATTTACGTTCTGTAAAATATGGGTTGATGAGATTTGTAAATCATTGTATTCAGTTTTTATTTTCTACTAGTCGAAAATCTGGACACACTTTCCCACTGGATGTTTTAGGAATGTGTTCACACTTCTGATTGGTCCTGCACATTTCACACAGGGTCCAAACCTTCCTGGAACTGGAGTTGTAAATAAAACATTCAGTTCACCCAACAATTGTCATAAGCTACTTTTATAAGAACTTGGCAGCCATCAGAACTTGATGTAACCCTCTGGACTTTATTCCTGGGACACTCATTCAGTCCCAGTGTGGCTCAACCGGAACCAGAGTCGAGTCATTATCGCGGCCAGTGCTGCAAGAAATAGCAACATATTACTACAGAAGTTAAATCAAAACGTGTGTCTCGCCCAGGACTGCCCTTACCAAAAGTACTATATGCAAGTATGCTTTAAGTACACTAATTTCAAACTTTGAATATGACAGTATACTTTCAGTTTACTATTTATATACTTGTCAGAAATATACTTAACAAAGTTTACTTGGCATTTACTAATAAATATACTAGAAGTTTAACATATTTAGCCTATACTTATATTTAAACTTTTGAACAATATACTTTAATAGTAGTACATTCATAGTACATTTTCAAACATACTAAGAGTTTAAATGTTACTGGACCATTTGGTGGAGTCAAAGAAAACACCTGAATCTATTTTTGACAGAAATTTTGTCATATTTTTTTACTCAGTATTAAAGGTGGAGTAGAAGTATAATAAGGTGATTTTAAGTATATTTGAAAATGTATTTTTAAACACTAAACAGTGTACTATAAGTGTATTATCAGTAAACTCATAGCAAACCTAAAAGGTCTACTAGTTCTTAAACTAAAGGGGCATTGAGAAGTTTACAGCTAGAAAACTAACAGTATACAGTACATAGAAGAATATTTTTAGTATACTTAAAGGTGTACTTTGTAAGAGTAAAAGTTTTAGTATGAATAAACTAACAGTATACCTAGAAGTATACTTTCAGTATACTTTAAAGTGTACTTTCTAAAAGCAAAAGTAAGCTTGAAATTCTAGCACAAGTACACAAATAGTATACCTAGAAGATTACTTCTAGTGTACTTAAAAGTGTACTCTGTAAGGGTAAAAGAAAGCTTAAAGTGTTAGTACGTGTACAATATGGCGGACTGGGTAGCATAGTGGTAATGTCGCGGGCTTTGGCGCGGAGGACCTGGGTTCAAGTCCCTGTCACACTGGTGGGACGATGACGAAAAATACGTACCGATGTGTCGTCAGACCAAAACAAAGATGGCGGCGTGATCTCCACGAGTGGCTCTTCCAAGTTTCCAAAGTGTAAGGCAGTGAAGGCTTATACTCGTTTATCGAAGGATTTTAGGGATGGCGAATCCGAAGCCTAATGAGATCGACGCCATGTCTTCAGACATGTCAGGCCTGTTTGAGACTGTCAGCATGAAGCACAAGCTCCATCTGCTGGCCGTGGGTGTGAACTGCAGCTGATGCCGGGAGCTGTCTCTACTTTTAATTTAATTTCCAAGTGATTGGCACCCATATTAAGCATTAAAGGAATAGTTCACCCTCAGAATGATTTAACTTTATTTTCCACTTACCCTGATGGTGAGCAAGACTCTGGGCCACTTTTTTAATATGTCAAATGCAGCCGGGGATCAGGACGACTTCTCGCTCCCCCCCACTGGAGTTCACAGGGGTCCAAGCCAAAAAGGTCCATAAAAGTCCACAAAAACTTGTCAATATTCCTCCATACTGCTCGTCCAATGTAATCCAAGTGTCCTGAGTGGGTAGCGTCCAGAATTTACTTGAAACTACGTCATTTAGTAGATTTAGAAAGTCAGTATTGTCTGTGTGAATTTTTTTGTTTTTGTTTTTTACTCTAAGGTACAGAGGGGACTTATATCAGCAGATGCAAGTAACTCCAGATGGATCTCACTGGTTCATCAGATATCCAACTGGTTCCTGGCCCGATCCCCATCGAGAGAGAAGTGTGTCCAGCCAGAAGCAGCTTTACCCTGTGTATTCTACCCCAGAACCCCCAGGAGGAGGAGGAGGAGTACAATGCATCCCCTTTGATGATCCCCGTATCCGTCATATTTCCTCAACCCTGGGTGGCAACTCCCTGACAGACGCTGACAAGATTCGCCACATCCGTAACGAGCTTCCCAGTGTCACCATGTCGGAACCTGCCCCCGACAACAGTGCCTTTTTGCCCCCGCCACTGGGGCCTTTCATCACTGCCAAACTGGCAGATGAAGCTAACCAGACATCCTCTGACTATGACAATGACAATAAGAGGTGGCAAAACAATTTGCACAAAGTGACTGTTGACAACTTGCCAACAACTGACCAAAACTGCAACAGACATCCCAAAATCCAGCTTCCTCCTCTCTCGCCCTCTTCAGCCTTTCAGGCCCCGTTGACGAGAGCCTCTTCTCATCAGGGCTCCAGCTCAGGCCAGGTCTTCGCCGATACCATCACCCAAGTAAAGAAAATTGCCCCGGATTCAAGACCGGAGAGCATCAGGAACACCAAGAGAAGAGTCAGCGAGACCATCTTCTGCCTCGTGTCTGTTCCCGTTCGCACACCAACCAACTTTAGCAAAACCTTATCGGCAGATCCAAACAACAACGAGGCGATAACAAACCTGACCGTCGCCAACACGTTTGCCGTCGGCCTCAGAGAGAGCCCAAACTTTCGCAGCAAGTCTGTGAATGAGATTCCCATCAAATCCTGCTATTCCCACTTCCACAACAGCGGCACATCCTCCATGAGCAACTACAAGAGAGCTCCTCTGAGGAAGGAGATCATAGATGCCTGGGCCCTCCAAGCAAAGGAAGACAGGGAGCTATGCTATGCTGGGTCCTGGCCTGGAAACCAGTACCGTAATCAGGAAACTCAGACCGGTTCACCTCTCACAGTGGTAAAAAGTCCCGAACACCATCGCCCTACTTCCAAGCAGGAGTTAGTTCAATCTGCCTCAAACACAACCACTGATAGTGGTGTTGGGACTGACAGCAACCGCCCATACGGCTACCCCATGGCAGGCCAGAAAAACCTCCATCCTTCCAGCAACAGTGCTTTCTCCCGTCTCAGCCTTAGCCCGACACAAACACCGTCACTTCAGGACCTGGAACAAGAGCCTTCCTCTCCTTCCAAGGTGCAGAATCAGGGAGAACAGTCATCCTCTCCCAGGAAGAGGATCCCCCTGAGAGTCCAGAGCAAGTGGTTTTTGGTCAGTTTCTCTTAAAGCCAGTGAACCGACGACCCTGTGATGCCATTGGTGAGTTGGAGACTATCAATAAAGAAATGGAAGACACAATCAGCAAGAGACCCGCTGTGGTTCGGTGTAAAGATGATCTCGATGGACTGAATAAGAAACTAACTTGGTTTAAATCAGGAGCACACTTGACTGGTCCAGAACCAGGCCGGGAGGCGATCAGTCTTCCCCCAATGCACATGGAAAAGACCAGCAATATAAAACAGAGATCCAAGTCCTTCGCTTCTGCTGCTGATATAGAATCCATGGACACGAGGAGTGTTTTCCCCAGGACACATGCCAACAACGCAACACCAAAAAACGAGCTTTCCATTCTCCCTAACCCCAGTCCCAACTGCCTCCTTTCCTCTGTCCCCCTGCACAACGAAGCAAACCAGCTCTACAGACAGGACATCCCCGTTCCTCAGGAGTCCTTGCTGAGGGACGTGGGGCTAACCGTGTACACGGAGACTCCTGGTGGTCCCGGAGAGCCCATGCAGCGCTCCCTCTCTGTCCCAAACACACTCGATCATAAAGCTCTGGGTCACTCGGTGCAGGGCGCGACCAGGACGGCATTTGGTCAAACGAGCAGTTGCTCTGAGCACAAGTCAAATAAAGAGCTTGAACATGAAGTGAATGACGAGCGAAAAGCTAAATCAGACCCTGTTTCACCATTCAGACGTGGAGTCATTGCAAGGCTAGCGTCAGAAACGCTTCAGAGAGACAGTCCACAACATATCACAAAGCAGACAAGTCAGGCTTCTGTTGACTTGGTGGATGATGAAAGATACACCCTCTCTGAGGCTCTGACCTACAAGAATGACTCGACAATGGCAGATAAGCACTTAGAAAGCTTACTCATTAAGGAAAAAGCTAATGCTTTACCCACAGAGGACCTCAGTAACTTATATGAGGTCAAATATGGGAAAGGAATCCCTGAAAATGAGTCGATAGAGGAGAGGGCAGCGAGGATTCTGGGTATAGCCGTTCCAGTGGAGGCCTTAGTGGATGCTGACAAACAGCCAGATGATAGCCAGGATGATGCAGGCGCCATGCTAGCTGAGAAACCAGCAAGTCCAAATGCAGAGACAGAGCAAGTGATAGAAGAGTCTGAGGAAGGGACAGAGGAGTACCTGGTAGTCCAGGAAGCAGATGCAAGAGAGGTCAAGGAGATGCAGTCAGGCATGGATCAGGAGGAGAAACTAAAGCACATCAACATCCCCGGCAACAGCGGAGGCAACCAGTGCACAGATACTCAGTCAGTGCTCGATCTTCCCGAGTTCCCACCTAGCAAGCTTCCTCTGTCACTGCCTCCCACCCCCGACAACAAACTAGCACTGAGCATAAGCAGCGGGGAGAGAAAACGCAGAGATGGAAGCTGCAGACGAACTGAACCCCGACAAGATGAGCCAGACTGTCCTGTATCTCCGTCCGGTACGTCTCCGGACACAGACAGAAGGGCCAGCCGGAGAGAGCTGGACTCTGTAGCACCAGCAACATGCATCCGCCTCACAAGCCCCGAGAGTGGAGGAGAAGCCGATCCCAAAGAAACGGAGGAGGTCGGAGAGGAGCCCGGCGTTCAGGAGGAGTCAAAGGAGGAGGTGAATCAGCAGGTAGAAACAGAGGCGGAGAAAATGGATGAGAAAGGTCAAGAAGAGGTAAACCGAGATGAAGATGTCGAGTTGGAAGATCAAGATGGACCAAAGGACGAAAACGGCAGGGAGTTTGAGGAGGAGCAAAGACTGGCGGAAAAAGAAAGACAAGACGACTGATAAGACCAAACGTCAAGCGAGGACGGTGGAGGAAGGTGAGCGCGCTGCAGCCGTGGACAGAGCCGAGGAAGATGAGCGCGCTGCATCTTTGGACAGAGCCGAGGAAGATGAGCGCGCTGTAGCTTTGGACAGAACCGAGAAAGATGAGCGCACTGCATCTTTGGACAGAGCCGAGGAAGATGAGCGCACTGCAGCTGTGGACAGAGCCGAGGAAGATGAGCGCACTGCAGCTGTGGACAGAGCTGAGGAAGATGAGCGCGCTGCAGCTGTGGACAGAGCCGAGGAAGATGAGCGCGCTGCAGCTGTGGACAGAGCTGAGGAAGATGAGCGCACTGCAGCTGTGGACAGAGCTGAGGAAGATGAGCGCGCTGCAGCTTTGGAAAGAACCGAGGAAGATGAGCGAGCTGCAGCTGCGGACAGAACCGAGGAAGATGAGCGAGCTGCAGCTGTGGACAGAGCCGAGGAAGATGAGCGCGCTGCATCTTTGGACAGAGCCGAGGAAGATGAGCGCGCTGTAGCTTTGGACAGAGCCGAGGAAGATGAGCGCGCTGCATCTATGGACAGAGCCGAGGAAGATGAGTGCGCTGTAGCTTTGGACAGAACCGAGGAAGATGAGCGAGCTGCAGCTGCAGACAGAGCCGAGGAAGATGAGCGCGCTGCAGCTGTGGACAGAGCCGAGGAAGATGAGCGCGCTGCAGCTTTGGACAGAGCCGAGGAAGATGAGCGCGCTGCAGCTTTGGACAGAGCCGAGGAAGATGAGCGCGCTGCAGCTGTGGACAGAGGCGAGGAAGATGAGCGCGCTGCAGCTTTGGACAGAGCCGAGGAAGATGAGCGCGCTGCATCTTTGGACAGAGCCGAGGAAGATGAGCGCGCTGCATCTTTGGACAGAGCCGAGGAAGATGAGCGCGCTGCAGCTTTGGACAGAGCCGAGGAAGATGAGCGCGCTGCAGCTTTGGACAGAGCCGAGGAAGATGAGCGCGCTGCAGCTTTGGACAGAGCTGAGGAAGATGAGCGCGCTGCAGCTGTGGACAGAGCTGAGGAAGATGAGCGCGCTGTAACTTTGGACAGAGCTGAGGAAGATGAGCGCGCTGCAGCTTTGGACAGAGCCGAGGAAGATGAGCAAGCTGCAGCTGCGGACAGAGCTGAGGAAGATGAGCGCGCTGCAGCTTTGGACAGAGCCGAGGAAGATGAGCGCGCTGCAGCTTTGGACAGAGCTGAGGAAGATGAGCGCGCTGCAGCTGTGGACAGAGCTGAGGAAGATGAGCGCGCTGCATCTTTGGACAGAGTCGAGGCTGCTCGACGTGCAGACGGAGGGAAGATCCCCAAAGCAAAGCAGCGCACCAGGCTCCAGAAACCTCCTCTGCTTCCGAAACCTCGCAGCGTTCCCAAGAGAGAAATAACGCTGCCTCTGAGCTTCAGCACTGGGACCTGTGGCCCCACAAACATGGAGGAAGAGGACATGCTGTCTGGCTCAGGTGAGTGCAAAGTAATTTGAAGATGAACCATCTAACACACTTCTGCCCCTTTAGATTCATGCGTCTGTAACGATTTCTTAACTGTGTAAGAAAGGTTTGGGTCTAGTATTACCATGGATTTGCACTGTACAGAAGAGCACAGTTCACTCTGGGAGCTTGTGGTGAATGAAACAGACAGAATCAGAATCAAGTTTAATAATTATATTAATTATATTAAGCCAAGAAAACCCCAAAACAACCAAAAGACACCAAAACACATTACAAAACAACAATCAATAATAATAAATAAAAAAACAATGATGATGAGAAATGAAATGAAAAAAAAAAAAAAAAAAAAAAACCAAAAACAAATGACACTAAATACCCTCATCAACAGACAACCGTTCTAGTAGAATAATTTATTTAGATCTGAATAGTCCGCGCTGGCATGAAGCAATGCGATTCCCAGGAGCCGAGGAGGATGGAACGCGCTGTTCAGCTTTTTCCAGTTAGCCGAGGAAGATGAGCGTGCTGCAGCTTTGGACAGGAGCCGAGTGTTTGAAGAATGCAGCGCGCTGCAGCTGTGCACAGGAGCTGAGGCAAAATCAAACGCGCAGGAATGCAAGCCGTGGAATAGAGCCGAGGAAGATGAGCGCGCCATCTCTTGGACAGAGTCGAGGCTGCTCGACATGCAGACGGAAGGAGAGATCCGTCTCACGTCAGCAAAGCAGCCGCACCAGGCTCCAGAAACCTCCTCTGCTTCCGAAACCTTGCAGCTGGGAGCCTAAGAGAGAAATAACGCTGCACCATCTTTATAACAGCACTGGGACCTGTGGCCCCACAAACATGGAGGAAGAGGACATGCTGTCTGGCTCAGGTGAGTGCAAAGTACATTTGAAGATGAACCATCTAACACACTTCAGCACCCTTAAGATTCATGCGTCCTTTTATGATGCGTTCAGACCGAGACGCTGACATTCAGAGACTAAAAAGCTGTTGATGCGCGGCATGAGCGTCTAGTGATGATGGACCCGGCTGTTTTCCTTGTCTTATGTTCGTACGATGGCGGAGGAATCTGAGCAGCTGCTTGGCTTTATTTACTCCACAAGGCCAGACAACAATGTTGTTGGGCGTTTCTGCGCCCTGTGGGGATTCAACAGACTGTTCAGAGATGTTCTGACTTTAGTTGGTTTCACCGTTTAGTCCAGGAACCGCACGCCGACGGTGGGCGCTTTCAGCTTTCATCCTATCCGCCCCAGTTTAACGACCTCCAGTCCCGCATCGGGACGGCATTATAAGCTCATTAATCCGATTGGGACAGCAGGTCATCAACGCACCGTTCGAAAACCCGGGACCGGACACAGATCACAGTTTATCCTCCACTGTCTCCGGGAGTAAAAAGATTCCCCATTGTCTCCGCGGTATTTCCCGTCCTGTCAGAAAATGTGTTTCTGCATCAGGGCAATGCTGAGTTTCTGGTTAACGCCCCGCGTCAAGCCGACAAAAGTTAAGATTTTCCAACTCTGGCGTTGCCGCGCGCCAAAGCGTGCCACGCCCGACGCCCTGAATGCGCCACAAGAAGGTTCAGTGCTCCTTGACGTGCGTCATGTAATGCTGGCGCCACTGCCACGCCTACCACGATCGGTCTGAACGCACCATTAGGCCTCGTACACACATAACCGGACTTTTGTAAAACATGTATCCTTCCCCCTCTGCCTACAAAAAAATCGGGTCCACACCACCTCGATTTTAGAAGAAAATCCTCCCACACGAACTGCAGAGGTGTCGTTAAGCACATTTACAGGGTATGAGCTGTGTGTCTGAGAGGGTCCGCTCCTTTACTGTCATCCAGGCAACGACCTGGGAGGTGTGCTCCTTTTTTATCCATGTTTTAATACTTAATTTGATGTAAGACTTCAAAGCTTTTGTATGGCAAAATATTAATCTGGACGAATAAATGAAATGGGGGAAAAAGAAGTGAGTTTGCTGCTTAAATAGCGGGGAAAGCGTTTGCAGTTGTAAAGAGGCTTCAACAAAACAAATGACGCACGGGTCTTTGGGAGCAAAGTCAATAAAAAGAATAATAAAAGTCGTCCGAACAGGCTCTGGATTTGAACGGGTCATCTGGCTGATCGCCCGTTTTAACTCCACCGACCCGACCCGCATCTTGTTCGCCTGGGCAGTAAATGGAGCGGACCCACTGTAAATACAGGTTGCACATGTGATCTCAGAGCACATTCTGTCACAGACAATGATGTTTCAAATATTACAGCCCGGTTATTGATGTCCACGCGCAGTTGCATAAACGGAGGTAAACGCAAATCTTCACTTTGGCCGGAGTTTTTAAAAGAATCGTTTTTGATGCGTTTGTGTGTTGATGACGGGCCAAATCAGAGCAAAATATCCTCGTTTCATGAGGTACCTGCTACGTGTGGACAAGGCGTTAGATGATGTTCCTTAAAAAGCAAAAAGGAGTTGTTTTCTTGGTTATGATGCTTGTTATTGTTAGACGGCCATAGGAGGAAAATATTCCTTTGTGGGCCAAACAGATGAATATTGTTCCAAATCACTGAGTATTGAAGTCCTCGGTGTTCAGGACATTGCCCTGCAGGACAGCTCTTTGTCTCCCGGTTGACATGATGTGACGTTCCATACGACATTTGTCGCTCTGTCCATGATTCAGATGATGGGCTCTGCTACAGCTTCATCAGACAGCTTCTTCAGGCCTGAACTGAAAGATTTCTAAAACCAGAAAACTGTCTTCAGCTTTGATCTTTGAGATGAGGTCTGCTATTTCTTCATGTCCAGCATCAAACCTCCAAAGAGTTTGGCAAAATGATGCTACCCTGTGGTGGTGGAAGCACATAACTACCAGGTGCTGGTAGTTATGTAGACCCTCATATATGGGAACAGCGGTCTCATAAACCCTTAGAAATCTTACTGTAGACAAGGCAAGTTTATTTGTGCATCTCATTTCATGCACAAGACGATTGAATGTGTTTTACATAAACATTAAAAGTATCAGCGCGGTGCACGAGAAGCTTTTAAAGTACGTTAAAAACAAAGTAAAAAAAAAGGAATAGAAGAAAATAAATGAAGACAAAGTTCAAGTGAAATCAGTTCAAATGGAAGCACTGAAAGTTCCAGAGAGGAGCCGATGATGATGATGATGGCTTTGATTTAAAGCTGCTGAGAGTTTCAGATCAACCTGCAGTTTTCTGGAAGTTTCCTCCAGGAACCGAACGTTGCCTCCATGTTTAATTCTGGCCCTGGAAACAGAAAGTAAACCCTGACCCTGATGACCTGGGGGATGTGGGTGGAGATCCTGAAGGGGTTTCAGCCCAAACCACGATTACCCAAGAAGTTCTTCACTTCCTCTGAACCAGTCAAATGTGCTCCTGACATAAACTCAGCGAGTATCTGCCTCATGCAACATCATTTTTACGCACATTTTTAAAATGTATTGCATCACTTTATGATGAAAAAGGCTTAAAGTGCTGTTGTATACAATCTGGTATGTGGCTTCTGCCCCCTGGTGGACATCTTTTGCACTACAACAATGATGACATCACATAATACATCCATGCAGATTATTGTTATCATAAATCATTTTAATATTTTGTTAACATAACAATAATGCTAATAATGATTAATTTTCTACATTGGCACCTTTTAGGACGCTCAGTGTACAGAGATAAAATAATAAGGGTCAGAATTAAAAAGAAAAACAACAGTAACATAAAATAAAGACCCAGAACTGAATGAAGTACGCCGGTCTAAGATGCTTTCAGGTGGGATTTGAAGAAGGTGAGAAAACCTGAATACATTTTGGTAACACTTACAATAATGGCAAAAATCACACTAACTAATGCACATGATGAGCTAATGCATTAATTACTGCAGGTCTATCATGAATTCCTGCCGCTCATATGAACTAAAGATGATCTCAGTGTTGATTTATGTCATTAGTCATCAGCTGATGAACAATAATTCATTTTTGATTTGTTAATTCATGCATTCATCAATACAGTATGTCGACAACTTTCCTCATTCAGACAAAAATATACAAATTTATTTTTATTCCATTTCTTTTTATATGCAAGACTAACCCAAAGAAGTTTATTTTGGTGTATTGGTAGATATTCATTACAGGTAAATCCGTACCCAATAACGTTTCATCATTACTTAAAGTGCATCTTTCATGTTCTTTATAACGGCAGAAAATCATCCCTGAGACGAGGCAGTCACTGTTTTTCTCTTAAGCTGAAACCCCCTCCCCCCCCCCCCCAAAAAAAACCCAGGAAGTATTACTTAAAACGGGAGGAGGAGGCGATAAAACTTTCCCTCATCATGTGACCTCTGACGTCAGAGTAGGTGAAGTCATGTGATTCCACAGCCGACCAATACAAAACAATGACAGATAAACGACGAGACAACAGCTGATTTGCAGCCAGACGTCATCTTTCTGGACCTCGCCTCCAAACTGAGGCTTAAAGGAACATTCCACCCACAGAATGATGTAACTTTATCTTCCACCCCCCCTCATGGTGAGAAAGACTCTGCAGCACTTTTTTAATATCTCAAATGCAGCCGGTGATCAGGAAGGCTTCTCGTTTCCCCCCAACTTTCATATAATGGAGTTCACCGGGGTCCGAGCCAAAAAGGTCCTTAAAGTCCACAAAAACGTGTCAATATTCCTCCATACTGCTCGTCCAATGTAATCCAAGTGTCCTGAGTGGGTAGCGTCCAGAATTTACTGGAAACCATCATTTAGGAGATTTTAGAGCCTAAACAGCACTACATCAGTACTACATCAGTACAACATCAGTACAACATCTTACTGACGCGAAGCACACAAATGCACGCCGATGCGCATTCATGAAACGACGGAAGCCTCAGTGTTCAGAGCCTACTCTGCCGATAATACAAGCGTAGAAGAAGAAATTCTCTGTTTACATTGTGCTGAGAGCGACAGAGCTGCAGACAAACACAAGAGGGTCCAAGAGGGGTTGATGTTGATTTAAAACAAAGAAAGAAAGAAAAAGAGAACGCGTGATCTCGTCTGCCGCAGCTTCCGTAGTTTCATCAACTCGCATCGGCGTGCTTGCAGGAGATGCGATGTAGTACTGATGTAGTACTGATGTAGTACTGATGTAGTACTGTTTAGGCTCTAAAAATCTCCTAAATGACATCGTTTCCAGTAAATTCTGGACGCTACCCACTCAGGACACGTGGATTACATTGGACGAGCAGTATGGAGGAAAATTGACACGTTTTTGTGGACTTTTATGGACCTTTTTGGCTCGGACCCCGGTGAACTCCATTATATGAAAGTTGGGGGGAAACGAGAAGCCTTCCTGATCGCCGGCTGCATTTGAGATATTAAAAAAGTGCTGCAGAGTCTTTCTCACCATGAGGGGGGGTGGAAGATAAAGTTACATCATTCTGTGGGTGGAATAGTCCTTTAACTTGCAGTATTGTTCATCCATGTTGGTGAAATCAGTAAATCTGTTGTAACTTGTGTGGACGTTGTCGTCTCATCTCGTCCTCCTGTCTTTCATCATCAGACTCTTACGACCCCAGTCGAGTGGAGCGGGTGTAACCCCCCCATCACTGCCTTCACCACTGTGGAACTGCGTCTTCTTAACCGGCGAGGAAGACTTTCACCTGCCACGGCTCGGTCAGCTGCCGACCGTCCCGGTGCTGCGCGAGCGTTTCTACAGCCAGGAAAAGCTGCTGCTGGGTGCTGCCCCCCCCCCATCTTCTCCCCCGCTTCATCTGCTCGGGCGAGCGGACCTCCTTCGTTTCAGCTCGTCTCTTCGTCCTCTGCACTCGGGCTCCTCGGGCTTCTGTGTTGAAACATGAATGTTTAAGTGCTTCTGCTCAACAAACAAAAGAAATGTAAGCGATAAAACAGGAGGCGGCATCAGCGGCGCCGTGCAATCACCATTAACACACCAAATGTAACATAGAAAGTTTCAGATTTTAGTAAATCCATAAAAAGATCAATCTAATACATTAAATTGATATGTATATTTTCTTATGTAGGTTTTTGAAAATGTAAACTTGGAGTGTCTGACCAGTCGTGAAACCCTACTCTTTATTCTTATACGTGTGTCATAGAGAATGTACTTAGAGAGTCTGGAAAGAGAAACACTGTGCTTCTTGAATAGTTTCACTTAAGAGCAATATAGTAGTGACATGATACCGGTAGCACATCGTTTCTTTGAGGAGCTGCTTTCCTCTGGTGGAGGAGGGATGTTTGGGGTCCCGTCCGGGATCTGCTGCCTCCTCCACCAGACCTCAGATGAACCATCTGCCCTAAAGTCCAACCTTTTGGTTCAAGTGTTAGATTTGCACTGCTAATCTGTGGCTCTGTGTTCTCGTAGCTGATAATCCGTCCACGTACGCAGAGATTAAACTCAGAGGGATCATCTCAGCATCATCGGCAGAAACCTATTCTGCTACTCATCCAACTGCCCGACAGACGCGCAGCTTCCACTCTGTATGTCGCGGAGGTTTTCCCTCGCTCACGTTTCCGTTTCTGTCATTTCAGAAGTGCATTTCGTAGGAAATGATAGATGTAGCTAAACCGATCGCAGTGTGCCTTGCACGCACTGTCTCAGCGAGAACTTCATCCGTGTGTCGTTGGTTTAAAATTTAAACCGGAACTAAACTGGACATCACCAACTCTCTTTTTCTTTAATGAAAATGAATCATATGAAGTTGTCAAGGCAATAATAATAATAATAATAATAATAATAAGCTGAAGATGCTTCGAAGTAATGCTGTATAGAACATTGCTGTTGGAACGCTAATCCCAGTATCTGAATTACTTCATGCCGACAGGTAGAACTGGTAAATGGTTTCCAGGCAGTTTAGGGTAGCAATATAAAAAATTGATATACCAAACCAAACTTTATGCTATGCATCAGACATCAACTTTCACTGGGTTAAATGGGGAAAATTCAAAGCTTAAAGGAACATTCCACCCACAGAATGATGTAATTTTATCTTCCACCCCCCTCATGGTGAGAAAGACTCTGCAGCACTTTTTAATATCTCAAATGCAGCCGGTGATCAGGAAGGCTTCTCGTTTCCCCCCAACTTTCATATAATGGAGTTCACCGGGGTCCGAGCCAAAAAGGTCCTTAAAGTCCACAAAAACGTGTCAATATTCCTCCATGCTGCTCGTCCAATGTAGTCCACGTGTCCTGAGTGGGTAGCGTCCAGAATTTACTGGAAACCATCATTTAGTAGATTTTTAGAGCCTAAACAGTACTACATCAGTACTACATCAGTACTACATCAGTACTACATCAGTACTACATCTTACTTCTGCGAAGCACGCATAAGCGCATTCACGAAACTACTCTGGCAGATTGTTGGCAGCCTACTCTGCCAATAATACAAGTGTAGAAGAAGAAATTCTCTGTTTACATTGTGCTCAGAGCGACAGAGCTGCAGACAAACACAAGAGGGTCCAAGAGGGGTTGATGTTGATTTAAAACAAAGAAAGAAAGAAAAAGAGAACGCGTGATCTCGTCTGCCGGCTTCTGTAGTTTTGTGAACGTACATCGGCGTGCTCAGGAGATGCTATGTAGTACTGATGTAGTACTGATGTAGTACTGATGTAGTACTGTTTAGGCTCTAAAAATCTACTAAATGACGTCGTTTCCAGTAAAGTCTGGACGCTACCCACTCAGGACACTTGGATTACGTTGGACGAGCAGTATGGAGGAATATTGACACGTTTTTGTGGACTTTAAGGACCTTTTTGGCTCGGACCCCGGTGAACTCCATTATATGAAAGTTGGGGGGAAACGAGAAGCCTTCCTGATCACCGGCTGCATTTGAGATATTAAAAAAGTGCTGCAGAGTCTTTCTCACCATGAGGGGAAGTGGAAGATAACGTTACATCATTCTGTGGGTGGACTGGTCCTTTAAACAGCGACATCCGGCTTGCTTGTTTGACCTCCTCACTCTTGGATCCAGCTGTGTGTTTGTGTGTGTGTGTGTGTGTTTGCGTGTGTGTGTGTTTGTGTGTGTGTGTGTGTGTGTTTGCGTGTGTGTGTGTGTGTTTGCGTGTGTGTGTGTTTGTGTGTGTGTGGTGAACTGGTCGTAGACTTGCGTTGCAAGCAGCTCTAACTCATCAGCTCATCGCCTGCAGTGCGAGACCGTCTTTGTCGTGTTTCCAGCCCAGACCCGCGCCTCTGTGCTCCAGGTAACGTCTTATCTGGTCGGTCTCCCGAGTCTTTTTGTACTGCAACTTCTTTGTAACATGATCTAGACTATTGGTGCGCATCTTGCTTTGATATTCTCTATTTTCATACAGAAGTATGTACAGCATTTTTTTGTGAGCACAGCAATTTTTTTTCTTTCCCACCTTTTTGTGCATGCAATGCATAAAAGAATAAGTCACAGGTGTATTTGCATATAATTGCATTTGGTACAATATAGTCTATCGGATTAAACAACTGTTATATTTCATACAATGTATATTTTATTTTAAGAAGTTAAGCTACATATTTAAAACAGAACAAGATATTTTTTGATTATTGTGAAAAGGGAGATGCTTTTGAAGGCACAGCGTTTGTCTGTATTTCACATGATCATTAAGAATGATCAGAAACAGAGACAAAGTGTGTGCTATTATATAGTACTGCAGACTGTTCATAAATAAAAGTCTTTGCATGAAACTGTTTCCTGTCATTTTATTACATTTAGGTTTGTGATACGACAACAGAGCTCGAACTATTCTTTCTGCAGACGCGTTACCCTGACATGCATCTTAGATTAACTGCTGTTTAGGTTACATGTAGGTTACGTTTTTATTTATTTCCAACATGTAATGAACAAATAATTACAAGACGTTAACAGCCACAAGAAAAAAAGACAGACGACAACAAACTTCAAAATTAAAGTCCATGTCTGAACAGAAGAGGGTTAAAGTGTAAACTTATATAATCCCACCCTTTATATCATCAATAATGTTTACAGAAAATGTTATTATTAGTAGTATTGTTCATTATTATTCTGCTGTTAGGACACTGTCAAAAAAATAATAATAACCACAGTACATAACTGGCAACCAATAGGGGATAATCATCATCCATACTGGAAGTTCCAAAAACAGAACTTAAAAACACTTCATCTTCCGGACCAAAAATAAATCAAATAAAACCGTAATACTTGCTCTGTTATCACCCCATGTTTAACACCCTTTCGGATGAAACTTCCAAACATACATTAAGTTTTCATTCTAGACTGAAGTGTATACTTGGATCAAAACCTGGATCAAAGCGATCGCCCCCAAACTCCCGCCATGATTTAACCCCAAACTCAAATATAAAAACACCACGCTGTGTGTCTCCGGTATTGCACAAGTCAGGACTTCTCAAAGGATAACATTAGTCCAGCTCCCAGTGAATACGTTTTAAATGTTTTATGGAAGTACATATAAACATTTGATTTAAATGAAGTTTGTGCGCCCCCGTTTGCAGTGGAAGCACATCTGGGGACTTTGCCAAGAGAGGTGACTTTAAGAAGGTGCTTGTGTAGTTTTTAGCTGCACAAACTTAGGCACATGCAGCTGAGATATAAAAGAACTAATGAACAGTAGAGAATACCTATGATTTACAGTATAATCTTTTTTTTTGTATTTAAAGGAATAGTCCACCCACAGAATGATGTAACTTTATCTTCCACCCTGAAGTGATGCTGAGGAAGAAGTGGAGCATTTTTTAATATCTCAAATGCAGCGCGGTGAAGGACCGAACTTTATAGTAAAACCACACACGTTTGTTATAATGGACGTATAATGGATGCTACCCGTGTTAGGACGTTTGGATTAGCAGCTTGATAACGAGCCAGCTATGGAGGTGAATAACACACAAGTTTCTGAAAGGACGTTTATGGACCTTTTTTTGGCAGGTCCCCAGTTGAACTCCATTATATGAAAGTTGGGGGGACGGGGGGCCTTCCTGATCACCGGTTTTCAGATTTTGTATGTATTCAAAAAAGTGCTGCAGAGTCTTTCTCATCATGAGGGGAAGTGGAAGACAAGAGTTACATCATTCTGATCATTGGAAGTTCCGTTAATACTACAGAGCATCGTACAACCTTGGTTTGTAGTATTTAAATTTGTGATTTCCAACTGATTTGATCATCTATAATCACCTCTGAAGATCCTTAATTTCATTTCAGTACGGGAACTCCATCCAAACTCGGTACGGCTGGCAAATTGTAAATTAGTTCTATGATTACAGAAAATGGTACAGAGCAGTAATTGTTTTTGACATTCCTGGCTGTTAGAGAGCTGTCCAAGATGTTTCAACTTCCGGAAACTGCCTGGCAGCCTGATAATCCCCTATTGGGAGGCTCCATTCCCGACTACACATTTGAATCTACACACTCAGAAACAGAGGTACCAGTTTGTACTTAAAAGGGTCCAAAGCTTGTTGCTGGGGGGGTTCCTTTCTGAAAGACATTTCTGTACCTTCATGGTCCATTTTTGTACCTTATCAAGCTGTATGAGTTAATAAAGTACAATTAAACCAATTAAAGATGATGAATAAAAGTCAATAAAATAGAGATTATGACAACAATCAAAGATGCTAATAATAAATGAATAATTATTATAGAAATATTAGGCCAAACACATATATAATTATACATATAATTATTACTATGATTATTATGAAAATCATAATATAATAACTATAATTATACTACTGTTTAGAAGTACTGCTATTTATAGTTATTGTACAAGCTACACACATTTTTCAATGCTGCAGGTACCCTTAGGGTTGGAATGGTACAAATGTGTACTTTATATTACTTTGGAGCCTTTTTCATAGTATATAGGTACTTCTGGCCTCATAAAGACCAATATTGTACTTTTAAGAGAACATTTGTAAAAAAAAAATAGGTTTAGCCCTACAGGTACAGAAATGATCCTGTCTCGTACCTCTATTTGTGAGAGTAGGTGTCGTCAGATGGATGCTTCTTCTTGCTGAATGGTTAATTAACCCCTTATGCTTTCTTGGGGTCCTTTCGTCCATTTTTTAAATCCAAACTTTAGAAATCCAGTGTCCTTTCCCCTCACGTGCTTTTTATACTCAATCGATGAATTTTGCACCCTTTGGTGATCCTCATGAAAAAAGGATCCACACAGAAAAACTGTTATAAAATCATCATATATTCATATTTCTTCTGCTTTTTTTCTCACAAATAATCTAAACAACTAAGTGTGTACTTTGATCAATTTTGATAAAGAATGTTTTATTATGTGAAGCACTGTGACTTGGTTTTATGTATAAAAAGTGCCGTACGAATAAAGCTTGATTTGATTTGATTAAAAACAATATGAGATAGATGAGCGAAACATGAATAGAAATATACAAAAAAATTCATATAATAGTATACTTAAAGATTTAATATGTTTTTTATAAAATGAAATATTTTAAATTAAATAAAATTGAATAATATCAGATTAAGTTAGATTACATTTAGCCTCGCAGCTCTGAGGTTCTCTGGCAGGATGCTCCACAGCTGAGTGGTGGATCGCGGCCTCGTCGGGAGTTTTAGTCCTCACTTTGGGAACAATTAAAAAGAACCAGAGGACCTCAGGGTCCATGAGGGCTCATGATTTAAGGCGGGTCAGACTCATGAGGAGGCCCACAAAGACATTTCTAAATGAGAAGAAGCGTAAACCTGTAATACGACCACATGATGGCACTGTTGTATCGCTGGCAGGAGTGTTTGACACATCAAAGTTTTACTGTTTCACTGATCCAGTCACATTTTGTCAGTTATGAAAGTACAAAACTAAAGTTTTAAAGCCTAAAATAAAATGTGTCATATTAAGAAAATTGATCCAATGTCATATTAGCCAGACTGACTGAGTGTCGATCAGTTGTGCTCATCAGCTTTGAGTTAGCAGTGAATAAATAGCAAGTAAATGTTGGAAAGATTGTTAACTAAAGTGAAAATATATCAGACTTTGGCTTAAAGTCATTTCAGATGATTTCAGGTGTTAAACGGTGGATCTTAACATGTGAAACACCACTAGTGTTACTCCTAATTCACCCCAAAGGTGTCAGGACTCTGTGCAGGCCAGTCCAGAACCTCCACACCAGACTCTGCATCCAGGTCTTCATGGACCAGTCCAGTTCCTCCACACCAGACTCTGCATCCAGGTCTTCATGGACCAGCCAGTTCCTCCACACCAGACTCTGCATCCAGGTCTTCATGGACCTGCTTTGTGCACTGGTGCACAGTCATGCTGGAAGAGGAAGGGGCCAGCTCCAAACTGGTCCCACAAAGTTGGGACATGGAATTGTCCAGAATGTCTTGGTATGCTGAAGCATTCAGAGTTCCTTTCACTGGAACTAAGGGGCCAAGCCCAGCTCCTGAAAACACCCCCACACCATAATCCCCCCTCCACCAAACTTTACACTTGGCACAATGCAGTCAGACAAGTACCGTTGTCCTGGCAACCACCAAACCCAGACTCCTCCATCAGATTGCAGATGGAGAAGCGTGATTGGTCCTCCAGAGAACGCCTCCACTGCTCTAGAGTCCAGTGGCGGCTGCTTTCCACCACTGCATCCACGCTTTGCATCGCACTTGGTGATGGATGGATGGATGCAGCTGGTCGCCATGGAAACCCATTTTATGAAGCTCTCTGTCACTGTTCTTGATCTGATCTGAAGGCCACATGAAGGTTGGAGGTCTGTAGTGATTGACTCTGCAGAAAGTTGGCCACCTCTTCTCACTATGAGCTTCAGCATCACTGACCCGCTCCATCAGTTTACGTGGACGAACACTTCATGCTAATGCTTCGTTCCCAAACACTTCCATTTCTTATAATCCAGCTCAGCCTTGAAATTTAAAAATCACCTGATTGTTGCAGTGGCATCCTATCACAGTTCCACCTAACCCTATTCCTAACACACATTCTTTCACACTTGTAAAACAGTCTGCATGCCGAGCTGCTTCATTTGTACACCTGTGGAAGTGATGGAACACCTGATTCCATCATCTGGATGGGGAGTGCATACTTTTGGCAGTAAAATGTATATACAAATACACAAAAATACTGCTGTTTATTCTTGAATCCTCATCTCTGCTTTATGAGGACGAGTTCCAGTCTGGCAGGTTTGAACACAACTCAACCCTCCACAACCATCAGCTGACATCAGGTTGCCGTCAAACATGGCGAACTGAACTAGAACAGCTGGAAACTTCTGGAAACAGACTCCTGCAGGACTGGAGTCATGCAGATCTCACCTTAACCACTGAGAAGTGAAGAGCCAGGCAGAGGGGAAAGAGAGAGGCGGAGCCGGGTCTCAGCTTTGCCCCGCGCCTGGTGGTTTTACCGTGTGGTTGGATGGAGACCTGGAGGCAGACGAGCTTCAGTGTCTCACACTGATTACAGTAAATATGTGGATGTTCATGATGATCCGGAGGCTGGAATCAGGCAGATGTGTCTCTGTGAAAGACTTCATGATGAGACTGTGCTCCCCAGCTCCAGTCCTCCATGCCACACAGATGGGGAACCAAAGTTTGGATGGGGTGAGGAAGTGAGATTTATTAAGGGGAGTAAATATGGTGAATCTCTCTTTGGATGATGCAGCAGCCTTAAACCTGGAATAGATGAAAGTTCAGTATGAGAACATTATCTCGCCCAACGCTGAGAACAGAACTAGATTATCATACAATTCAATGCGACCAAATGCAGTTTGATGCAAATACAATACAATACAGCACGATTCGATACATTACGTTATGATACAATTCGATACAATACTACACAATATGGTTTGATTCAGTGCAATTGGATGTGATGCAATATGATGAAATACTATATGATGCAATACAATGTGATTTGATGCAATTAGATGCAATACAGTACAATGCCACACGATATAATTCAGTACTATTTGATACAATATGATTTCATACAATATTATTTGATGAAATACGATTCCATATGATGCAATACGATGTGATACAAAATGATTTGATACAATTTCATACAATATGATGCCATACAAAACAAGTCAGTGCGATACAATCTGATGTGATGTGATACAGTGCGATACAGTATGGTTTGATGTGATACAGTACGATGCCTTACCACACGGTGGGCGATCATGGGCGATCCACGCTCTGTTACCTGTCGCTGGACTATTGTAATTCCCTCTATTTTGGAGTAGAGCTTCTCTTCTTCAGCGCTTGCAGATTGTTCAGATCTCGGCTGCTCGTCTCCTGCAGGGTCTAAACGCCGTGAGCACATCACTCCGGTGCTTGTGTCTTTACACTGGTTTCAGTGCAGTTCAGGATTCAGTTTAAGATTTTACTGCTTGTTTTTAAGAGTCTTAATGGTGCTGCACCAGCGTACCTCTTGGAACTTCTGAATACTTCCAGCCCAGTCAGAGCACTGAGGTCAGCTAACCAGATGCTGTTGGTGGTCCCTAGAAGCAGGCTGAAAGGTGATGGGGCTTTTTCTGCAGCTTTGGACCAGCCTGCCCCGAAACATCAGATCTGCTCAGTGGATCATTTTAAATCACTGCTGAAAACTCATTCGTTTTCCACCCAGCTTGAGAGCGTCACATTTATATTTATACTTTATATTTTTGGTTTATGTGTTTATGTGCTTGTGTTTTTACTCTGTTACAGCACTTTGGTCATCGGGGGTTGTTTTTAAATGTCCTCTATAAATAAATGTGACTTGACCATAATTCAATACTGTGGGATACAATATGATTTCATACAATTTTATTCGATGCGATACAATTCCATATGGTGCGATACGAGGTAATATAATGTGATACAATATGATTTGATGCAATTTGATGTGATATGATGCAATACAATACGATGCAATATGATTTGATACATTGTTATTCAATTTCATGCGGTATGATGCCATACGAAACAGTTCAGTGCGATACAATACGATTCAGTTCAATACAATGCAATCTGATACAATGCAATGTGATACGATACAATGCGATACAATGCGATTCAATACAATAAGGTACAATACGATACAATACGATAAGGTACAATACGATACATTGCGATTCAATACAATACAATAAGGTACAATACGATACATTGCGATATGATACAATGCGATACGATACAATAAGGTACAATAAGGTACAATATGATACAATACGATAAGGTACAATACGATACAATGTGATACGATACAATACGATACATTGCGATTCAATACAATACGATACAATACAATAAGGTACAATACGATACATTGCGATATGATACAATGCGATACGATACAATACGATAAGATACATTACGATTTTATATATGGTTGGATGCAGTTCGATTCGTTGCAATACAACATGATCCAATACTATGCGATGCAATATGATGCAATATGATTCAGTACAATACGATATGGTTCAATACGAAATGATTCGAGGCAGTGTTTGAAACAATATGGTTTGATATGATTAGATTTTATTTGATCGACCAGCTTAATTAACACTGGCTGATTGAAGGTTTATGGAGAATCACGTTATCTGATCTCAAACCGATCAACATCAGTTGTGTTGAAAAGTTCTTGATGATTTGATTGAAAGCCTGACGGCAGAAACCAGCAACACAACGACTACAGCCGCGCACACACCGTTTCCTAATCTGTGCTTTATTTAATCTTAATCTTAATGTTTCTCAGCGTAACTGAGGCTGACCCTCCATCAGCTGCAGCACAGCTTCACCGATCTGAACCTCTCATCACCGTACGATCAGCATATGAACACATCACAGGCGAGCACAACAGTCAGCAGCATGAGAAATGTTTTCAGTCACACCAAAACACGGCCGACCTGCAATAAAAACCTCAGAAAGGAGCCAAGAAACATTTCAGTTATCGTGGATTTTATGAGCCAAGCAGCTTTTGTTCAGCGCGCTTGTTTGTGTAAAGTTACATCTGTAATAAATATGCTGCAGCAGCCGGAAAATAAACATTTTTACTGAAAGGTCTTTTCCCTTAAAATAAGACAAATAATCTTCAACCTCCACTGGGATTTAATGCAGAACATGTTTTACCTTTTACTCGTCTGCACCGGCCAAAAACCAGCTTACAAAGAAACCGGTAACAGCAGGATTATGAAGCCGTTTGCAGATTTAGACAACATCCTAAATCACTTATGAAGGCTGGAAAAATGTTATTGGACCAAGTTCCTGAAGCAAGTTTGCATGATTTTTTTTTTTTTTAATAGAAAACCAGGACATGTAGAATTTGACATGTTTGACTATTTGCTGGAAATCCTTTCCATTAAAGGAATAGTACGCCCACAGAATGATGTAACTTTATTTTCCACTTATATTCCTCCATACTGCTCGTCCAATGTAATCCAAGTGTCCTGATTGCATATGCGCGTTCACGAAACTACAGAAGCCTCAGTGTTCAGAGCCTACTCTGCCGATAATACAAGTGTAGAAGAAGAAATTCTCTGTTTACATTGTGCTAAGAGTGACAGAGCTGCAGACAAACCGGGACAAACACAAGAGGGTCCAAGAGGGGTTGATATTGATTTCATGAACGTGCATCGGCGTGCTTGCAGGAGATGCGATGTTCTACTGTTTAGTCTCTAAAAATCTACTAAATGACGACGTTTCCAGTAAATTCTGGACGCTACCCACTCAGGACACTTGGATTACATTGGACGAGCAGTATGGAGGAATATTGACACGTTTTTGTGGACGTTTATGGACCTTGTAGGAGCCTAAATGCCATTTTGGATAATTAATAAGTTAATTGTCCAAAGAGAGAATTCATGTTTGTTAGTAATATATTTTAACTATATTTGTTTTAGTTTGATCTAAAATTAAGACTTAAAAATGTTCATTTGATTTCACAGAGGAACTTTTGCTACTTAAAGACACACAACGTAACTTTTAGACCTTAAAAATCTGCGTTTCTGACTCGTTTTTTCGGCACACCAACATTCATTTCGGCATTTTCGAGCCGTTACTGCCCAGAGGCGTCCCGGGGCTCAGAAACAGCACTATGTAAGATTCCCATCCGGGACGCGACCGTGACGTTGCAGCCGGCTATTGGTTGCAGCACCGCGTCACTCACTAGCAACCGGATGTAACCCAGGAATCAAACCCGCGAGTGTTTTGAACGCACATCATGTCGGATTCGGTAAAGAAACATTACAGGAGGAAGAGAGGAAGAGGAAGAGAGGAAGGGACAGAACAAGAGTCAAGATAAGACTGTCTTTTACTGGCTGGAGTGAATCACGGTGCAGGTATGATACAAGATGGATGCTAGTTTAGTCGCCGATAGGGGGGGTCACTGAGAAAACTGCTAAAAGTTACGTTGTGTGTCTTTAAGAGAGAGTATACTGCGGCTCAGCTAATTTGCATGTTTGATTGCAGCCTGAGCACATGGACAGAGACAGACAGGCAGGTGTGGAGTAGAGCCACACAGTTTTTTCACCTCCTATTTTCTTTATTTCTGGAAATTGTTTTTGTTTTGTTATGACAATATATGTACAATTTTTACATATATGCAGCAAGTAAAGACTTGAACTGAACCTTTTGGCATCCAGTGGAGTTTTTTCCTTTTCATAGAAACATGTGGATCACGAACGAGGAGCGTCAAACTAAGGCTTGATAGTTTAGGTATTCACAGACCTTTTTGGCTCGGACCCCGGTGAACTCCATCATATGAAAGTTGGGGGGAAACGAGAAGCCTTCCTGATCACCGGCTGCATTTGAGATATTAAAAAAGTGCTGCAGAGTCTTTCTCACCATGAGGGGGGTGGAAGATAAAGTTACATCATTCTGTGGGTGGACTGTTCCTTTAATGCTGCGTTCCAATAAACCCCACTCCCAAATGACAATCCCTGCCCCACACTGAAACCCCCCTAAAAAATACCCACCCCGCACCTCCAACCCATTAATCTAACTCCGCCCTTCCCTATATTCTCTGTTTTAGCTCTTTTGTAACATTTTTTTTTTCCTCTTTTTTCTTTCTTTCTTTATTATCTTCAACACATAATATTGCTTTATATATATATGGGGAGAATTTTCTGTGGTATTCTCCATTTTTATTTGCATTTTATAATCTACACCTCTGTTACCACACCACCACAACCAATAGCCCCCTCAAACACCTCGTTTTTCTACGCTGCTACCTGGTTTTCCGCCCACAAAGACGGAACAAAAATGTTAGGAAAACACCCCCACCCCCCCCCCACCCCGAAAAAATAAAACGCAGATAAGACCGAGCCAGTTCTGCAGAAATCCAGGAGGAGCAGTTCTGGATAAAGCATCAGCGCTGCAGAGAGGAGAGGTGCGTTCTTATCTGGGATGAGATGACTAGAAAGGACGTTCACACATGTGTAAGCAGGCGGCTGTTGTATTCGGTCAAACATTCAGCCTCTCTGGACTCGATAACAGAGTTTATTTAGCTTTAATCAGCCGCAGTCTCATATTAAAGCCACTAAACTTTATGACTTCCCTGGTGTCCGTCTCTGATTTTCAAACCTACCAGCCGCTTCCCCTCTTCCTCTGCAGCCAGCATCTATGTTTGCTACTTACCCCCCCCGCTCGGCCCGCAGCGGGGGTCCTGTCTGCATGAATATTCTGCAGGTGAAATAAGAGATAAGTTAGATTTAAAGGGAAATGTAATAGTTATTTTACAGTCTCATTTGGCCGACCGTACTGCTCGCTGCAGAGGGCTTGGCGGGTTTCTGCAGTAAAACAAGCACGAAATCTCACCTGACAGAGAGGAAACATACTCCGTCCCTCCTGAGGACATTTATCTTGGAGGTTGGAGAGGATCGGAGGATTTCTGAGCCCACACACACGCTCACACTGCTTCCACAGCTTTACCTTCAAATATTTAGAAACATTAAACACGTTCATATCTTCCAGTAAAAAAAGACGTATGCAGATGCACTCCACTGCTGAGGACTGGCCTGTGGCTAAGCCCCGCCCCCTCCACTCAGTCCGACTATCCACGTTCGGTGATGGAAGCTATGTGACGTCTCCGGAGATGACATCAGTCAACACGGACAGCAGACGCAGGATCAGACAGAACCATGACAAGATAAATAAAAACATTTAAAAACAAACAAACAAACAAAAACATTGTTCACGAGTCTGAATCTGAGTAGAAATCAGCCTGTGAATCTCTGGAATGTGACGACTTACAGAAACTACAGAACAGCTGCTGGTGATGTACTAGAAAGTGGTAAAACAGCCACCAGAGACTGGTACTACACCACACCTACTACACCACACCTGTACTACACCACACCTACTATACTACACCTGTACTAGACCACACCTATACTACACCACACCTGTACTACAGCACACCTGTACTACACCACACCTGTATACTACACCACACCTACTATACTACACCTGTACTAGACCACACCTATACTACACCACACCTGTACTACAGCACACCTGTACTACACCATACCTACTATACACTACACCACACCTGTACTACACCATACCTACTATACTACACCTTTTTTTTTTTTTTTTTTTTCTCTCCCTTTTTCCTCTCCCTTTTCCCTTTTCTCCCCTTCCCTCCCCTTTCCCTCTCCCCTCCCCCTTTCCCCCCCCCTCCCCTCCCCCCCCCCTTCCTCCCCCTCTCCCCTCCTCCTTCCCCCCTCCCCTCCCCCTCCCCCCTCCTCTTCCTCCTCTCCCCCCTTCTCCCTCCCTTCTCTTCCCCCCTCCCTCCCTCCCCCTTTTTCCTCCCCCTTTTCTCTCTCCCCTCCCCCTCCCCTCCCCCTTTCCCCCTTCTCTTCTCCCCTTCCCCCCCTCCTCCCCCCTTCCCTTTCCCTTCCCTTCCCTCCCTCCCCCCTTCCCTCCCTCTCCCTTCCTCCCCCTCTCCTCCCCCCTCTTCCCTCCCCCTCCTCCCTCCCCTCCCCTTCCTCCCCTCCCTTCCCTCTCCTTCCTTCCTCTCTCCCTCCTTCCCTCCCTCCCCCTTCTCTCTTCCTCCCTCCTTTTCTTTTCTTTTTTTTTGTACTACAGCACACCTGTACTACAGCACACCTGTACTACACCACACCTGTACTACACCACACCTACTATACTACACCTGTACTACAGCACACCTGTACTACAGTACACCTATACTACACCACACCTGTACTACACCACACCTGTACTACACTGCAGCTACTACACCACACCTGTACTACACCACACCTGTTCTACACCCCTGTACTAGACCACACCTGTACTACACCACACCTACTACACACACACCACACCTGTAGTACACCACACCTGTACTACAGCACACCTGTAATACACCACACCTGTACTACAGCACACCTGTACTCCAGCACACCTGTACTACAGACACACCTACTATACTACAGCACACCTGTACTACAGCACACCTGTAATACACCACACCTGTACTACACCACACCTACTATACTACACCACACCTGTACTACAGCACACCTGTACTACACACACCTGTACTACACCACACCTGTACTATACCACACCTGTACTACACCACATCTACTATAGTACACCACAGCTGTATTACACCACACCTGTATGACACCACACCTGTACTACACCACACCTACTACACTACACCACACCTGTAGTACACCACACCTGTACTACAGCACACCTGTAATACACCACACCTGTACTACAGCACACCTGTACAACACCACACCTGTACTACAGCACACCTACTATACTACAGCACACCTGTACTACAGCACACCTGTAATACACCACAGCTGTACTACACCACACCTACTATACTACACCACACCTGTACTACAGCACACCTGTAATACACCACAGCTGTACTACACCACACCTGTACTACACCACACCTGTACTACACCACATCTACTATAGTACACCACAGCTGTATTACACCACACCTGTATGACACCACACCTGTACTACACCACACCTGTACTACACCACACCTGTACTACACCACAGCTGTACTACACCACACCTGTACTACACCACACCTATACTACACCACACCTGTACTACACCACACCTGTACTACACCACACCTATACTACACCACACCTGTACTACACCACACCTACTATACTACACCACACCTGTACTACACCACACCTGTACTACAGCACACCTGTACTACACCTGTACTACACCACACCTGTACTACAGCACACCTATACTACAGCACACCTGTACTACACCACACCTGTACTACATCTCACCTATACTACACCACACCTGTACTACACCACACCTGTACTACACCACACCTGTACTACACCACACCTGTACTACACCACACATGACTAAAGCTGCTACGATGAGGAGAAACGATGAAGGAGGTTGTTGTTTTGTTGTTGTTTTGCTCTGTGCTGACGTTTGGACGTATAAATATTGAAACTGGCTGCAGCTGTTGTAGTTGAACATTGTTTGGTTTCATCATCAGGTGACGGCAGATTTCAGATTTTCTCCTTTCTGCTCCGGTACATTGACGTGTTTGACGTTAATAATGTTAATAAAGAATGAAGTAAAAAGCAGTGAGAGCAGAGCAGAACTCCTGCGTGTGGTCTGAACACGGATCCTGGTGGTGCTCCGTTTCCTCACAGCAGCTGTTTGCATCCCATCGTCTCCCCTGTTCTCCGCTCGCCTGTCTGCTGTGTTTGCTTTGCTTTACATATGGTGCCGTGGCCGTTTATCTGCACCTTCACCAGACATGCAGGCTATCAGGAACGTGCCGGAGAAACAGCGGGGGGTTCGCAGATCTGCCCCCCCCCCTCATCTCTGTTTACCTGCTGCTGTTCGCAGCTTCTGTGCCGAGACGGAGAGAGAGGGATGATTTATGTGTGCAATGACAACGACAAGTGTTTGGGCTGCCGTGGCGCCGACGCCGGCCTTTATCCTGCAGCACGGTCTGAGGGTGGGGGGGGCACCGGCTCTGCTGCAGCACGGTCTGAGGGGGGGGGGGGGGGGCACCGGCTCTGCTGCAGGTTTGTTAATATTAAAATTCGACTGGGAGTCGCTAACACTGAAGTTTCCAGCAAATGAGCCTTTTTCTGCTTTTAGAAAATCTTCACAAGGCAGCAACTCAAAGAAAAACAGACAGACCCGACTTAATGAAGTCAAGTTGTGCCCCCCCCCCAACATCCTCCCCCTCCCCTCCTCTGCATATGATATTGTTGATGTTGTTTTTCTCTCTTTCTTCCTGAAAAATGAATGGTGGGTCTGTCACTTGGGGGGGGGGTTGGGGGTTCTTGCTGTCTCCCTCCTGCTGCCGGCCTTATCTGGCGCTCAGATCCTGACCGAACCTGGCTCCTCCATGGGGGGGGGGGGGGGGGTCACTGCTTTTCATATTCCTTCCTACCAGCTCCTTCCTGTCGACCCCGAGGAAATGTGTCATTTTAATGGAGGGGCAGAATGCAGGCTGGGGGGTTGGCCATGGGTGTGTGTGTGTGTGTGTGTGTGTGTGTGTGGGGGGGGGGGGCAGCAGTGGGTTTACTTTGGGATTTCTGGGATTTCTTTAGCTGCAGCGTGTAAACAGCTGATGCCGCTCCAACACCAATATCGTATCAATATTATCAACCAGTGCTTGATGATATTGATACGATATTGCAACACAAAATATCGTGATATTTCAGTGTTTAGATATTTTCTTTTTTTTTTTTTTTTTTCTTTGACGAGTTTTTGTTTTTTTTTTTTTTTTTTCTTTTTTTTTATCGTTTTAATGTTTTCTTGTTCTTTTTTTTTTTTTTTTTTTTTTTTTTTTTTTTTTTCTTTTTTCTTTCTTCCTTCTTCTCTGCGCGATGAAGGGAATTGAGGTATATGATAGTGAGGAAATAGAGAGGAGGGAGGAAGGGAAAGAAAGAGAGGAGAGAGAAGATAGAATTCTTTTTCTTCCGTTCCCTTCCCCCTCTTTTTAACATCCCCCCCCCCCCCTTATTTTCCTTTTCACCCCCCCCCACCCCCCCCCCGGCGGGGATCAGTCCACCCACGCAAGGGGAAGGGAGAGAAAGGTAGTCCTCCTTCGCAGTGGGAAGGTTTTCTTTTATTTATTTGGTTCCGTGATGCGTGTCCTGTCCCCCCCCGAGGGGAAGGCCCACCCCCCCCCCCCCCCCCCCCCCCCAAGGCACCCCCCAAGGGGGGCCCCCGCCCCGGCCGCCCCAGCCACCCCCCCCCCGCCCGGGGGCCGGGCCGGCCAGCCCAACACCACCCCCCCCCCACCAGCCCCCCCCCCCCCCCCCCCACCCCCCCCACCAACTCTATCCCCCCCCCCCCCCCCCCCCCTCCCCCCCACCCACCCATCACTCCAACCACCACACACACCCTATATATCCTTCCCCCCCCCCCCCCCCTACACACAACCCCCACCCACAACAAACCCCCCCCCACCCCCCCCCCCCCCCCCATCATTAATATTTTCTTAATGCATGGCCACGAGTTTTAGTTGTATTAAATATAAAATGTGTACTGATATTTTCCAATATTACTTTTTAATGCCAGTGGCTTATTTCTCTCTCTTTTTTTTTTTTTTTTTTTTTTTTTTTTTTTTTTTTTTTTTTTTTTTTTTTTTTTTTTTTTTTTTTTTTTTTTTTTTTTTTTTTTTTTTTTTTTTTTTTTTTTTTTTTTTTTTTTTTTTTTTTTTTTTTTTTTTTTTTTTTTTTTTTTTTTTTTTTTTTTTTTTTTTTTTTTTTTTTTTTTTTTTTTTTTTTTTTTTTTTTTTTTTTTTTTTTTTTTTTTTTTTTTTTTTTTTTTTTCTTTTTTTTATTTTTTTTTTTTTTTTTTTTTTTTTTTTTTTTTTTTTTTTTTTTTTTTTTTTTTTTTTTTTTTTTTTTTTTTTTTTTTTTTTTTTTTTTTTTTTTTTTTTTTTTTTTTTTTTTTTTTTTTTTTTTTTTTTTTTTTTTTTTTTTTTTTTTTTTTTTTTTTTTTTTTTTTTTTTTTTTTTTTTTTTTTTTTTTTTTTTTTTTTTTTTTTTTTTTTTTTTTTTTTTTTTTTTTTTTTTTTTTTTTTTTTTTTTTTTTTTTTTTTTTTTTTTTTTTTTTTTTTTTTTTTTTTTTTTTTTTTTTTTTTTTTTTTTTTTGTTGCTGTTGTTTTCATTTATGTTGCATTTTCTGTTGCTGCTGTTTTTGTTGCATGTGATGTTAATGTTGCAGATGTGAAGGTCGCAGATGTGAAGGTTGCAGATGTGAAGGATGCAGATGTGAAGGATGCAGATGTGAAGGTTGCAGATGTGAAGGTTGCAGATGTGAAGGTCGCCAGATGTGAAGGTCACAGATGTGAAGGTTGCAGATGTGAAGGTCGCAGATGTGAAGGTTGCAGATGTGAAGGATACCGATGTGAAGGATGCAGATCTGAAGGTTACAGAATGTTTTTTTTATTTATTATTAAATGAAGGTTGCAGATGTGAAGGTTGCAGATGTGAAGGTTGCAGATGTGAAGGATACAGATCTGAATGTTGCAGATGTGAAGGTTGCAGATGTGAAGGTTGCAGATGTGAAGGTTGCAGATGTGAAGGTTGCAGATGTGAAGGTCGCAGATGTGAAGGTTGCAGATGTGAAGGATGCAGATGTGAAGGATGCAGATCTGAAGGATGCAGATCTGAAGGTTGCAGATGTGAAGGTTGCAGATGTGAAGGTTGCAGATGTGAAGGTTGCAGATGTGAAGGTTGCAGATGTGAAGGTTGCAGATCTGAATGTTGCAGATGTGAATGTTGCAGATGTGAATGTTGCAGATGTGAAGGTTGCAGATGTGAAGGTTGCAGATGTGAAGGTTGCAGATGTGAAGGTTGCAGATGTGAAGGTCGCAGATGTGAAGGTTGCAGATGTGAAGGTTGCAGATGTGAAGGTTGCAGATCTGAAGGTTGCAGATGTGAAGGTTGCAGATGTGAAGGTTGCAGATGTGAAGGTTTCAGATGTGAAGGTTGCAGATCTGAAGGTTGCAGATGTGAAGGTTGCAGATGTGAAGGTTGCAGATCTGAAGGTTGCAGATGTGAAGGTTGCAGATCTGAAGGTTGCAGATGTGAAGGTTGCAGATGTGAAGGTTGCAGATCTGAAGGTTGCAGATGTGAGGTGCAGACGAAGGCAAGGGTGCAGAGTGAAGGTGCAGAGGAAGGTCGCAAGTGAAGGTTGCAGATCTGAAGGTTGCAGATGTGAAGGTTGCAGATGTGAAGGTCGCAGATCTGAAGGTTGCAGATCTGAAGGTTGCAGATGTGAAGGTTGCAGATGTGAAGGTTGCAGATGTGAAGGTTGCAGATGTGAAGGTTGCAGATGTGAAGGTTTCAGATGTGAAGGTTGCAGATCTGAAGGTTGCAGATGTGAAGGTTGCAGATGTGAAGGTTGCAGATGTGAAGGTTGCAGATGTGAAGGTTGCAGATGTGAAGGTTGCAGATGTGAAGGTTGCAGATGTGAAGGTACCTAAGGTTGCAGATGTGAAGGTTGCAGATCTGAAGGTTGCAGATGTGAAGGTTGCAGATGTGAAGGTTGCAGATGTGAAGGTTGCAGATGTGAAGGTTGCAGATGTGAAGGTTGCAGATGTGAAGGTTGCAGATGTGAAGGTCGCAGATGTGAAGGTTGCAGATGTGAAGGTTGCAGATGTGAAGGTTGCAGATGTGAAGGTTGCAGATGTGAAGGTTGCAGATGTGAAGGTTGCAGATCTGAAGGTTGCAGATGTGAAGGTTGCAGATGTGAAGGTTGCAGATGTGAAGGTTGCAGATGTGAAGGTCGCAGATGTGAAGGTTGCAGATGTGAAGGATGCAGATGTGAAGGATGCAGATGTGAAGGTTGCAGATGTGAAGGTTGCAGATGTGAAGGTCGCAGATGTGAAGGTCGCAGATGTGAAGGTTGCAGATGTGAAGGTCGCAGATGTGAAGGTTGCAGATGTGAAGGATGCCGATGTGAAGGATGCAGACCTGAAGGTTGCAGATGTGAAGGTCGCAGATGTGAAGGTTGCAGATGTGAAGGTCGCAGATGTGAAGGTCGCAGATGTGAAGGTTGCAGATGTGAAGGTCGCAGATGTGAAGGTTGCAGACGTGAAGGTTGCAGATGTGAAGGTTGCAGATGTGAAGGTTGCAGATGTGAAGGTTGCAGATCTGAAGGTTGCAGATGTGAAGGTTGCAGATGTGAAGGTTGCAGATGTGAAGGATGCAGATGTGAAGGTCGCAGATGTGAAGGTTGCAGATGTGAAGGTTGCAGATGTGAAGGACGCAGATCTGAAGGATGCAGATCTGAAGGTTGCAGATGTGAAGGTTGCAGATGTGAAGGTTGCAGATGTGAAGGTTGCAGATCTGAAGGTCGCAGATGTGAAGGTTGCAGATGTGAAGGTTGCAGATGTGAAGGTTGCAGATGTGAAGGTTGCAGATCTGAATGTTGCAGATGTGAAGGTTGCAGATGTGAAGGTTGCAGATGTGAAGGTTGCAGATGTGAAGGTTGCAGATGTGAAGGTTGCAGATGTGAAGGTTGCAGATGTGAAGGTCGCAGATGTGAAGGTTGCAGATGTGAAGGTTGCAGATGTGAAGGTTGCAGATCTGAAGGTTGCAGATGTGAAGGTTGCAGATGTGAAGGTTGCAGATGTGAAGGTTTCAGATGTGAAAGTTGCAGATCTGAAGGTTTCAGATGTGAAGGTTGCAGATGTGAATGTTGCAGATCTGAAGGTTTCAGATGTGAAGGTTGCAGATCTGAAGGTTGCAGATGTGAAGGTTGCAGATGTGAAGGTTGCAGATCTGAAGGTTTCAGATGTGAAGGTTGCAGATCTGAAGGTTTCAGATGTGAAGGTTGCAGATGTGAAGGTTGCAGATGTGAAGGTCGCAGATGTGAAGGTTGCAGATCTGAAGGTTGCAGATGTGAAGGTTGCAGATGTGAAGGTCGCAGATGTGAAGGTTGCAGATGTGAAGGTCGCAGATGTGAAGGTCGCAGATGTGAAGGTTGCAGATGTGAAGGTCGGAGATGTGAAGGTTGCAGATGTGAAGGTTGCAGATGTGAAGGTTGCAGATCTGAAGGTTGCAGATGTGAAGGTTGCAGATGTGAAGGTTGCAGATGTGAAGGTTGCAGACCTGAAGGTTGCAGATGTGAAGGTTGCAGATGTGAAGGCTGCAGATGTGAAGGTTGCAGATCTGAAGGTTGCAGATGTGAAGGTTGCAGATGTGAAGGTTGCAGATGTGAAGGTTGCAGATGTGAAGGTTGCAGACGTGAAGGTTGCAGATGTGAAGGTTGCAGATCTGAAGGTTTCAGATGTGAAGGTTGCAGACCTGAAGGTTGCAGATGTGAAGGTTGCAGATGTGAAGGTTGCAGATGTGAAGGTTGCAGATCTGAAGGTTGCAGATGTGAAGGTTGCAGATGTGAAGGTTGCAGATGTGAAGGTTGCAGATGTGAAGGTTGCAGATGTGAAGGTTGCAGATGTGAAGGTTGCAGATCTGAAGGTTGCAGATGTGAAGGTTGCAGATCTGAAGGTTGCAGATGTGAAGGTTGCAGATGTGAAGGTTGCAGATGTGAAGGTTGCAGATGTGAAGGTTGCAGATCTGAAGGTTGCAGATGTGAAGGTTGCAGATGTGAAGGTTGCAGATGTGAAGGTTGCAGATCTGAAGGTTGCAGATGTGAAGGTTGCAGATGTGAAGGTTGCAGATGTGAAGGTTGCAGATGTGAAGGTTGCAGACGTGAAGGTTGCAGATCTGAAGGTTGCAGACCTGAAGGTTGCAGATCTGAAGGTTGCAGATCTGAAGGTTGCAGATCTGAAGGTTGCAGATCTGAAGGCTGCAGATGTGAAGGTTGCAGATGTGAAGGTTGCAGATGTGAAGGTTGCAGATCTGAAGGTTGCAGATCTGAAGGTTGCAGATCTGAAGGCTGCAGATGTGAAGGTTGCAGATGTGAAGGTTGCAGATGTGAAGGTTGCAGATCTGAAGGTTGCAGATCTGAAGGTTGCAGACTTCGGTCCTGAAGCAAAGCTCGGTGGCTGGCGGTGCATCGGTGCTCATGACGTCTCTGGGATGGAAACTTTCCTGCAAATAAATGTTCTTGGGGTTGTCGGAGCGATGCGGAGCTCAAACTGTGCCTCACATCTTTTCCCAGGATTTCCAGGTTTTCACCGAGACCCTGCTAGCAAAGCGCAGAGAGGCTTGTGGACCGGCCCGCTGTAGTCCTGATCTGACCCCAGCAGGGATCACATGTCTGCAGGAGGAAACGGAAACACTGCGTTGCTCCGTCTCTTCAGCATCACATCACCTTTAAATGTCATGAAGAGAAATAATAACATGAGAAAAACAGGAGAAATGGATTAAATATTACAGAAACAACAAAACACAAAAGCCCCCCCTCTGTAACTTCCTACAGCTTAGCGTGTCTTTGTTTCCTCCGCCATCCCTTTACGTGCATCCCTGTCCGGTAACGTGGTCCCAGCCAAACCTCAGCTCCTCACATCTCCTTTAATGAGCCGTCCGAGCAGAGAGCTGCACAGCGAGGAGGCTGCTGGAGCTTTTTAGCAGAAAACTGGCTTCATCTGCTTCGTCTTCCACAGCAGAGACAATGAGCGAAGGGAAGGAGGATTTCTGTTTCTGTTGGTCACCTTCTATGTGGAAAAGTTGAACATATTATTTTATTTTATTTCATTCAATTCCATTTATTTCATTTTTCTATTTAGTTTAATCGTATTCTATTGTATTTAGTTTTATTTATTTAATTTTCATTTCCTTTTCATTTTATTTATTTTTGTTGATATTTCATTTTATTTCACTTTTTAAATTTAGATTATTTTACCTTATGTTATTTTGTTTTATTCTATTTTATTTTTCTTTTTTTAATCTTATTTCAATTCTGTTTTATTTTTCTTTAGTTTAATGTTTTATTTTGTTCACCTTTTCATTGTTTTGTTTTGTTTCATTTTATTTTTCTTCATTTAGTTCATTTTACTTTTATTCCATTTTACCCTATTGTATTTTTTCTTTATTTTCTTTATTCAGTTTCATTTTATTTTATTCCATTCCAGTTATTTTATTTTGTGAGTTCAATCTTAATCCATTTCTATTTAGTTTTTATTTATTTTATTGCATTTTTCTTTTCTTTTTTTTATTTTTTTGTGGACATATCAATTTATTTCACTTTTTAAATTGAGATTATTTTACCTTATTTTATTTTGTTTTATTCTATTTTCTTTTTCTTTCTTTCTTTTCTTTTGTTTAATTCTGATTTCATTTTTCTTTCTTTCTTTTATTTTCTTTTAATGTAATTTGTTTTGTTTCATTCTATTTTTATTTTTATTTAGTTTAATGTTTTATTTTATTCAGTTTTTCTTTGTTTTGTTTTCTTCTATTTTCAGTTCATTTTACTTTTTTATTTCATTTTGTTCTATTGTTTTCATTCTTTCTTTCTTTTCTTTCCTTTTTTTTCTTTTCTTCTCTTCTTTTCTCTTCTTTCTCTCCTCTTTTCTGTTTCTATCTGCAGTTGTAGCCCCCACCACACCACAAGAAGACCCGCTGTCTTTAAAGAGGAGGCCACTTTTTTATTTTTTTCAAAATAAAAAAAACCCTGGCGGCCCCCCCCCCCTGTGGGAAGTTTTATTAAATAATCCTTTTTTCTGTTGCTTTATTTAATCTTGAAAAAAGAGAGAGATGGCATGAGAAAGCGGGAGAGAGAGAGAGAGTGAGTGAGCAACCTGGGTGGGTGGGAAGAAGCGGGTTTGGCATGCAGCTCAGGGAGACCACAGATATTCCCGGTTTTCCGCCTCCTCCTTTTCCTCCCATCATCAGCGTGTCCCTCCTCCTCCGGCGCCTCAGTCAGACTCCAGCTAACAGTGAGACACATTCACCGTTGTGTCTTCTTCTGTGGGGTCCTGACCTCTGCTCACAATGCTGTCTTTAGGTGGGGGGGTGGGGGTAGGCTTCCTCTCCGTAGAAATAAATACGTTCACACATGTAGGAACTGTTTGTCTCACTTATTCATGCCTCCAGCTCGGGTTTATGCTGCTGCTGAAGCTGCTGCTGCTCTCCATCATATCCACAACCGTCTGAACATTATCCATCTACTTTCTACTGAACGAGCGTGATGAAGACTGTTTTCTGTAAATCCTCCTCTTCCATGTCTGCGTGATGAAGCCTGACGTAAATCCTTCACGTTGGTGAGCTGCCCTCCATCCGGTGGAAACCCCGTTTACGGAAGTTTGGGATGCTGCTCACACAGATGAGCAGCTACAGGCCGATCTCCAATCTTCCATTTTTAAGTAAGATCATTGAAAAAGCAGCCTTTCACCAGCTAAATGACTTTTTAAGAGAAAACAACCGTTATGATGTCTTCCAGTCAGGTTTTAGACAGCACCACAGCACCGAGACTGCTCTGACCAAAGTCATGAATGACATATGTCTGAATACTGACACTGGAAAAATGTCAGTGTTGGTTTTACTGGATCTCAGTGCTGCATTTGATACAGTTGACCACATTATATTACTCCAACGACTGGAGAAGTGGGCGGGTCTCTGGTTCTGTACTAAACTGGTTCAAAACATACTTCGAGAACAGGAAGTACTTTGTGTCAGTAGGTAATTTTACATCTGAGCAGACAGAAATGACCTGTGGAGTTCCCCAGGGTTCTATCCTGGGGCCCCTTCTGTTTAACATCTACATGCTCCCACTGGCCCAGGTTATAAAGAACAACAATATTAGTTACCATAGCTACGCAGATGACACACAGCTATATATTACAGTGTCACCAGGAGACCGGGGCCCTGTACAGGCTCTTGGTAAATGTATTGATGAGATTAATGACTGGATGTGCCTCAACTTTCTTCAGCTGAACAAAAACAAAACTGAGGTGATTGTTTTTGGAGCCAAAGAGAAACGACAGCAGGTTGTCACAGAACTTCAGTCCATCCACATAAAAACCACCAACCAGACCAGAAATCTGGGTGTAGTGATGGACTCAGACCTAAAAACCACCAATCAGGCCAGAAATCTGGCCGAGTGATGGACTCAGACCTAAAAACCACCAACCAGACCAGAAATCTGGCTGTAGTGATGGACTCAGACCTAAAAACCACCAATCAGACCAGAAATCTGGGTGTAGTGATGGACTCAGACCTAAAAACCACCAACCAGACCAGAAATCTAGGTGCAGTGATGGACTCAGACCTAAAAACCACCAACCAGGCCAGAAATCTGGCTGTAGTGATGGACTCAGACCTAAAAACCACCAACCAGACCAGAAATCTGGCTGTAGTGATGGACTCAGACCTAAAAACCACCAACCAGACCAGAAATCTGGATGTAGTGATGGACTCAGACCTAAAAACCACCAACCAGACCAGAAATCTGGCTGTAGTGATGGACTCAGACCTAAAAACCACCAACCAGACCAGAAATCTGGCTGTAGTGATGGACTCAGACCTAAAAACCACCAACCAGACCAGAAATCTGGGTGTAGTGATGGATTCAGACCTAAAAACCACCAACCAGACCAGAAATCTGGGTGTAGTGATGGACTCAGACCTAAAAACCACCAACCAGACCAGAAATCTGGATGTAGTGATGGACTCAGACCTAAAAACCACCAACCAGACCAGAAATCTGGGTGTAGTGATGGACTCAGACCTAAAAACCACCAACCAGACCAGAAATCTGGCTGTAGTGATGGACTCAGACCTAAAAACCACCAACCAGACCAGAGATCTGGGTGTAGTGATGGACTCAGACCTAAAAACCACCAATCAGGCCAGAAATCTGGGTGTAGTGATGGACTCAGACCTAAACTTTGAAAAACACATCAAAGCGATCACTAAATCAGCCGACTATCACCTGAAGAACATCTCAAGGATCAAAGATCTGATGTCTCAGGAAAATCTGGAAAAACTCGTCCATCATCATCTTCAGTCGGCGTGACTACTGTAACAGCGTCTTTACTGGTCTACCTAAAAACCAGTTAAACAGCTGCAGCTCATTCAGAACTCTGCTGCCCGAGTTCTCACTAAGACCAGAAAAGTGGACCACATCAGTCCAGTTCTCAGGTCTTTACACTGGCTGCAGGTCCATCAGAGAATAGACTTTAAAGTTCTGCTGCTGGTCTATAAAGCTCTGAATGGTTTAGGCCCAAAATACATCAGTGACCTCTGACCCAGTATGAACCTACCAGACCCCTCAGGTCATCTGGATCCGGTCTTTAATCAGTTCCAGAGTCAGAACCAGACCTGGATCTGGTCTTTTATCAGTTCCAGAGTCAGAACCAGACCTGGATCCGGTCTTTTATCAGTTCCAGAGTCAGAACCAGACCTGGATCCGGTCTTTTATCAGTCCCAGAGTCAGAACCAGACCTGGATCCGGTCTTTTATCAGTTCCAGAGTCAGAACCAGACCTGGATCCGGTCTTTTATCAGTTCCAGAGTCAGAACCAGACCTGGATCCGGTCTTTTATCAGTTCCAGAGTCAGAACCAGACCCGGATCCGGTCTTTTATCAGTTCCAGAGTCAGAACCAGACCTGGATCAGCTGCGTTCAGCTTCTATGCTCCACATGTCTGGAACAAACTCCCAGAAAGTCTCAAATCAGCTGAAACGGTTAATTTAAATCCAGGTTGAAGACCCACCTGTTCTCAGCTGCATTTACGTAGATTTTATTCAAAAGTTAAAATCTGCACGTCTCTGTATTCTTTCTTTTTAATCTTAAAAGATTTTAATGTTTTTAATTTTGAATCATGCTTCTAATTTTTTATTCTTAACCCCCCTTTGCACCCCGCTGTAATGCTTATAATGTTTTATGTAAAGCATTTTGAATTGTCCTGTACATGAAATGTGCTGTACAAATAAACTTGCCTTGCCTTACTATCCGCGGTGCTTCCCTGTGATTGGCCGGTACTTCTGCAGCATATAGTTTCCCTACTGAACGCCGCCTAGTCAGGCCTTTGATGTGAAATCGGCTTCTTGTTTGTACTCGATCAGAATGTGCGGATCACAAAATGTAATTGGAAAAAATCTCCAGTTAATTTGTTCACTTTCACCAAGTGATGCTAGTTGGAACCACCCGATTACAGCAACTATGCTAAGCTAAGCTAAAGTCTGTGCTGCAGATTCAGAGAATGACTGGGTCGGTTTGAAAACGCTTCTGCCCACTTGTCCAACTCAGGGGACCGCGGGGGAGGCTCAATCTCACCCTGGGGGGGGGGGCATATGCCTTTAAATCCAGGGGGAGACTTTATCTGTTGGCCAGGCAGTGTAATTCTTGATGTTTTTGTCTTTGTATCGCTGTCAGCCTTGTGGGGAGAAGATGCTGCACATGTCCAACTCTTTTGATTTCTAATCGTCCTCTTTCTTCATCATAGGTGTAACTGAACACATCCTTAGCAACACTGTCCTCTATAATGTCCATAAACCACTCTGACAGTTGGACAGGATGCGGTCAGAGGCCAGAGAGACACCCCGTCTCTCCCTCTGGCCATAAACTGAGAGGGATGGAGGACACAGGATTAATGTTGGGTTCAACACGAGTGGCTTAATGTGGAAACCCTGGCTGTGCGTCTCACCGTTCAACTGTAAATCCAAATGACTCAGAAGAGGTTTCTTACATAAAGGCTGGTTTATGCATCTCCTGGAGGAAGCAGAGAGTGGCTGGGGACAGAAATAAAAGGGCTGGATTCATGACAGAGTCAAGCTACTCCTCAGAGGAGACAAAGGAAGGCCATCTCCGAAACGCATCCCGGGGCTGAGTCATCGTGTTGCAGGCTATTTCAGAACGGTCAGGAATAAACAGTCCAACCAAAACACGGTCCAAAGACGAGGGAAGCGTCCCGTCCCAGCCCTGCGCCTCCTTGCTTCCTGTTTTCTTTCATCCGGGGGGCACTGAAGCCCACGACTGCGTGCAGCTCGGGTGTGTGCAGAGGATTTGTGGAGGATATTTGGCCCAGAAATGGACTTTATTAACGCGAGGAAGAGACATGTTTGGCTCTGGGGAAACATGCTAGAAACCAAAGCGTGAATAGCTGCAGTATTAGAAGATAAAGTCTTTTTGTTTGCGAGTCATCGTGGACACTGCTGACTCAGCAACGAGGAGGCAGGATGAGGTCAACATGCTGCACAAGGACCGAGGCGAGGAAGGAGCTAAGCAGCGTTCCCTCACCAAAAACAAGTACTCCTTAGTACATGTCATCAAGTATACTCAAGTATACTAAAGTATGTACCTCAAGTGCACTTTTGTTTACCAAGTACACTGCTATCAGTGTACTACCATTATACTAACAAGTGTACTTCTTGGAACTAAATTGACCCAACTTAAGTATTTAAAAGTATACTTTTAAGTTTACAAAGAGTAATCTTCTCGTATACTATTAGTGTACTTGTACTAAAACTTCAAGCTCACTTTTATTTTTAGAAAGTACACTTTAAAGTATACTTCTAGGTATACTGTTAGTTTACTTGTACTAAAACTTCAAGCTTACTTTTACTCTTACAAAGTACACTTTTAAGTATACTAAAAGTATTCTTCTATGTATACTGTTAGTTTTCTAGCAGTAAACTTCTCGAAGCCCTTTTAGTTTAAGAAAGTACTTTCAAGTATACAGAAAGTAACGTTTTAGGTTTGCTATGAGTTTACTGATAATACACTTATAGTACACTGTTTAGTGTTTAAAAATACATTTTCAAATATACTGAAAATCACTTTATTTTACTTCTACTCCACCTTTAATGCTGAGTAAAAAAGTATTACAAAATTTATGTCAAAAATAGATTCAGGTGTTTTCTTTGACTCCACCAAATGTTCCAGTAACATTTAAACTCTTAGTATGTTTGAAAATGTACTATGAATGTACTACTATTAAAGTATATTGTTCAAAAGTTTAAATATTAGTATAGGCTAAATATGTTACACTTCTAGTATATTTATTAGTAAATGCCAAGAAAGTATACTGTCTTATTTAAAGTTTAAAATTATACTTAAAATATACTTGCATATAGTACTTTTTGGTGAGGGTTAGCATAGTGGTGAGCTTTAACATTTAAGATCCGTCCTGATTAAAACCTGAACCAGGAAAGATTTGCAGCGTGATGCAGCTGCAGACGCTGATGAGCGGCCTGTTGGCGTGTGGCGTAAAGGAGGTTTGTGAAACAGCTCAAATAAGCTGGAACGAGAAATATTTTTTAAAAACCGTGGGATAAAAACAAGCTGAGAATAATGACCTGTTGGCTTATTATCCGATATCTTCATTACTTAGTTTAGGTTTGAGAGATTTTAGGCCTCATGCAACAAGATTTTCGTATTCTTTATTCCGTGAGTACGAGTGCGCCACTTCAGACTCAACAAACGTTTTTAACTTGAGATAACTGCGTAAATGATCCTCGTAGATATGACGTATTTCACCTGTGCATAAGTGAACGCACTTTCATGAGAATGCAAATCTGCAGATGCAAAAATAAGTTATTTGATCTGAAAATGGTGTTAAAAAGACGTAGAGCAAAAGCAAGACAGTTAATGTGAAGGGCTATATATGATGTAAATGCTTAATTCCATCAAAGACACCGCTCCAGTTGTGTTTTCAACTTTGGGAAGAGAAAAAATACGAGTCCCACCAACGAACCTGGGATTCCTACTGTTTGATTTACATAATCCATGAGCGTGGAACCGTACTCAGATGGTTCCGGAGTTATCTGTCTGACAGCAGTTTCTCCACTGTTACCGGTGATTCCCCCTCCTCGCGTGTTCCACTCAGCCACGGGGTGCCACAGGGCTCAGTTCTCGGTCCTCTTCTGTTCCCGCTGTACCTGCTTCCCCTTGGCTCCATCATTGATAAGCACAACCTGTCTTTCCACTTCTATGCCGATGACATTCAGATCTATCACTGCACCTGCCCGGAAATCACAACGCATCGTACACAAAACTTTTAGACCGTCCTGCATCTTAATGATGCCAAGAACGATTTTATTTCCTTTGCCACTCCACTCATGCTCATCTCTCTCCCAGACTGCCGCACTTCTATTCCCTCCCCAAAGTCTTGTGGGAAAAATCTCGGAGGTTTATTGGACAGCGGCCTCAAGTTTGAAAAACAGCTCAGCGCCATCGTCAGAACTGGCTTTTTTCACCTCCGTCTCCTCTCAAAGGTAAAACCTTTTCTTAAAGGACCATTCCACCCACAGAATGATGTAACTTTATCTTCCACTTCCCCTCATGGTGAGAAAGACTCTGCAGCACTTTTTTAATATCTCAAATGCAGCCGGCGATCAGGAAGGCTTCTCGTTTCCCCCCAACTTTCATATAATGGAGTTCACCGGGGTCCGAGCCAAAAAGGTCCATAAAAGTCCACAAAAACTTGTCAGTATTCCTCCATACTGCTCGTCCAATGTAGTCCAAGTGTCCTGAGTGGGTAGCGTCCAGAATTTACTGGAAACGACGTCATTTAGTAGATTTTTAGAGCCTAAACAGTAGAACATCAGTACTACATCAGTACTACATCAGTACTACATCACATCTCCTGCGATCACGCTGATGCGCGTTCACGAAACTACGGAAGCCGCGGCAGACGAGATCACACGTTCTCTTTTTCTTTCTTTCTTTGTTTTAAATCAACATCAACCCCTCTTGGACCCTCTTGTGTTTGTCTGCAGCTCTGTCGCTCTTAGCACAATGTAAACAGCGAATTTCTTCTTCTACGCTTGTATTATTGGCAGAGTAGGCTCTGAACGCCGAGGCTTCCGTAGTTTTGTGAAAGTGCATATGCTGTAATGTAGATGTAATACTGATGTAGTACTGATGTAGTACTGATGTAGTACTGTTTAGTCTCTAAAAATCTACTAAATGATGGTTTCCAGTAAATTCTGGACGCTACCCACTCAGGACACTTGGATTACATTGGACGAGCAGTATGGAGGAATATTGACACGTTTTTGTGGACTTTAAGGACCTTTTTGGCTCGGACCCCGGTGAACTCCATTATATGAAAGTTGGGGGAAACGAGAAGCCTTCCTGATCACCGGCTGCATTTGAGATATTAAAAAAGTGCTGCAGAGTCTTTCTCACCATGAGGGGGGTGGAAGATAAAGTTACATCATTCTGTGGGTGGAATGTTCCTTTAAGTGTGTGTATGAACATGAATGTACATATAAACATAGTAAATGTGTGAATGTAAAGAGGAATGTTACAGCCACGACAAAGGTAAAATGAGCTGGATAGATTACATGGTTCTATGACTGTGAGGAAGTACAACGTCTTCCTGACTTGTTTTCGTTTGGTTTTGATTATTTTTCTATATTTTTGTTTTAATGCTCATATAATTTTTTGTTGAACCCCAGAAAGAAGCTACAGCTAATGAGGATCTAAATAAGCCAAACTAAACTAAACGAAACTAAAAATCTCTGCTCTGGGACTTCTAGGCTTCGATGAGCATCCTACTGTGTGGGTCTGCCCCCCCCCCACACCTGCAGAGGAGGGGTGGGGGGTCCAAGCTTCAGTATGGGCTTGTCCTGAGCTTTAACTCTCCGCCACCGCCCGTCTGCTTCAGGCTTTGATGAGCATCCTACTGTGTGGGTCTGCCCCCCACACCTGCAGAGGAGGGGTGGGGGGTCCAAGCTTCAGTATGGGCTTGTCCTGAGCTTTAACTCTCCGCCACCGCCCGTCTGCTTCAGGCTTTGATGAGCATCCTACTGTGTGGGTCTGCCCCCCCCACACCTGCAGAGGAGGGGTGGGGGGTCCAAGCTTCAGTATGGGCTTGTCCTGAGCTTTAACTCTCCGCCACCGCCCGTCTGCTTCAGGCTTTGATGAGCATCCTGCTGAGTATGGCCCCCCACAGCCTGCAGGGGGGCGTCCGAGCTTCAGTCAGTGCTTATGCCGCTCGCTCACACACACCTCCCTCTGAGAGTTATGCTCCTCACTGATAAGGTCAGCTGGGCTTGTCTCAAAGTGAAAAAGTACCTTCCCAGGCTGGTTAGGGGGGGCGGGCTCTCCCCCAGTTTTCCCTCCAACCTCCAGCCCTTTAATAAGGCCTTTCTCTGTTTCTGTGTCAAGCAGAGGTGGGAGAGGGGCCCCGAGGGGGGGTCAGGGTCGCAAACAAAGGAAAGTTGAAGGAAGATGTGGAAGTTTGACTCTGATACTTTTGGGCTTAACGTCCAGCAGTCGTCCATCTGTGACTGAAACCGACCCGATGCTATCAGTGCTGGATATTAAAATGCTGCCGTTTGCTTTCACGTGCACGCTCCCCTCAGGCCTCCGACCCCCAAAGGTTGTTGAACTTGCTCTCTTTTATTAGTTGTAAGGCATCTGTCACATATGGAGAGCAGTGACCTTTGAAATTCCTGCGTGTGATTAAACGGCAGAAGCAGCGGCTGAAGGTGCGAGCTGTCTCTGCAGAAAGGGGAAGTTATTAGCATCCAGCGAGCGTCGATGACGACCTGCGAGCGTGTTGAGATGGCGTTGCCATGTCGACCCGAGACACTCCACTCGCAGCGAAAGTGACTCCAAAAGCTCAAATTTAATTAAGAAAGAAATCACACTGAGGTGGAAAACAGGATTATGACACTAAAGATGCTAAAAAATTGTAGCGTAGGCAAATTTCAGGGATTAGAGCACAAAGTGAGCATTTCTGGGAACGTAGTTTTCCCACACTCACATGCTTCACTTCACACTCAGAAACAGAGGTACCAGTTTGTACCTAAAAGGGTCCAAAGCTTGTTGCTGGGGGGGGGGTTCCTTTCTGAAAGACATTTCTGTACCTTCATGGTCCATTTTTGTACCTTATCAAGCTGTATGAGTTAATAAAGTACAATTAAACCAATTAAAGATGATGAATAAAAGTCAATAAAATAGAGATTATGACAACAATCAAAGATGCTAATAAGAAATGAATAATTATTATAGAAATATTAGGACAAACACATATGATAATAATAATAATAATAATAATAATAATAATAATAATAATAATAATAATAATAATAATAATAATAATAATAATACATTTTATTTAAAAGCGCCTTTTCAAAACACCCAAGGACACTGTACAAGCAGTCAAATATATATATATATATATATATATATATATATACATATATATAGATAGATAGATAGATATAAATATATAATGTTAAATATATATATAAATATATAGATATAACATAATATATACTATAGAATTATACATATAATTATTACTATGATTATTATGAAAATCATAATATAATAACTATAATTATACTACTGTTTAGAAGTACTGCTATTTATAGTTATTGTACAAGCTACACACATTTTTCAATGCTGCAGGTACCCTTAGGGTTGAAATGGTACAAATGTGTACTTTATATTACTTTGGAGCCTTTTTCATAGTATATAGGTACTTCTGGCCTCATAAAGACCAATGTTGTACTTTTGAGAGAACATTTGTAATAAAAGTACCTGCAGGTACAGAAATGTTGCTGTCTCGTACCTCCATGTTTCTGAGTGTGTGCAGCCTGTAGTAGTTATTATTTCTATAAAAATGTTCAAAGGCAGCATGTTTCCACACAAAGCCCCGTCTGTCCCCGCCGTGTTTGCTCAGTTTATTAAAATAGCCTCTGCACTAAAGTGAGCAAACCCTCCGTTCACTCTCAATGAAAGCAGTCACTCTAAAAATATTTCATATGCACTATCAGCACAAAACCAACAAGCTACCAACGGCCTCGCTCACTGGCTGAACTTTGGGACAACACACCGATGTTGTGGAACGCCGCCTTATCTGCCGGGAAATCTCTGCTTTTGATTTCTCTGTGACGCCTCACGCAAAAAAAAAAGCCTTTTGTGAATGGGATGTTTGCTTCGATCATATGTGTCGGATATAGCTTAAAAAAAGAAGCAGAAACACTGAATATGGACATTGTTCAGCGGAGGAGGAGATGGAAGCGAGGAGGATCAAACACTGTCGGGGCTTTGTGGCCCCGGCTGTACGTCAGCCATGTGAGCGTTTATCTCCTTCCGTCATCAGCCAGAGTCTGTTTCAGGGTATTATTGCTGACCTCCGGGTCCTTCAGCAAGCACAGATAAAAGCTTCCAACCCTTCTACGATATCCAGATTGTGTACATCACGCTGTAACTGTGCACACATACAAGTTTATCCGGGGTTTAAGTCGGGGTCATTATGTGCAAAAGGGTTTGCTCCGTTTCGCTCACTGCAACTTTTCTTATTAACGCTTTATAATGAAGCGTAACTAATCCTGCAAAATAATGGAGAGGCCCAGTTCTCAGCCCCTCTGGGCATAAACGCTCCCTTCCAGAGAAGTTGGGACACTGTAAAATGCAAATAAAAGTAGAATGCAATGGTTTCAATATCCCATCAACCCATTTTTAGTAGGATATCAGCAGCATATTAGATGATGAAACTGAGACAATTTCAGGGAAAATCTTCTCTGATTGTGAATCTGATGCAGCAACTCGTCTGTAAAAAGTTGGAACGGGAGCAAGAAAAGGTGGAAAAATAACAACTGGAGGAGATTTTAACAACTAGGTTACCTGGCAACAGGTCAGTAACATGGGAGAGTATAAAGGAGCATTTCAGAGTCTCACAGATGGACAGATGGACAGATGGACGGAGGTTCACCAATCTGAGACAAACTGGAGATAAAAGTTGTGGAACAAGTTCAGAAAAATGTTCTTCAGACTGTGAAGATCCTCCATCTACAGTGGAGAAGATCATCAGAAGATGGAGAGAATCAGGAGGAATCTCTGTGTGCCGGGGACCATGCTACACGATGGTAAACGTCACCCTGGAACTACTTTTACAGACGTGTTACTACACGATGGTAAACATCACCCTGGAACTACTTTTACAGACGTGTTACTACACGATGGTAAACATCACCCTGGAACTACTTTTTACAGACGTGTTACTACACGATGGTAAACATCACCCTGGAACTACTTTTTACAGACGTGTTACTACACGATGGTAAACGTCACCCTGGAACTACTTTTTACAGACGTGTTACTACACGATGGTAAACGTCACACTGGAACTACTTTTTACAGACGTGTTACTACACGATGGTAAACGTCACCCTGGAACTACTTTTTACAGACGTGTTACTACACGATGGTAAACATCACCCTGGAACTACTTTTTACAGACGTGTTACTACACGATGGTAAACATCACCCTGGAACTACTTTTTACAGACGTGTTACTACACGATGGTAAACGTCACCCTGGAACTACTTTTTACAGACGTGTTACTACACGATGGTAAACATCACCCTGGAACTACTTTTTACAGACGTGTTACTACACGATGGTAAACATCACCCTGGAACTACTTTTTACAGACGTGTTACTACACGATGGTAAACATCACCCTGGAACTACTTTTTACAGACGTGTTACTACACGATGGTAAACGTCACCCTGGAACTACTTTTTACAGACGTGTTACTACACGATGGTAAACGTCACCCTGGAACTACTTTTTACAGACGTGTTACTACACGATGGTAAACATCACCCTGGAACTACTTTTTACAGACGTGTTACTACACGATGGTAAACATCACCCTGGAACTACTTTTTACAGACGTGTTACTACACGATGGTAAACATCACCCTGGAACTACTTTTACAGACGTGTTACTACACGATGGTAAACATCACCCTGGAACTACTTTTTACAGACGTGTTACTACACGATGGTAAACATCACCCTGGAACTACTTTTTACAGACGTGTTACTACACGATGGTAAACATCACCCTGGAACTACTTTACAGACGTGTTACTACACGATGGTAAACGTCACCCTGGAACTACTTTTTACAGACGTGTTACTACACGATGGTAAACATCACCCTGGAACTACTTTTTACAGACGTGTTACTACACGATAGTAAACATCACCCTGGAACTACTTTTTACAGACGTGTTACTACACGATAGTAAACATCACCCTGGAACTACTTTTTACAGACGTGTTACTACACGATAGTAAACATCACCCTGGAACTACTTTTTACAGACGTGTTACTACACGATGGTACACATCACCCTGGAACTACTTTTTACAGACGTGTTACTACACGATGGTAAACGTTACACTGGAACTACTTTTTACAGACGTGTTACTACACGATGGTAAACGTCATCCTGGAACTACTTTTACAGACGTGTTACTACACGATGATAAACGTCACCCTGGAACTACTTTAACAGACGTGTTACTACACGATGGTAAACGTTACACTGGAACTACTTTTACAGACGTGTTACTACACGATGGTAAACATCACCCTGGAACTACTTTTTACAGACGTGTTACTACACAATGGTAAACATCACCCTGGAACTACTTTTTACAGACGTGTTACTACACGATGGTAAACGTCACCCTGGAACTACTTTTTACAGACGTGTTACTACACGATGGTACACATCACCCTGGAACTACTTTTTACAGACGTGTTACTACACGATGGTAAACGTTACACTGGAAGTACTTTTTACAGACGTGTTACTACACGATGGTAAACATCACCCTGGAACTACTTTTTACAGACGTGTTACTACACGATGGTAAACATCACCCTGGAACTACTTTTTACAGACGTGTTACTACACGATGGTAAACAGCACCCTGGAACTACTTTTTACAGACGTGTTACTACACGATGGTAAACATCACCCTGGAACTACTTTTTACAGACGTGTTACTACACGATGGTAAACATCACCCTGGAACTACTTTTTACAGACGTGTTACTACACGATGGTAAACGTCACCCTGGAACTACATTTTACAGACGTGTTACTACACGATGGTAAACGTCACCCTGGAACTACTTTTTACAGACGTGTTACTACACGATGGTAAACATCACCCTGGAACTACTTTTTACAGACGTGTTACTACACGATGGTAAACGTCACCCTGGAACTACTTTTTACAGACGTGTTACTACACGATGGTAAACGTCACCCTGGAACTACTTTTTACAGACGTGTTACTACACGATGGTAAACGTCACCCTGGAACTACTTTTTACAGACGTGTTACTACACGATGGTAAACGTCACCCTGGAACTACTTTTTACAGACGTGTTACTACACGATGGTAAACATCACCCTGGAACTACTTTTTACAGACGTGTTACTACACGATGGTAAACATCACCCTGGAACTACTTTTTACAGACGTGTTACTACACGATGGTAAACGTCACCCTGGAACTACTTTTACAGACGTGTTACTACACGATGGTAAACGTTACACTGGAACTACTTTTTACAGACGTGTTACTACACGATGGTAAACGTTACACTGGAACTACTTTTTACAGACGTGTTACTACACGATGGTAAACGTCACCCTGGAACTACTTTTACAGACGTGTTACTACACGATGGTAAACGTTACACTGGAACTACTTTTTACAAACGTGTTACTACACGATGGTAAACGTTACACTGGAACTACTTTTTACAGACGTGTTACTACACGATGGTAAACGTCACCCTGGAACTACTTTTTACAGACGTGTTACTACACGATGGTAAACATCACCCTGGAACTACTTTTTACAGAGGTGTTACTACACGATGGTAAACATCACCCTGGAACTACTTTTTACAGAGGTGTTACTACACGATGGTAAACATCACCCTGGAACTACTTTTTTCAGACGTGTTACTACACGATGGTAAACATCACCCTGGAACTACTTTTTACAGACGTGTTACTACACGATGGTAAACATCACCCTGGAACTACTTTTTACAGACGTGTTACTACACGATGGTAAACGTCACCCTGGAACTACTTTTTACAGACGTGTTACTACACGATGGTAAACGTCACCCTGGAACTACTTTTTACAGACGTGTTACTACACGATGGTAAACATCACCCTGGAACTACTTTTTACAGATGTGTTACTACACGATGGTAAACATCACCCTGGAACTACTTTTTACAGACGTGTTACTACACGATGGTAAACGTCACCCTGGAACTACTTTTTACAGACGTGTTACTACACGATGGTAAACGTCACGCTGGAACTACTTTTTACAGACGTGTTACTACACGATGGTAAACATCACCCTGGAACTACTTTTTACAAACGTGTTACTACACGATGGTAAACATCACCCTGGAACTACTTTTTACAGAGGTGTTACTACACGATGGTAAACATCACCCTGGAACTACTTTTTACAGACGTGTTACTACACGATGGTAAACATCACCCTGGAACTACTTTTTACAGAGGTGTTACTACACGATGGTAAACATCACCCTGGAACTACTTTTTTCAGACGTGTTACTACACGATGGTAAACATCACCCTGGAACTACTTTTTACAGACGTGTTACTACACGATGGTAAACATCACCCTGGAACTACTTTTTACAGACGTGTTACTACACGATGGTAAACGTCACCCTGGAACTACTTTTTACAGACGTGTTACTACACGATGGTAAACGTCACCCTGGAACTACTTTTTACAGACGTGTTACTACACGATGGTAAACATCACCCTGGAACTACTTTTTACAGATGTGTTACTACACGATGGTAAACATCACCCTGGAACTACTTTTTACAGACGTGTTACTACACGATGGTAAACGTCACCCTGGAACTACTTTTTACAGACGTGTTACTACACGATGGTAAACATCATCCTGGAACTACTTTTACAGACGTGTTACTACACGATGGTAAACGTCACCCTGGAACTACTTTTTACAGACGTGTTACTACGCGATGGTAAACGTCACCCTGGAACTACTTTTTACAGACGTGTTACTACACGATGGTAAACATCACCCTGGAACTACTTTTTTCAGACGTGTTACTACACGATGGTAAACATCACCCTGGAACTACTTTTTACAGACGTGTTACTACACTATGGTAAACGTCACCCTGGAACTACTTTTTACAGACGTGTTACTACACGATGGTAAACATCACCCTGGAACTACTTTTTACAGACGTGTTACTACACGATGGTAAACATCACCCTGGAACTACTTTTTACAGACGTGTTACTACACGATGGTAAACGTCACCCTGGAACTACTTTTTACAGACGTGTTACTACACGATGGTAAACGTCACGCTGGAACTACTTTTACAGACGTGTTACTACACGATGGTAAACGTCACCCTGGAACTACTTTTTACAGACGTGTTACTACACGATGGTAAACGTCACCCTGGAACTACTTTTTACAGACGTGTTACTACACGGTGGTAAACATCACCCTGGAACTACTTTTTACAGACGTGTTACTACACGATGGTAAACATCACCCTGGAACTACTTTTTACAGACGTGTTACTACACGATGGTAAACGTCACCCTGGAACTACTTTTACAGATGTGTTACTACACGATGGTAAACGTTACACTGGAACTACTTTTTACAGACGTGTTACTACACTATGGTAAACGTCACCCTGGAACTACTTTTTACAGACGTGTTACTACACGATGGTAAACATCACCCTGGAACTACTTTTTACAGACGTGTTACTACACGATGGTAAACATCACCCTGGAACTACTTTTTACAGACGTGTTACTACACGATGGTAAACATCACCCTGGAACTACTTTTTACAGACGTGTTACTACACGATGGTAAACGTCACCCTGGAACTACTTTTTACAGACGTGTTACTACACGATGGTAAACGTCACGCTGGAACTACTTTTACAGACGTGTTACTACACGATGGTAAACGTCACCCTGGAACTACTTTTTACAGACGTGTTACTACACGATGGTAAACGTCACCCTGGAACTACTTTTTACAGACGTGTTACTACACGATGGTAAACATCACCCTGGAACTACTTTTTACAGACGTGTCACTGCCCTCAGATTCATAAACAGTAAATATTTTGCATGAAAAGTTAAACTGTCTTAATTTCAGCATCTCATATATCGTTTATGTTCCACTGGGAATAAAATCTGGGTGAAAGAAAAGACCAAATATTGTTTTATCTTTTTAAAATCTTTTGCAGCTCTCAGCCTGTTCTGAAACTACAGTTGAGATAACGCGTCTTTCTGCATGAACCCCAAACAAACCCTGTATTCATTACAGCTAAATAAATGATCCTCTCTCTTTGAACTGTGGGGGGAACCATGTACAGTGTAACATAATCCATCCTCATATTATGGGATGCTCAGGCCTCCGTGGCACCCCCTGCACAACTCCAGAAAGTGACATACAATCAAAGCAGCACTGTCATCCCCTTGTCCTGTTCTCACTCCCAACCCCAAACCCTCCCACCCCCCAAAACAGTGCCACCCAATCCGGCCTGTCCTTTCATCCAGAGAAAGTGCTCATTGTGTGGGTGGTTTGTTGTAGAATAGTGGTGTCGCTGTGGCCAGCTGGCAGCTGCTGATCTGCAGTCTCAGAAGAAAAGTCATCACCACTTTGGGTCAGTCCTCAAAGGACAGTCATTATCTCTGAACAAACCTTTTCCAAGTTCACTACTGGGTCTCTGCTAAAACCACAACCCTGCTGTTAGAAAGTCAGCAAACAAACCGTGCTGATACTTTCAAATCCTGCTTCGTGTTGATTTCCCTGCGTACCTTCTGCTCTGTGACGATGAGAATCTGCTCTACCACGTCACAACAAACCTGGTTTCTACATAGACGTAGATGTAGATGGACAAACCTTCCACTGTCATCACTCGTTGGTTTCTAAAAAGCCAAAAAAAGAAGCCAGTTGGGCGTTCCCACTGACGCCATCTTAGCTACACTGCGTGTGGTCACTCCAGCAAAATACAAAAATGGGCAATAGTGAGCAGGGCAGATGATTGACAGCCAACGTACTCTGAGCTAACTGCTAACCAAACTAACCAGGAGCTAATCGGTGGTAAGGAAGATGGGTGGGTGTTACGGGCGCCTCCTGTCAGCTATGGCTTTGATGGAAACGTTTTCACCTTTGTCTAATTTTTTTTGTCTGTTTCCTCCCCAGTGATTGGTGATTGAAGCTCCCTTAGGAGCTTAAAAGCCAGGAGGTGGTGGTCTTCAGGTGGGGGCCACTGCCAGCTGCATCTTCATTTCGGTTTGAGTTGCGAGTCTCCGGCAGTCCTGTTTTCGGATTATCTTTTTGGCTACTTTTGTTTTGGGAGCAGCCCAGATTCTACGGTCAGCTAAAGGGTTGGCGGTGGTCTGTTCCCTCTTTTATTTCTTCTGACTGGGGCTCCCTCCTCTTTAATTCTTTGGTAAATAAATTGTTTTGAACCGTTGCTGTCTGGTGGTGGTCTCTCATTTACGTTACGTTGAGCCAGTTTCGGGACCGTAACAGCGGGCTAAAGGTAAAAATATGCTCAGATTATCATCAGATGCTGATGACTTGATCAGCATCATCAAACATCTTCTACATTTTCCTTATCTGAGCTCATGGGAGCACAAAGATGCTGATCAATAAGGGGCCCAACATGGACCCCAGGGGAACTCCATGTGCCGTCTTTGTTTCAATAGACCCGTAGTTAACAAGCAACAAGCGATATCCAGTCCAGGTCATCCTGCTGTGTTCGGGACCCTTCTGTTGGGGTCCTAGTCTTACTGATGCGATCCTATAGGATGGAACGTGACATGCTGCAATCCATTGATTGGTTGAAAGAATCATCACTTCCTGTGTGACGCTCATAGGAACAAAGTGGAGCAGCTCCATGTTTAAATATATGGTAGATCTTTGTTGTTTGAAGCTACATGCCAAGAAGAAAGACCAGAAACTGCTGGATGTCCATCCTCCTCCTTCATCTCTGCGTTCCATCCTCATTTGTTGTAGCTCAAGAAAGGCGGTGTTATGTAGCTAAGGTGGTGTAACCCGCTGGCTTATACCCTGCCTACCAGGTAAGGGTACAATTAGCTGGACATGCGATAGAAATCAGAGTTTGCCAAACCACATTTGGGAAACCAAGTGTGACAGACTGGCGACCTGTCCAGGGTGTACCCTGCCTACTGCCTGACAAATGGTTCTCCCTTCATCCACTACAGACTGCAAAACAGAGCAAATCCCAGATTCCCATGTTAAAAAGACCAACTTCACAGCAGAAATAAACACATTTACAGCAGAAATAAATATGTTTACAGAAGCAATAAACATGTTTACAGCAGAAATAAACACATTTACAGCAGGAATAACCATGTTTACGGAAGAAATAAACACATTTACAGCAGGAATAACCATGTTTACAGCAGAATAAACATGTTTACAGCAGAAATACATATGTTTACAGAAGAAATAAACACATTTACAGCAGAAATAAACACATTTACAGCAGGAATAAACATGTTTACAGCAAAATAAACATGTTTACAGCAGAATTAAATATGTTTACAGAAGAAATAAACATGTTTACAGCAGAAATAAACACATTTACAGCAGAAATAAACATGTTTACAGCAGAAATAAACACATTTACAGCAGGAATAAACATGTTTACAGCAGAATAAACATGTTTACAGCAGAAATAAACACATTTACAGCAGGAAAAACATGTTTACAGAGAAATAAACAATTAATGAGAATAAATTTACAGCAGAAATAAACACATTTACAGCAAAAATAAACATGTTTACAGAAGAAATAAACATGTTTACAGCAGAAATAAACACATTTACAGCAAAAATAAACATGTTTACAGAAGAAATAAACATGTTTACAGCAGAAATAAACACATTTACAGCAGAAATAAACATGTTTACAGCCGAAATAAACACATTTACAGCAAAAATAAACAAGTTTACAGAAGAAATAAACATGTTTACAGCAGAAATAAACACATTTACAGCAGAAATAAACATGTTTACAGCAGAAATAAACATGTTTACAGCAGAAATAAACACATTTACAGCAAAAATAAACATGTTTACAGCAGAAATAAACATGTTTACAGCAGAAATAAACACGTTTACAGCCTGGTTAAAAAATCATTTTAGGTTTAATAGGTCAAGTTTACCTTCATGTCAACTATGAGGGGGTGATTTTTTTTTTATAACTCATCTGTTTAGATTTTATTTAATCTAAACATATTTAAGGGTGTGTCCTTTTGATTGACAGGCAGGAGACGGCCTGCCGCCTGCCGCAATTGTTTGCCACATTCGAGACAAGCAAAACAAATGTACATAGCTACAGGACATTTATCGTTTTCTCATTTACGTGTCACTCAAAAATAGACTGCGAGATCTTTTTAAAAATAAATAGACTTACATTTGTTTTTTTTCTAAGATTATTACATAATTGGACCCCCCAAAGACAAAACATCTGGTTTTCACCCCCCTTCTTCTGGATTTTGGCAAAATAAATTTGCAATTGTCACTTTTATTTACTTATATTTAGCTTGCTGAACGTTAAAATAATTTGGACACCTTCTGGAAGAGTATTTTGTTTAGCTTTGATAATTTGGATTGTTCTGTAATAAACTATATCGTCAAATTTCATAAGATTTGATTTAATAAATAGCCGATGCGTATGTGGTCATAATATCCAGCATGAATTATCAGGCGTATGGCACGTTTCTGTAATGTGCCACCCCACAGTTCTACACTGCAAGTCATACACGGTAGGATAAATTATTCCTGCCAAACTCGTGTTTAGCTCAGACAGAACCAATAAACGACTCTCAGATTGTCACTGGTGAAGTCTCAAACCAATGTTCTGTTTTTTCAGATAAAAAACAGCAGCTTTCTTTTCCCTTCGTGACTTCTGAACATCATCCCGTCTCTGTCCCACATCATCCAGTCTGGGATCCCATCTTCTCCTCTTTCTCCACTCTGTGTTTTCTTCCCGGTGGTCTCGGTTGAGGGGGAACAACAGCAGGAGAGAGATGAGTTCCTCCCTTTGAAGTGGAAGCGCCTCTGAACGGAGGCTCGGCTCAGCCTGAGTGACAGAACCTGCCGGTCTGGAATACATCAAACAGACGAGCTGCCCAGTTCAGACGCTGAAGTTTTCGGTCCCCCCCACCTTCACCACCCGTCCACATCAAACCTCCAACGTCTCCCAGGCTGAAATCAAAGCCAGGCGGTCTGCAGCAGAGGTGAGTTGTTTGGGCTGCAGATGTGCCGCTGAGGTCAGAGGCCTCGGCAGGTCTGGACCTTCTTTTGTGGGGAGATACTCGCCGCTGATGAACGGCCGATAAAGCTCTACGTGAGACGGACAAGCTGAGAGGAGGACAACGGCACGAAGGGTTTTCACATAAATACGTTACAGATTTCACAACAGTTCAGTCATTTGGAATAAGTTCACACTCAGAAACATGGAGGTACAGACAGGATCATTTCTGTACCTGTACGAACATGTTTTACAAACGTTCTCTCAAAAGTACAATATTGGTCTTTATGAGGCCAGAAGTACCTATATACTATGAAAAAGGCTCCAAAGTACTATAAAGTACACATTTGTACCATTCCAACCCTAAGGGTACCTGCAGCATTGAAAAATGTACAATAACTATAAATAGCAGTACTTCTAAACAGTAGTATAATTATAGTTATTATATTATGATTTTCATAATAATCATAGTAATAATTATATGTATAATTATATATGTGTTTGGCCTAATATTTCTATAATAATTATTCATTTCTTATTAGCATCTTTGATTGTTGTCATAATCTCTATTTTATTGACTTTTATTCATCATCTTGAATTGGTTTAATTGTACTTTATTAACTCATACAGCTTGATAAGGTACAAAAATGGACCATGAAGGTACAGAAATGTCTTTCAGAAAGGAACCCCCCCCCCAGCAACAAGCTTTGGACCCTTTTAGGTACAAACTGGTACCTCTGTTTCTGAGTGTGTGGAATGCTTCTTGGACCAGGAGGAGGTTTTTGGCGACTTTAACGGCCTGAAGTACGACGTTCAAACATCGGATGAGTCATTTAAAAGCCTGAAGTAAAAAGCAATGTCAACATGGAAAGTTGGAGTACATTTCAGCTAAATGCCACTTATGTCACTGGCTTTTCTGGATGTAAAACTAACAAAAAGAGAATAAAGAATACACGTTCGTCCTCCGGCTGAACTTGGAGGAAGTTTTACGAGTTTCATGAGAGGCTCCGTGTTGTGTCCTGGATCCACATAAGTACCAGCGAGTAAACATAACCACGCTGCTTTCAAGTCTTTGTTTGTCCAACTTGTTCCAAACATGACATTTATTAGCTGGGTGCTTCTTTTCATCGGGGTTTTTAGCTCCATTAGTCTCCTAAGTTGACCCTTTGTATGTCTGAGAGTGCTTTTCTAAGTGTGTTGGTTGGGATTGAGGTAATCGCAGGCAGATGGGACGGATGAAACGTTGCATGCCTGAACTGATCACTCTGCACTCTCATCGGTGACATCCAGTTTGAAAATGTCAAAGGAAAGCTTCTGGCTGCGGCACACCCTCCCACCCCCGCCCTCATTGTTGGCTCCAGCCTCCACAAACACTGGCTGGTTGTGTTTACTCGTCGTATAATTACTAATTTGCCTAATGGATGTGAGGTAAAGTGTATGTAGCACGTCAGGCTGGGAGGGACAGGGGGGTGGAGGTCAGACCGGAGACCCCTCTCCAGGGAATTCAGGCTCTTTTGAGCACTTACAGGATTATTGAGGCTAACTTTCATCTCGGTCGCTGGGGCTGGAGGAGCTTGCAGACTGTTCTGACCCTTGACCTCTTCCTCTGTTGCAGTCTGGGAGGAAAATTCCAGCCTATGAAGCGGCTCTGAACCACAGTTTCATATCGCTTTGGCTAAGCTCACCTCCAGCTTTGCCCTGCAGCCAAAACACAGGGTGTCAGATCTGGAATAAGACCCTGAGAGGTCAAGTTTGCACAATGGTGGGCTTCAGCGAGGTTAAGAGCAGCTTCCCCAGAGCTGGATGAGAGCTGGTTTCATCAGATGGCTCGTGCAGGCAAACCCGGGTCAGTCATTCATGATCAGTTCCTCCGAGTTCGTGGACCGATACCGCCAAAAGTATCATCCCACCTGCTTTCACTCACATCTGAGCTTCAGTGACATCCCATTATCGCGAGAGTTTGTGACAGAACGATGAAATCTCGTGATTTGATATCGGCATATGAAAATATTGCGAAATTTCAGTATATCAATATTTTTTCCCACCCGTATTTTTCAAAGTGTCAGAAACAGAAAACAAAACTGTTATTTGCAGTGACTGCTTTTTTTTTTTCAGTTTTAAAGTCGGTATCGATATCGGTTATCAGCCACATGAGCTTTAAAATATCAGCATATCAGATTTTGGCCAAAATTCCAATATGGTGCGTCCCTAGTATAAACTTAAAGGTTTATCTTAGAAATCACAGAAAAATCTAAATTTATGCAAATAGTTGCTATTTTATACAAAAGTTAAGGGTTTCTTTTATTTAAAAAAAGGTTAATTATGTTAAAAATATCACTTATTTTGCCATATACTCTATCAAAGATTTGGAAATGACCTGTAAATTCTATCTTTGTTTTAAAAAAAAGACCATTTATGAGCAAAAGTAGTGATTTAAGAGTGAATAACAAACATGATACTGCCAAAAGTATCGTCTCACCTGCCCTGACCCACATCTGAGCTTCAGTAACATCATTCCTGATCCGTCGGGTTCAGGATGACGTTGGTCCACCTTTGCAGCTAGAACAGCTTCATCTTCTGGGACGGCTGTCCACAAGGTTTAGGAGTGTTTCTGGGAATCTTTGACCATCTTCCAGAAGCACATTTGTGAGGTCACACTGATGTTGGACCAGAAGGTCTGGCTCTCAGTCTCCGCTCTGATTCATCCCAAAGCTGTTCTATGGGGATGAGGTCAGGACTCTGTGCAGGCCAGTCCAGTTCCTCCACACCAGACTCTGCATCCAGGTCTTCATGGACCTGCTTTGTGGTGCACAGTCATGTTGGAAGAGGAAGGGGCCAGCTCCAAACTGGTCCCACAAAGTTGGGACATGGAATTGTCCAGAATGTCTTGGTATGCTGAAGCATTCAGAGTTCCTTTCACTGGAACTAAGGGGCCAAGCCCAGCTCCTGAAAACACCCCCACACCATAATACCCCCTCCACCAAACTTTACACTTGGCACAATGCAGTCAGACAAGTACCGTTGTCCTGGCAACCACCAAACCCAGACTCCTCCATCAGATTGCAGATGGAGAAGCGTGATTGGTCCTCCAGAGAACCTCCACTGCTCTAGAGTCCAGTGGCGGCTGCTTTCCACCACTGCATCCACGCTTTGCATCGCACTTGGTGATGGATGGATGGATGCAGCTGGTCGCCATGGAAACCCATTCCATGAAGCTCTCTGTCACTGTTCTTGATCTGATCTGAAGGCCACATGAAGGTTGGAGGTCTGTAGTGATTGACTCTGCAGAAAGTTGGCCACCTCTTCTCACTATGAGCTTCAGCATCACTGACCCGCTCCATCAGTTTACGTGGACGAACACTTCATGGCTGAGATGCTGTCGTTCCCAAACACTTCCATGTTCTTATAATCCAGCTGCAGCTGACTGTGGAATATTTAGGAGGAAACTTCACCGCTGGATTGTTGCAGGTGGCATCCTATCACAGTTCCACGCTGGAATTCACTGATTCCTGAGAGCGACACATTCTTTCACACGTTTGTAGAAACAGTCTGCATGCCGAGCTGCTTCATTTATACACCTGTGGAGGTGATGGAACACCTGATTCCATCATCTGGATGGGGAGTGAATACTTCTGGCTATTTAGTGTATATATATATATAACGTACATACTGACAGCTTAAAGTGCTGATGACACGTTTTTGACATGTCCTCCATGTTTTATAGACATAAACGTTCTTCATGATGATCTATGTTACTGAAACAAGCGCGCCTGCATTAATGAGTTATTAGGAAACATGGTTGTACTTCAGCACATGTGACCAGACTGTGGTGCTGTTCACTGAAACCGAATGTGACATCAGTCAGAGAACGTTAATATAACGTTATAAAAGCTCATTTAATATTAAAGTCATTGGCTTCTTTGCAGTTTTTATGTTCCTTCTCCAGTTTTACAGAGGAACAGTAATGGCTCAGCTTTCTGTTGTATTGCCAGTTAACGTGCTGATGACGTGACCTTTACTTCAAGTAACTTTGCAAAACAACCAAGTTTATTATAGTTTTAAATTTTTCATTAGTTTTTATTTTTATTTAGTTTTTCAGTTTCCTTTTTTACTTCAGTTTAGTTTTAGTTAGTTCAACAAATGATTTCGTAGTTTTAGTTTAGTTTTTATTAGTTTCAGTGTTAGTTTTAGTTTTAAGTTTTTAGGGTTTTTTGCTTGTTTTTTTTTTTTTTTTTTTTTTAAATTATAGGTATTTGTCTGGTGTGACATTCAAAATCATCAGAAAGTCACTTGGAATAAAACTGGTAGAACAAAGTAAACAGATTAAATAGAAATAGATTTTATATCAACACGAAAGGCTGATGTATTAAATGAATTAACAAAGACTAAAACTATGGACATTTTTGCAATAATTAGTTTTAGTTAGTTATTGTTTTTTTAAAAAACGATTTTTACTTTTATTTAACAAAAATGTTTTTTCAAATTAAGTTTTCTTTTTTTGTTAGTTTTAGTTAACTATAACAACCTTGGTGCAGACGCAGGAGTTTTATTCTGATAAACTAAACCAGCGATATTTGCTTCAACTAAATGATGAAAAAAGAAAAATCAAACAGCCATTTCAGACATCGAGCAGCTTTTTTCTCCTGAATGTGTTGCTTTTCTCTTTATGATTTCATGTTTTGTTTATCTGCTCTCCGTCGGGGAGGATTTCGTGGCGCCGTGACGTGCCTGCACTGGTCCAGGTGATGGGTTGGACTTCTGCAGCTCCGAACGTGCCAACAACGCCACATTGTGCAGACGTGGGCAGTTGGATTTCCACGTCGAGCCTGACGGAAGCCAAATGCTGCAATGAGTAATTGTGTTAATGTGGTGGCAGGTGGGACGTGTTGGACATGCCTACTCTCTCTTTTACAAATGGTGGGTAATGTTTCTGACCTTTTCACCCCACCGGGGGCCTCGGCAGCTGGGGTGCATCAGCCTGTGGAACCAGAACCATCCACTCCCTCGTGCTTCTACATGCGTGTGTCCAGAAATGCTGCGTTTCCTCAGCTCTGCCACACGCAGCGTCTCGCGTGACGTTGACGCGTTTTTAACAAACAGCGTCTCTAAGCTGCTGATCCCGGTTATAACGAGGAATAAATCCTTCAGTCCAGCACGGTGACACTGACTGTTGCGGCTCTGCTGTGGGGGGTATAAATCACACTACAACTTGTCATAAACATGTCAGCGTGAAGGCTTAAGGTGGGCTGAGCAGATCCAGATCTGCGTCTGAGGTTTCAGGGACAGATGAAACTAAATGTGTGCAGTCGGACTGAAACAGAGAATCACTGCGCTGGTTCCTAAATCACACCACACAATCAGATCAGAGCAAGTCATGACTGAAAACCATCGTGGTGCAGAAAGGACAGACAGTACTGCAATGCATGATGGGAAATATGCAAATAACTGAATGCTTGCTATGAAATGATTCTAATTTACATCCATGAAAAAAAAATATATTTACTTGCTAAATTTGCATAAAATTAATTAAATATCAAAGTGTCACCTTCAAGAGTGGCTTGAATCAGTTTTTTAATTTTTCTTCTTTAAAAAAAAAGAAAAAAGAATTAAATCAGTTGTTTATGCATCTAATGAGTCAAAACAACCGCGCAGATTTTTCTTGTAAAATCACTTCAACTAAGAACTTTAAATGGGGGCATTTTGTGTGCCTGTGAAATTTGTCTGGGGGTTAAAGACACACAACGTAACTTTTCCACCTTAAAAATCTGCATTTCTGACTCGTTTTGATGGCACATCAAGATTCATTCAGCACATTTTCGAGCCGTCACTGCCCACACTCATAAACAGAGGTACGAGACAGGATCGTTTCTGTACCTGTACGTACATTTATTACAAATGTTCTCTCAAAAGTACAATATTGGTCTTTATGAGGCCAGAAGTACCTATATACTATGAAAAAGGGTCCAAAGTAATATAAAGTACACATTTGTACCATTCCAACCCTAAGGGTACCTGCAGCATTGAAACATGTGTGTAGCTTGTACAATAACTATAAATAGCAGTACTTCTAAACAGTAGTATAATTATAGTTATTATATTATGATTTTCATAATAATCATAGTAATAATTATATGTATAATTATATATGTGTTTGGCCTAATATTTCTATAATAATTATTCATTTATTATTAGCATCTTTGATTGTTGTCATAATCTCTATTTTATTGACTTTTATTCATCATCTTTAATTGGTTTAATTGTATTTTATTACTTGTACTTACTAAATGTGTGCAGTCGGGCTGAAACACCGTATCAATGCGCTGGTTCTTAAATCACACACACAATCAGATCAGAGCAAATCATGAACTAAAACCGTCGTGATGGAGACATGAGCGTGACACAGGCTGAGACAGGCTGAACTCTGTTGTCCCGGACCATTAAGAGACGAGATATGAGCGCAGAGAGCGACTGCTGCTGGCGTAACGTCATGTCTTAGAGGTGGAGAGAGGAGAGGAGAGGCGGAAGGTCAGGCGTCACATTGCTACGAAGCGGGATACCGTCATGTCTGCATCTGCTGTGCTGGAAGAAGGACGAAGACAGATGAAAAGAAAGAGTGGTGAGGGAATAAAAGGAGGCATGGATAAGGAGAAGTGAGGAGACAAAAGAAGAGAGACAGCAGCTGAGACTGAGAATGTCTCCACTCCTGCACATGGGAACGTTTCATACGACGCTGTCACGTGGGGATGAGCTGATGAGGCCCGGAGATCCAGGTCAGCCTGAAGAACCTGCACACCTGCAAAAAGCAGAGGAAACGCTGAGGAAACGCCGAGGAAACGCAGAGAAAACGCAGAGAAAATGCTGCGGAAACGCAGAGGAAACGCAGAGGAAACGCTGAGGAAACGCCGAGGAAATGCTGCAAAAAAACGCCGAGGAAACGCAGAGGAAACGCTGAGGAAACGCCGAGGAAACGCAGAGAAAACGCAGAGAAAATGCTGCGGAAACGCAGAGGAAACGCAGAGGAAACGCTGAGGAAACGCCGAGGAAATGCTGCAAAAAAACGCCGAGGAAACGCAGAGGAAACGCTGAGGAAACGCAGAGGAAATGCTGCAGAAACGCTGAGGAAACGCAGAGGAAACGCCGAGGAAATGCTGCAAAAAAACGCCGAGGAAACGCTGCGGAAACGCAGAGGAAACGCCGAGGAAACGCTGAGGAAACGCTGAGGAAACGCCGAGGAAACGCCGAGGAAACGCAGAGGAAACGCCAAGGAAATGCTGCGGAAACGCCGAGGAAACGCTGAGGAAACGCTGAGGAAACGCAGAGGAAACGCAGAGGAAACGCCAAGGAAATGCTGCGGAAACGCCGAGGAAACGCAGAGGAAACGCAGAGGAAACGCTGAGGAAACACAGAGGAAACGCTGAGGAAACGCAGAGGAAACGCAGAGGAAACGCTGAGGAAACACAGAGGAAACGCCGAGGAAACGCAGAGGAAACGCCGAGGAAACGCAGAGGAAACGCAGAGGAAACGCAGAGGAAACGCCGAGGAAACGCCGAGGAAATGCTGCGGAAACACCGAGGAAACACAGAGGAAACGCCGAGGAAACGCAGAGGAAACGCCGAGGAAACGCTGACGAAACGCCGAGGAAACGCCGAGGAAATGCTGCAGAAACGCCTAGGAAACTCCGAGGATACGCCGAGGAAACTCGGAGGAAACGCCGAGGAAACGCGGAGGAAACGTTGAGGAAACGTTGAGGAAACGCCGAGGAAACGCTGAGGAAACGCTGAGGAAACGCCGAGGAAACGCAGAGGAAACGCTGAGGAAACGCTGAGGAAACGCTGAGGAAACGCCGAGGAAATGCTGAGGAAATGCTGCAGAAACGCCTAGGAAACGCCGAGGAAACGCAGAGGAAACGCAGAGGAAACGCCGAGGAAACGCAGAGGAAACGCAGAGGAAACGCCGAGGAAACGCAGAGGAAACGCAGAGGAAACGCCGAGGAAACGTCGAGGAAACGCAGAGGAAACGCAGAGGAAACGCAGAGGAAACGCCGAGGAAACGCAGAGGAAACGCCGAGGAAACGCAGAGGAAACGCCGAGGAAACGCCGAGGAAACGTCGAGGAAACGTCGAGGAAACGTCGAGGAAACGCAGAGGAAACGCTGAGGACACGCCGAGACACCAAAGTTTCACAGTCGGTGAAAACAAGAAGCCGTATGAGACCAGGATCCAGAACAGCAGCATGGATGAAAACAGGAGAAGAGTCCAGCTGCTGAACTGGTCTGCCTGCAGTCCAGAGTCCAGCTGCTGAACTGGTCTGCCTGTAGTCCAGGTTCCTGCTGCTGAACTGGTCTGCCTGCAGTCCAGAGTCCTGCTGCTGAACTGGTCTGCCTGCAGTCCAGAGTCCTGCTGCTGAACTGGTCTGCCTGCAGTCCAGAGTCCTGCTGCAGAACTGGTCTGCCTGCAGTCCAGAGTCCTGCTGCAGAACTGGTCTGCCTGCAGTCCAGAGTCCTGCCACAGAACTGGTCTGCCTGCAGTCCAGAGTCCTGCTGCAGAACTGGTCTGCCTGCAGTCCAGAATCCAGCTGCTGAACTGGTCTGCCTGCAGTCCAGAGTCCTGCTGCTGAACTGGTCTGCCTGCAGTCCAGAGTCCTGCCGCAGAACTGGTCTGCCTGCAGTCCAGAGTCCTGCTGCAGAACTGGTCTGCCTGCAGTCCAGAATCCAGCTGCTGAACTGGTCTGCCTGCAGTCCAGAATCCAGCTGCTGAACTGGTCTGCCTGCAGTCCAGAGTCCTGCTGCTGAACTGGTCTGTCTGCAGTCCAGAGTCCGGCTGCTGAACTGGTCTGTCTGCAGTCCAGAGTCCTGCCGCAGAACTGGTCTGCCTGCAGTCCAGAGTCCTGCCGCAGAACTGGTCTGCCTGCAGTCCAGAGTCCTGCCGCTGAACTGGTCTGCCTGCAGTCCAGAGTCCTGCCGCAGAACTGGTCCTCCTGCAGTCCAGAATCCTGCTGCTGAACTGGTCTGCCTGCAGTCCAGAGTCCTGCTGCTGAACTGGTCTGCCTGCAGTCCAGAGTCCGGCTGCTGAACTGGTCTGTCTGCAGTCCAGAGTCCTGCCGCAGAACTGGTCTGCCTGCAGTCCAGAGTCCTGCTGCTGAACTGGTCTGCTTGCAGTCCAGAGTCCTGCTGCTGAACTGGTCTGCCTGCAGTCCAGGTTCCTGCTGCTGAACTGGTCTGCCTGCAGTCCAGGTTCCTGCTGCTGAACTGGTCTGCCTGCAGTCCAGAGTCCAGCTGCTGAACTGGTCTGCCTGCAGTCCAGAGTCCGGCGGCTGAACTGGTCTGTCTGCAGTCCAGAGTCCTGCTGCTGAACTGGTCTGCCTGCAGTCCAGAGTCCTGCCGCTGAACTGGTCTGCCTGCAGTCCAGAGTCCTGCTGCTGAACTGGTCTGTCTGCAGTCCAGAGTCCTGCCGCAGAACTGGTCTGCCTGCAGTCCAGAGTCCTGCTGCTGAACTGGTCTGCCTGCAGTCCAGAGTCCTGCTGCTGAACTGGTCTGCCTGCAGTCCAGGTTCCTGCTGCTGAACTGGTCTGCCTGCAGTCCAGAGTCCTGCTGCTGAACTGGTCTGCCTGCAGTCCAGAGTCCTGCTGCTGAACTGGTCTGCCTGCAGTCCAGAGTCCTGCTGCTGAACTGGTCTGTCTGCAGTCCAGAGTCCTGCTGCTGAACTGGTCTGTCTGCAGTCCAGAGTCCTGCCGCAGAACTGGTCTGCCTGCAGTCCAGAGTCCTGCTGCTGAACTGGTCTGCCTGCAGTCCAGGTTCCTGCTGCTGAACTGGTCTGCCTGCAGTCCAGGTTCCTGCTGCTGAACTGGTCTGCCTGCAGTCCAGAGTCCAGCTGCTGAACTGGTCTGCCTGCAGTCCAGAGTCCTGCTGCTGAACTGGTCTGCCTGCAGTCCAGAGTCCTGCTGCTGAACTGGTCTGTCTGCAGTCCAGAGTCCTGCCGCAGAACTGGTCTGCCTGCAGTCCAGAGTCCTGCTGCTGAACTGGTCTGCCTGCAGTCCAGGTTCCTGCTGCTGAACTGGTCTGCCTGCAGTCCAGAGTCCAGCTGCTGAACTGGTCTGCCTGCAGTCCAGAGTCCAGCTGCTGAACTGGTCTGCCTGCAGTCCAGGTTCCTGCTGCTGAACTGGTCTTTCTGCAGTCCAGAGTCCGGCGGCTGAACTGGTCTGTCTGCAGTCCAGAGTCCAGCTGCTGAACTGGTCTGCCTGCAGTCCAGGTTCCTGCTGCTGAACTGGTCTTTCTGCAGTCCAGAGTCCGGCGGCTGAACTGGTCTGTCTGCAGTCCAGAGTCCGGCGGCTGAACTGGTCTGTCTGCAGTCCAGAGTCCGGCTGCTGAACTGGTCCGCCTGCAGTCCAGAGTCCTGCTGCTGAACTGGTCTGCCTGCAGTCCAGAGTCCTGCTGCTGAACTGGTCTGCCTGCAGTCCAGAGTCCTGCTGCTGAACTGGTCTGCCTGCAGTCCAGAGTCCTGCTGCTGAACTGGTCTGCCTGCAGTCCAGAGTCCTGCTGCTGAACTGGTCTGTCTGCAGTCCAGAGTCCTGCCGCTGAACTGGTCTGCCTGCAGTCCAGAGTCCGGCTGCTGAACTGGTCTGCCTGCAGTCCAGAGTCCGGCTGCTGAACTGGTCTGCCTGCAGTCCAGAGTCCTGCTGCTGAACTGGTCTGTCTGCAGTCCAGAGTCCGGCGGCTGAACTGGTCTGCCTGCAGTCCAGAGTCCTGCCGCTGAACTGGTCTGCCTGCAGTCCAGAGTCCGGCTGCTGAACTGGTCTGCCTGCAGTCCAGAGTCCGGCTGCTGAACTGGTCTGCCTGCAGTCCAGAGTCCTGCTGCTGAACTGGTCTGTCTGCAGTCCAGAGTCTGGCCGCTGAACTGGTCTGCCTGCGGTCCAGAGTCTAGCTGCTGAACTGGTCTGCCTGCAGTCCAGAGTCCTGCTGCTGAACTGGTCTGCCTGCAGTCCAGAGTCCAGCTGCTGAACTGGTCTGCCTGCAGTCCAGAGTCCAGCTGCTGAACTGGTCTGCCTGCAGTCCAGAGTCCGGCTGCTGAATTGAGACTGTTTCATTTTGTGCCAGTGGGAAATTACAGGTTTATCACCCTCGTGATGAAAAGTTACACAGTCTCTCTTTAATTTACATTTTTCCAAGTGTCCTCGCCTTTTGTGGAATTGGGTTCATATAATTACAGCGACTGAATCAATGATGTCCTGTTAGAAATATTTTCAAATATTTCATGTTAAATGTGTCTTTAGCAGAAAACTAGAAACAAACAACAGTTTTTCTTCTCGACGTTTCCCAGCTTTTATATACGACCGTGGTGACAAAGATGTAGTGAAGTTGAGCAGAAAGTGACGTCTGGACTTCCTGCTTCCCTTTCCCACACATGTATGAAAGCACCAGGACTTTCCTCCTCACAGCGGTTCTGGTCCGGGGAGACCTCTCTGGGAGAACAACATGCAAACGCCAACTTCTCGGCTTGGCTGAATAATTCTAGTTCCACTGTTGGCTTCCTTTTTATTTCCAGTGTGAATAAGATTTAAAAGCTTTGCAGAAAAGAAACAGGCATCATGAAACGACATCCGAGCCTGAAAACGAGGGATGTTTTTCATTCTACATGCAGGGAAATTATATTTGCTCACTTCGTGGTCTCTCCCCGTCAGTCCTCACGCTGACGTGTTTATGGAATGACATGTTTTTATTATGGGGATTACAGAAACAGGAATCTGCATCAGCAGACAGCTCTCTGCTGACGCGCTCAGATAAACGTCACCGTTACTCGCTTTTAACCGAACGAAAATGATCCTGATGAGGAACCAGAGAACTGCACCCGGTTCAGTCCAGGGTGCAATAACTATCTCTCTGCTCAGAGATCATAGAGGATCACTCAACCCAGATGCACTTTTCCAGATTAAAATGAGAGTTTCTATCAGGATCATTCGGACAGAGACGTTCTAGGATCAGAGAGGTTCTAGGATCAGAGAGGTTCTAGGATCAGAGAGGTTCTACGATCAGAGAGGTTCTAGGATCAGAGAGGATCTAGGATCAGAGAGGTTCTAGGATCAGAGAGGATCTAGGATCAGAGAGGTTCTAGATCAGAGAGGTTCTAGGATCAGACAAGTTCTACGATCAGAGATGTTCTAGGATCAGAGAGGATCTACGATCAGAGAGGATCTAGGATCAGAGAGGTTCTACGATCAGAGAGGTTCTAGGATCAGAGAAGTTCTACGATCAGAGATGTTCTAGGATCAGAGAAGTTCTACGATCAGAGATGTTCTAGGATCAGAGAGGTTCTACGATCAGAGAGGTTCTACGATCAGAGAGGATCTAGGATCAGAGAGGATCTAGGATCAGAGAGGTTCTAGATCAGAGAGGTTCTAGGATCAGAGAAGTTCTACGATCAGAGATGTTCTAGGATCAGAGAGGTTCTACGATCAGAGAGGTTCTAGGATCAGAGAAGTTCTACGATCAGAGATGTTCTAGGATCAGAGAGGTTCTACGATCAGAGAGGTTCTACGATCAGAGAGGATCTAGGATCAGAGAGGTTCTAGGATCAGAGAGGATCTACAATCAGAGAGGATCTAGGATCAGAGAGGTTCTAGATCAGAGAGGTTCTAGGATCAGAGAGGTACTAGGATCAGAGAGGATCTAGGATCAGAGAGGATCTAGGATCAGAGAGGTTCTAGGATCAGAGAGGTTCTAGGATCAGAGAGGTTCTAGGATCAGAGAGGTTCTAGGATCAGAGAGGATCTAGGATCAGTGAGGATCTAGGATCAGAGAGGTTCTAGGATCAGAGAGGATCTACAATCAGAGAGGATCTAGGATCAGAGAGGTTCTAGATCAGAGAGGTTCTAGGATCAGAGAGGTTCTAGGATCAGAGATGTTCTAGATCAGAGAGGCTCTAGGATCAGAGAGGTTCTAGGATCAGAGAGGATCTAGGATCAGAGAGGATCTAGGATCAGAGAGGTTCTACGATCAGAGAGGTTCTAGGATCAGAGAGGATCTACGATCAGAGAGGATCTAGGATCAGAGAGGTTCTACGATCAGAGAGGATCTACGATCAGAGAGGTTCTAGATCAGAGAGGTTCTAGGATCAGAGAAGTTCTACGATCAGAGAGGATCTAGGATCAGAGAGGATCTAGGATCAGAGAGGTTCTAGGATCAGAGAGGTTCTAGGATCAGAGAGGTTCTACGATCAGAGAGGATCTAGGATCAGAGAGGATCTAGGATCAGAGAGGTTCTACGATCAGAGAGGTTCTAGGATCAGAGAGGTTCTAGGATCAGAGAGGATCTAGGATCAGAGAGGTTCTACGATCAGAGAGGATCTACGATCAGAGAGGTTCTACGATCAGAGAGGATCTAGGATCAGAGAGGTTCTAGGATCAGAGAGGATCTACGATCAGAGAGGTTCTAGGATCAGAGAGGTTCTAGGATCAGAGAGGATCTAGGATCAGAGAGGTTCTAGGATCAGAGAGGTTCTAGGGTCAGAGAGGGTCTAGGACCAGACAGGTTCTAGGATCAGAGAGGTTCTAGGATCAGAGAGGTTCTAGGATCAGAGAGGATCTACGATCAGAGAGGTTCTAGGATCAGAGAGGATCTAGGATCAGAGAGGTTCTAGGATCAGAGAGGTTCTACGATCAGTTCCTAGAACTCCCCGTCTGGAGTTCAGTTATCAGAACTACCTTCCTCATCAGTCTGCGTTGGCACATGAGGGAGAACCTTGATAGAAACCATGATTTACGCAATTGTCTGAGACAGACACATTTATGCCCCAGATCATCTGATACAAACTGAGGTTTCTCATCTCTTTTATTCAAAGCTGTTATTAAGCTGCTTACCAGCTTTCCATCATCACGCTCATTTGTGTCACAAAACGTCTTGTTTAGCTTTTGTTGAAGTACGACCGGATACTTTAGTGGCCGGTCCATCCACTAAAGTATCCGGGCGGCAGCCACAGATTGTACAGCCACACTTTGCGGCTGTATCTGGGTCATTAAATCAGTATAAAATAATTGCTTTTGGACATTTCAGAATAGTTCTGGATTGGGGACGTGTTCCATTGTGATGGATTTAATAATGAATTGGTACGCTCCTGTTGGAATAGTTCTTGTTATTACGATCTCGTTAAACAGCTGTGGGACTTTTTAAATATGGCGGCTGGAAGAAGCGGAGATTACACAAGGGGCGGGGCTTACCAGTTCTACCAATCACCAAACATCTACGTATTTCAGTTCCTATGGAACCCTGAAAAGACCCTGCCTCGGAGTAGGAGCTAAAAAGGAACTGAGGTCTGAGGTTCCTGGTTCCTATAGATGCTTTCGGACTGTAGGAACCTTCTGGAGTTCCTAGAACCTTTTCAGGAACCAGGCTGTTTTTTTTTGTGCATTCAGACCCATAGGAACTAGGAACCTTAGACCACAGACAAACGTGCTACTTTGTTTTATTATAAAGTCCGGAGACTTTTATAAGCGTCTCCTTTCTTGGCAGTCCGCCGTTGTTCCACTGGAAACGGGAGGGTCCAGACCCGATTTTCAGATGCTTGTGTGTTTCAGACGCACAAAGTTAGGCACGTCAGCAAACGCTAGCCTGCTAACGCTAGCCTGCTAACGCTAGCCTGCTAACACCAGCTATAATGTAGCTGCATCATTGACTTGCCAGCTTCAAATAAACGTGCTGCATTGTTTTATTATAAAGTTCGGCCCTTTTCCCGGCGAATCGCTTTGATCCACTTCTTCCGTAGCATCATTTCAGTCGGGAATCCATGGAAATTTAAGTAGGGTTGGTGTTTATTCGATTTACAAAGTGGAACAGAGCAGGAACGTTGGATTCAGCCAATGTTGAACCGACCCGGAAGAGGAAGCTCTTAAATGTTACAAGTTCCGGAAACAGGAACACGAAGCCCGATAATCCTCCTATCACTTTCCCGCCTCAGTAACGTTTCAGGTCCAGTTTCTTGTTTGTTTGTTTAGACTCATTTTTCTTTGGCACAAAAAAAAAACTGTTTTCACTCTGAATTTTTTCACCAGCACTGTTGGTCATCTGGGGGCATTTTACTCTCACTGGTGCTGGAATTACTCTGAAAGAGTTAAAGAAGAGC
>JALJCO010002841.1:115000-270000 GCA_023101725.1 Atherinomorus stipes | reverse complement strand
ATCCTGCAGTTCTGCTTTGTGTCCTGATGGTGGCAGCGATGAGTCGGTCCTGCAGCAGCAGCTCTGGGACGAGGGACGGGGGATTTCTCAGCTTCCACATCAGGTCTGCAGAATGTGTGTGAGACAGAGTTCAGGCAGCTTTCCAGTCTGATCTCAGACGTCTCTGCTGCATCACCATCCGTCCTCTGCTTCGTTTTCCCATCGCTCAGACGCAGGAATGATGCTGCAGCTGTGACTGTCACGGATGTTTTATCCGTCTACAGAAAGAGGAAACACATCAGGTCCACGTTCCTCCCTGAGCTGGACCACGGGCCGATCAAAGCCGGCTCCACGTGATCTCAGACGTCTCTGCTGCATCACCATCCGTCCTCTGCTTCGTTTTCCCATCGCTCATACGCAGGAATGATGCTGCAGCTGTGACTGTCAGGGATGTTTTATCCGTCTAGAGAAAGAGGAAACACATCAGGTCTAGTTCCTCCCTGAGCTGGACCTCGGGCTGATCAAAGCCGGCTCCACATGATCTCAGACGCAGGAATGATGCTGCAGCTGTGACTGTCAGGGATGTTTTATCCGTCTACAGAAAGAGGAAACACATCAGGTCCAGTTCCTCCCTGAGCTGGACCTCGGGCTGATCAAAGCCGGCTCCACGTCCAGGCTCGGCCGGCGGGAAACAGCCAACACTCGGTGGATTTATCAGGGGACAGATGCCCTCTGACCCCCTGCTGACTCCAGACAGAGAGGTCAGGGGTCCCAACAGAAACTCATTCACACCTCAGAGCCCTGAAGCTCAGGGGGGGCTGGTTCTCTGTGATCGCCCGGTAGCTGCCAGAGGAAGCAGACAGCACCGTATCAGAGCAGATATCAGGGTTATAGATCATAGAGACATTTAAGTTTCAGAGACAGTCCAACTGATGTGAGCTTAGAAGATTAATGAGAATTCCAACTCTGATTTCCAAATCTCACCAACACGTTTTATCCCAGTAGAACATAAACAACATGTGAGACGATGAAACTGACATTTTACCAGTAACATGACTGAGTATAAAGGAGCATTTCAGAGTCTCAGATGGACAGATGGACGGAGGTTCACCGATCTGAGACAAACTGGAGATAAAAGTTGTGGAACAAGTTCAGAAAAATGTTCCTCAGATGTTCAAGATTCTCCATCTACAGTGTAGAAGATCATCAGAAGATGGAGAGAATCAGGAGGAATCTCTGTGTGCCGGGGACGAGGCTGGATGCTGGTGATCTCCTGCATTAAAGCAGATATGATTCTCTACTAGGAATTAGGGATTGACAATACAGATTTTTTAGTGCCGATACCGATACCAATATTTCCTCATTAGCCTCAGCCAATGGCCAATATAACTTGCTGATACTTGGGGCCGATACTGCATTTGACTCCCATTTCAATATAATGAAGGACAATAAAAAGTAATTTTATAACTCTTTAAATATAGAAAGGAACAAATAACAAAAAAAATGCACTGTTCAAATGTTAAACAGAAACAGTAAACTTGTAATAAATGTATATTAAAGACACACAACGTAACTTTTAGACCTTAAAAATCTGTGTTTCTGACTCGTTTTGATGTCACACCAACATTCATTTTGCGCATTTTCGAGCTGTCAGTGCCCAGAGGCGTCCCGGGGCTCAGAAACAGCACTATGTAAGATTCCCATCCGGGACGCGACTGTGACGTTGCAGCCGACTATTGGCTGCAGCACCGCGTCACTCACTAGCAACCGGATGTAAACCAGGGATCAACATCGCGGGTGTTTTGAATGCGCATCATGTCGACTTCGGTAAAGAAACGCAGGAAAACATCACCGGAGGAAGAGAGGAAAAGAAACAGAGGAAGGGACAGAACAAGAGTCAAGATAAGACTGTCTTTTACTGGCTGGAGTGAATCACAGTACAGGTATGATACAAGATGGATGCTAGTTTAGCCGCCGATAGGGGGGTCACTGAGAAAACTGCTAAAAGTTCCGTTGTGTGTCTTTAAGTCTTTAAATTATGCCGAGTGGGGATCCGCCAACACACCCGACGTATCAGCTGATGCCGATACCAGCAAAAAACGTAAATATCAGCCTAAAATATCATCCAGCTGATGTATCAGTCAATTCACTGCATGGACTCAGGAAGAATCTCTGCACACTCAGAAACGGAGGTACGAGACAGGAACATTTCTGTACCTGAAGGTACATTTTTTACTAATGTTCTCTCAAAAGTACAATATTCCTGGCCAGGATTTTTTTTGTTGTTGTTGTCGTAATAAGCAGTTCAGTGTTTGTGTGTCACAAATCCTTTGTGTTGCAAACAAATGACCTCACAAACCTTCACTGTGACCTCACTCACACTGAAAACCAGAGCTGAAGTTGTAACGTGAACAAACTAAACGGGGTAAGTAGGTGCTGATGTGAAAGGGGCATTAGAAGCTGGGAGGGGCAGTTCTGGGTGGAGCCTTCCTGCATGAATTTGCATAGGAAAGTCAGAGTTAATGCAAGAGTGCCTAACTGCAGTTACAATAGCCGATAAGGACGCCGCCTTGTATCCAATCCATGCAGGAAGTTTCCAGCGAAAGTTTGTTAAACATCACTAAGAGTATTTATCTGCAGCTTGCAAACTGATGCGTTCGGTGTAGTCGGGTGGTTAGGGTTAGGAGAAGGGTCAGGGTAGGGTTAAATTTTAGTAAGTTACATGAAGAACAAACTTAAAACTTGGATATATGGTGACATCTCGTGACCCTGGGTCCATCTCAGTTAATTAGGCGTGACAGACCTGCGGGGGGCTACGGCAAAACACCAAAGGTAGAAAATGGTAGTTCTATTGTAATATTTTTATTCATTTTATTCTTATGAGCTCATAAAGATTTTTACATTCAAATATGAGCAAAGCTGCAGCCTGTTAATAGAACAGAAAAGTTGATATAAATGAAAAAAATGGCCAGCTTTTTGCTCAGGGAGGCACTGGCCACCCCTTGGGGGCGTCCCTGCTACACAAGGACAAGCGCTTCTCCAATCTGATTGGTCGGCCCATCGCTGAATGAACGACTGGCCGATGACACACGTTCGGTCGGCTGAAGAGAACGCCGACGGCGTTGGTGACGACTTCAGACGGCCGACGACGCAGAACGCACCAAACTGACTCACGACCCGACTTCAGAGGTTTCCACGACGACACCAGACGGACGAAGATCGGCCCGATGTCTCCCGGCTGCAGGGCTCCAGACTGATGCTAAAAGATCTACAACTGCATTTATCTCAGATGGGCTTTTTATCCCCACACACTCACAAACAGAGGTACCAGTTTGTACCTAAAAGGGTCCAAAGCTTGTTGCTGGGGGGGGTTCCTTTCTGAAAGACATTTCTGTACCTTCATGGTCCATTTTTGTACCTTATCAAGCTGTATGAGTTAATAAAGTACAATTAAACCAATTAAAGATGATGAATAAAAGTCAATAAAATAGAGATTATGACAACAATCAAAGATGCTAATAATAAATGAATAATTATTATAGAAATATTAGGCCAAACACATATATAATTATACATATAATTATTACTATGATTATTATGAAAATCATAATATAATAACTATAATTATACTACTGTTTAGAAGTACTGCTATTTATTGTTATTGTACAGGCTACACACATGTTTCAATGCTGCAGGTACCCTTAGGGTTGAAATGGTACAAATGTGTACTTTATATTACTTTGGAGCCTTTTTTCATAGTATATAGGTACTTCTGGCCTCATAAAGACCAATATTGTACTTTTGAGAGAACATTTGTAACAAATGTACCTGCAGGTACAGAAATGATCCCGTCTCGTACCTCATGTTTCTGAGTGTGTACTTTTATGGATATGTTTTATTATTTGTGAGCCTGATTATTAATAAATCGGTATCATTGACCCTGATGTTCAATAAACAAAGCAGTGATATTTGTACATTAGTTTCTCTAACAATAAGTTACCCAGCAACCGCAGCAGACAGAAAGGCTGAATGGTCCCAGGTATCCTTCAAACCTTTACTAAAACGTTTAACTTTGCAGTGAATACTGACTTTAAAAGCGACAAAGCTCCACAATCCACTTCTTTAAAGTCTTTTTCAGGATCTCTGTCACAACAACAAGACGAGAGAGGAGCAGCGACCTGCCCACGTACCACAAAACATCCCCTCATAGAGACATGTACCATCAAGGCAGCCCACTGCATGACTGAAAGGAAAGGGTAAAGGTATCTGTTGAAAATACAATCAAACTTTGTCATCTGAGCGAGGCTTATGGCTCTTTGTGCGCTACAGTATCAAAGCAGCACGGTCTAAGATCATCACACAGCGTCGGCTTTGATCTGGTGACAGCTCCGTGTCTGCAAAGCTCAGCGGCTGACCTTTCATCTGGCCCAAAAAGAGCCGGGATTCACTCCCGCTTCAGTAATAAGATGATTAACAATAATAAGCCCCCAGGAGAATGGGAGGGCAGGGGTGTGGAAAGGGACCGGCTTTGGAGCCGAGGCTACTTTGAACTTCTGCTTTTTGCTTCGGCTCCTCATTTTCCATCATCCCACTTAAAATTCTCAAAGCATTTCTATAAAAGTACCGTTGTGTGGATCATAATCAGAAACAAAAGTCTGGTTCATTCGCCCCCCAGGTTCGGACTGCTCCACGGCAACATGTCTGCAAACAGCACAGAGCACAAGATGAAGTTTATTTTGCTGCCATTCGAGAAAAGAAACATGAACTTTTCCTGCTTCCGGCCTCAGACCGTGGCCAGAGAAGCACAGGGGAGATGGTTCGTCCGGGGTGGAAGCTGCAACCAGCTTTACTTCGCTCAGCAGTGGGAAAAATAAACACAGGACTTGGCCTGGAGCTCCAGGATCTGCAGCATTCATGACCGCGGTTTGCAACACGTTCGCTGCTAGGCATGCAGTTTCTCATCACACTTCCTCCGCTCTGACTCGTACAAGCGTACACGTCCAACCACGTTGTACGCTGCCCCCCCCCCGCAGAAGAGCACCACACCGCTCCTATAACAGCAACACTGCCGAACTTCCCCACCTTTATCCAGCTGGGGCGTCACGTGACACGGTAACTATCCACTCTGGCGGTTTTAGTAGACATGGTCAGAGGGTCAGACCGAAGAGTAGAGGAGTCACGTTGGAGTGACTCACTGACTCAGAGAAGATGGAGGCATGTGATTCATGCTTGTCCGTGTCTTCAGCGGCGCTCCCGATTGTTGTCTGCTTTGTTTTTCTTGCAAATGTCTGGTGGTCTTTGTCTTTGTTTTAATCCAATAATGCTCCTTGTCTCCTCTGTCTACTCTCCTTTCACCCCCCAGTCAGGTCCAGCATTAATATTCATATTAAGCTAAAGACATGAAAAAAGAGGGTCCCAGGGTGAAGTAACGGGTGCTGTCAGAAACTGGACTTCTGCCCTCTAGCTTGTTTTTATCTCCAAGCTAGTAAGAGTTTAATGAACTGATTGGCAGCACATGGGGAGAAGGACTACTGCCAAGAGAGAGGCCTACGGCACCAGGAGTTAACACAGAGATGGAGGCCTACAGCACCAGAAGCAACCGAGGCGAACGGCACCAGGAGCGACCGAGGCCTACGGCACCAGAAGCGACCGAGGCCTACGGCACCAGGAGTGACCGAGGCCTACGGCACGAGGAGTTAACACAGAGACGGAGGCCGACGGCACCAGGAGCTACCGAGGCCTACGGCACCAGGAGCGACCGAGGCCTACGGCACCAGAAGTTAACACAGAGAGGGAGGCCTACGGCACCAGGAGTTAACACAGAGACGGAGGCCTACGGCACCAGGAGTTAACACAGAGAGGGAGGCCTACGGCACCAGGAGTTAACACAGAGAGGGAGGCCTACGGCACCAGGAGCGACCGAGGCCTACGGCACGAGGAGTTAACACAGAGATGGAGGCCTACGGCACCAGGAGTTAACACAGAGAGGGAGGCCTACGGCACCAGGAGTTAACACAGAGAGGAGGGCCCACGGCACCAGGAGCAAGACCGAGGCCTACGGCACCAGGAGTTAACACAGAGATGGAGGCCTACGGCACCAGGAGTTAACACAGAGAGGGAGGCCTACGGCACGAGGAGTTAACACAGAGAGGAAGGCCTACTGCCTGAGGAGCGACTGAGGCCTACGGCATCAGGAGTTAACACAGAGAGGGAGGCCTACGGCACCAGGAGTTAACACAGAGAGGAAGGCCTACTGCCTGAGGAGCGACCGTGGCCGAAGGCACCAGGAGCGACTGAGGCCTACAGCATGAGGAGTTAACACAGAGAGGAAGGCCTACTGCCTGAGGAGCGACTGAGGCCTACGGCACCAGGAGCGACCGAGGCCTACGGCATGAGGAGTTAACACAGAGAGGGAGGCCTACGGCACGAGGAGTTAACAAAGAGAGGGAGGCCTACGGCACGAGGAGCTACCGAGGCCGAAGGCACCAGGAACGACCGAGGCCTACGGCACAAGGAGTAAACACAGAGAGGGAGGCCTACGGTAGAGGAGTTAACAAAGAGAGGGAGGCCTACGGCAGGAGGAGCTACCGAGGCCGAAGGCACCAGGAGCGACTGAGGCCTACGGCATGAGGAGTTAACACAGAGACGGAGGCCTACGGCACGAGGATCGACCGAGGCCTACGGCATGAGGAGCTACCGAGGCCGAAGGCACCAGGAGCGACCGAGGCCTACGGCACAAGGAGTTAACACAGAGAGGGAGGCCTACGGTAGAGGAGTTAACAAAGAGAGGGTGGCCTACGGCACGAGGAGCTACCGAGGCCGAAGGCACCAGGAGCTACCGAGGCCTAAGGCACCAGGAGCTACCGAGGCCTAAGGCACCAGGAGCGACTGAGGCCTACGGCATGAGGAGTTAACACAGAGACGGAGGCCTACGGCACGAGGATCGACCGAGGCCTACGGCACGAGGATCGACCGAGGCCTACGGCATGAGGAGTTAACACAGAGACAGAGGCCTACGGCACGAGGAGTTAACACAGAGAGGGAGGCCGAAGGCACGAGGAGTTAACAAAGAGAGGGAGGCCGAAGGCACCAGGAGTGACCGAGGCCTATGGCACAAGGAGTTAACACAGAGAGGGAGGCCTACGGCTGAGCTGCTAACCACCAGACTCATCTACAGCATGCTTTCTTTGGTCTTTTTATTATCTTATTTCTTTACCAGTTTTCTGTTGTTCTAACCACAACCTTCTAGCAATGACCTCCTTTTTTAACCATCTTCTACAGCAGCCACTGAAATCACAAAGAACCACATATGACATTTTTGGCGTTGTCGGCAGGATTCATGTGGGACCGGTAATAAGTCCATGGATTTGTAATTGGTGGCAGCCTGCGTGGAGCATGAGGACATGCTTGTGGAAATGATCATGATTGATCATGTGCCCTGGCTACTTGGCCACAGGGACATCCTTTGGCTGACTGGTAAGCACATTTGACTCTCACCCGGGAGTCTGGGGGTTTAATCTGGCTGGGTCCTCATTGCCTGCCACAGAGCCTCACGTCCATAAAGCTCCTCAGGTCAAAGCAAACGTGTTCCATCATTCTGCCATCATGACGCTGGACAGAACCAGTAGAAAACGGAGAAAAGTCCCCGATGAGGACTGCTGATCCAGTGCATTTTGCTCTGGTGTAAACAGTTATGGTGTGTTGATGTAAGTTAGCTTTCACAATGACCGTTGCGGTAATTTAATCCACTTTGTTTGCTCAGGCATCGGCCACACTGATTACTCTGAGGAACGTCAGGATTTGACTCCATTACAGTGAGAAAGCTGTGTGAAATGTTTCCGTGATGTTCGGGAAGCATCTCATTTATAACCCAGGCAGAAATAAGGCTGCACGCGGCCACTGCTCTGGACCGCTGCCCAGATCTGAAACCAGACTCCAGACTTTTCTACTGTATCACCTCATTCAGCAGCACACGGCTCGCTGTGGCTTCCTTATTACCGTCCCTCAGCCCGAGCTTGTGTTACATGCTTATTTACTGCTGGGCTGCAAGGAATGAAAGGAAACCTTCATTTTCAATATAACTGTGCTTGACCACACGTCCCCAAAAATGTGAGTAAATACGTTTACCCTTGTAGCCTGCTGGCCCCGGGACTTAATGAAAACAGATACTGGAGCCCCCCCACCTTTCCACAATCATCAGACTGAGGCTCAGAGCTCAAATCATAATCAGCCTCAGTTTACACCATGTTTGTTGTGGGACAATTATGCTGTCTGAGCTCAGACAATGTGGTAATACTTTCCTGCAGCAAATGGCCTGCATCTTTAACCCTGCCAAGAAAATCCTCAAATAACAATGGAGAGAGAGAGAGAGAGAGAGGGAGGGAGAGGGAGGGAGATGTGGCTTCTGTGGGTCTCGCTAAGAACAGGCCTCAACCTGGCAGCATGGTTGTCAGCGGAGCCTATCAGATACGGCCTCATTTCCCTGGAAACCACCTCTAACCATGCCTTCCACAAAAATGGTCCGATCTGTTCCCTCCTGCTTCTTTTTCACCAGAGAGTTTTGAACATCTGCAAATTGTTGGTCTGCTTGATCGATTTTACAAATTCTCCTGTTTGGTGGTTGGAGAATGCACAAAAAGGAGGAAACGCAGAACAATGAAGAATAAACAGACAGCGAATGAAGTGAAATATGAAAATAGATTAATAAAAATGAATAAATGAAATTATTAAATTAAATGCACAAATAAAATAAAATTCATGTGTATAAATAAATAAAATAAAAATCATGAATAAAACAAAATTAACTCAATGAAAGTAATTTGCAATTTGTAAGTAAAAATAGAAATAATAAAATAAACTGAAAAATTGTGTTTAAACTAGATAAAAATTGATTCAAGAGTAAAGTTAAATTAACAAGATAAGATTCATGAATAAAAATAAAATAAACTTTGAATTTGTGCATAAAAATAGAATTAATAAAACAGAATTAAATAATATAGAATTAAATTAATTAAAATGTAATTAATGGGTTAAAATTGAATTCATGAGTAAAATAGAACAAAAAAAAGTGAATAAAATAAATAGAATAAAAAAAAATTTATGGGTTAAAATCAAATTTATGAGTAAAACACATTCAATAACATAAATAGATTAAAATAGAATAAAATTCATATGTAGAATAAAATTAAATAAAATAAGTAAAAACAGAATTTACAACATAAAATAAAATTAGAATTTGTAAGTAAAAATAGAATTATTAAAACAGAATTAAATAATATAGATTCAAATAAAATAAAATTAGATTGAATTAAATTAAATTAAATTAAGTTCAAATCAATAAAATGAACAGAATTAAATAAAATAAAGTGAGATTAAAAAATTAAGTTCATGAGTAAAACAGAATTGACAAATTAAATTAGAATTAGAATTTATACAAAAAAATCAATATAACAGAAATAAATTAAATAAAATTAAATAAAATTAAATAAATTGAAATAAAATTAAATTAAATTAAACAATGGGTTAAAATAGAATTACTGAGTAAAATAGAAATATTTAGAAATAGAAAAAATACAAAGAATAAAATTAAATTAATGGGTTAAAATCACAATTATGCGTAAAATATATTCAATAGAATAGAGCAAAATAAGTAGAATTAAACTAAATAAAATAAAATAATTGTGTAAAATAGAATAAATTAAAATAATAAAATAAATTAAATCAGATTAAATTCATGAGTAAAACCATAATTGACTAAACAAATATAAAAGACAAAATAGTGAGAAATAATATAATTCAATTAAATTTAATTCATGTGTTAAAATAGTATTCATGAGTAGAAGTTAATGAAATAACATGAAAGATATCTGCTTTTTGCTCTCTTGCTGGAATTTATGGGATTTTTCTTTCTAATCTCGTGTGTCTCACATGGCAATGATACACTATCTTACAGATACAACATCTTGGCAGGCCTTCAAGTCTGATTAAATCTGACGAAACACACACACCAACACACACTTTTTTCAAAAGACTCAACCTTTACGCATTCTTTCTTCCTTCTTTTCCTGTTTTCATTTTGCTATCAGCCCAGATCCTGACCTTCCTGCCTGCTTCTCCATCTCCTGCTCCTTCCTGGATCTCAGCGCGGATCAGGACCATCAACAGAAAAACACTGCCACAGACGGAGACATTTTATCATGAGATCACACGGCCTGATGTCTGTGAACGCACATGAAAATATGAAGTCAAACAAACGCAGAGGAACAGTCCACAGACACGAGTTCAGAGCTGCTTTCATGCAGCCGGTTGGAGCCGCCTCCACCAACACGTCAGGATTAGCAGCTAAAGTTCTTCCAGGATCGACACGTGCTGGTGGTCCAGCTGTGCAGACTCTGACAAACAGGTCTGGGTCAATGACGACGTGAAGATCTTCACCCAAGTTTTGGTTTTTCTGAATCCCAAACAAAAGTTAAAGGAATATTCCACCCACAGAATGATGTAACTTTATCTTCCACCCCCCCTCATGGTGAGAAAGACTCTGGAGCACTTTTTTAATATCTCAAATGCAGCCGGTGATCAGGAAGGCTTCTCGTTTCCCCCCAACTTTCATATAAAGGAGTTCACCGGGATCCGAGCCAAAAAGGTCCATAAAAGTCCACAAAAACTTGTCCATATTCCTCCATACTGCTCGTCCAATGTAATCCAAGTGTCCTGAGTGGGTAGCGTCCAGAATTTACTGGAAACCATCATTTAGTAGATTTTTAGAGCCTAAACAGTACTACATCAGTACTACATCAGTACTACATCAGTACTACATCACATCTCCTGCAAACACGCTGATGCGCGTTCATGAAACTACAGAAGCCGCGGCAGACGAGATCACGCGTTCTCTCTTTCTTTCTTTCTTTGTTTTAAATCCACATCAACCCCTCTTGGAGCCTCTTGTGTTTGTCTGCAGCTCTGTCGCTCTGAGCACAATGTAAACAGAGAATTTCTTCTTCTACGCTTGTATTATCGGCAGAGTAGGCTCTGAACACCGAGGCTTCCGTAGTTTCGTGAACGCGCATGTGTGCGCTTCGTGAAAGCAAGATGTTCTACTGTTTAGGCTCTAAAAATCTACTAAATTATGTCGTTTCCAGTAAATTCTGGACGCTACCCACTCAGGACACTTGGATTACATTGGACGAGCAGTATGGAGGAATATTGACACGTTTTTGTGGACTTTAAGGACCTTTTTGGCTCGGACCCCGGTGAACTCCATTATATGAAAGTTGGGGGGAAACGAGAAGCCTTCCTGATCACCGGCTGCATTTGAGATATTAAAAAAGTGCTGCAGAGTCTTTCTCACCATGAGGGGGGGTGGAAGATAAAGTTACATCATTCTGTGGGTGGAATGTTCCTTTAAAATTAAAGTTTGGTGCACTAATCCCAGTTTGTCAGATCAACATAGTTACACTGCAAAAACACTCTAAGTAAGTCTGACATTCTTATATTCAGCAAAATAAAGTCTTCATCTTGATTTGAGACTAATAAACCAGACGAGCAGAATGTGTCAGGTTAATGCTTTCAGAGTCCTTTCTGTCGTACTTGGTGACTGAATTTCTAATTTAAATAACTATTAAGTTCATTTATCTCGCTAAGACACAGTCTCAGATCACATTGTTTCTTTTACTTCCAAATTTATCTGTAAAAACTCGTTTTAAGACCTCCCTGTATTTATACACAGATTTCTCGTAATAAGAAAAAATGTCTAAACTTTACCGGTAAACAGCCTAAAACAAGTTCTCAACACTCATTTCAAGCTTCTTATTCAGTAAAAAAAAACTTGCAGAACTCATCTGTTAAAGCGCTGATGATGTAACAGAGACACGTGCAGATGCATAGATGAGTTATCAGGAAACATGGCTGCTATTCAGCATCTGACCAGACGGTGGCGCTGTGAGCCGAAACCCGACATAACGTCTGCCAGAGAGTCTTCAGCTCATTTAACATTGAAGTGGCTTCACTGCGGTTTTTAAGTTCCTTTTTTCAGTTTTACAGACAAACAGTAACGACTCAGCCTTCAGATTGTGTTGACAGTTAATGGTTAAAAAAAAAAAAAGCTCGTAAGTGCAGCGTTAGTTTATCTAGGTTTCCTACAGATTTAGACTTTTATTTTGAAGAGGAAAAAGAAGCAGGTCGGAGTCGGACTCACCGGGAAACAGCAGCAGCAGCGTCTGCTCGTCTCTCCTGTACAGCATCCGTTTACCGGAGCTTCAGCCACCAACGTGCTGAGACTCTGCACATGAACTGCAGTCATGTCCTCTGGAATATTCTGTTTCATCCATCGTTGCTTCATCACATCGGTCAGACAGCTGCTGTACGGACAGACAGCTGCTGTACGGACATACACCTGCTGCACGGTTATATGAGGACGTCTCCGGGACAGACAGCTGCTGCTCGGTTATATAAGGACGTCTCCGGGACAGACAGCTGCTGTACGGACAGACAGCTGCTGTACGGACAGACAGCTTCTGCTCGGTTATATGAGGACGTCTCCGGGACAGACAGCTGCTGCTCGGTTATATAAGGACGTCTCCGGGACAGACAGCTGCTGTACGGACAGACAGCTGCTGCTCGGTTATATGAGGACGTCTCCGGGACAGACAGCTGCTGCTCGGTTATATGAGGACGTCTCCGGGACAGACAGCTGCTGTACGGACAGAGAGCTGCTGTACGGACAGACAGCTGCTGCTCGGTTATATGAGGACGTCTCCGGGACAGACAGCTGCTGTACGGACAGACAGCTGCTGCTCGGTTATATGAGGACGTCTCCAGGACAGACAGCTGCTGCTCGGTTATATGAGGACGCCTCCGGGACAGACAGCTGCTGTACGGACAGACAGCTGCTGCTCGGCTATATGAGGACGTCTCAGGGACAGACAGCTGCTGCTCGGTTATATGAGGACGTCTCAGGGACAGACAGTTGCTGCTGTGTTATATGAGGACGTCTCAGGGATAGACAGTTGCTGCTGTGTTATATGAGGACGTCTTCTTCATCACATCGGTCATACAGCTGCTGCACAGACAGACAGCTGCTGCTTTGTTATATGAGGACGTCTCAGGGACAGACAGCTGCTGCTCTGTTATATGAGGACGTCTCAGGGACAGACAGCTGCTGCTGTGTTATATGAGGATGTCTCAGGGACAGACAGCTGCTGCTTTGTTATATGAGGACGTCTCAGGGACAGACAGCTGCTGCTCTGTTATATGAGGACGTCTCAGGGACAGACAGCTGCTGCTGTGTTATATGAGGACGTCTCAGGGACAGACAGCTGCTGCTGTGTTATATGAGGACGTCTCAGGGACAGACAGTTGCTGCTGTGTTATATGAGGACGTCTCCGGGACAGACAGCTGCTGCTCGATTATATGAGGACGTCTCCGGGACAGACAGCTGCTGCTCGGTTATATGAGGACGTCTCAGGGACAGACAGCTGCTGCTCAGTTATATGAGGACGTCTCAGGGACAGACAGCTGCTGCTCGGTTATATGAGGACGTCTCCGGGACAGACAGCTGCTGCTCGGTTATATGAGGACGTCTCAGGGACAGACAGCTGCTGCTCGGTTATATGAGGACGTCTCCGGGACAGACAGCTGCTGCTCGGTTATATGAGGATGTCTACGGGACAGACAGCTGCTGCTCGGTTATATGAGGATGTCTACGGGACAGACAGCTGCTGCTCGGTTATATGAGGACGTCTCAGGGACAGACAGCTGCTGCTCGGTTATATGAGGACGTCTCCGGGACAGACAGCTGCTGCTCGGTTATATGAGGACGTCTCCGGGACAGACAGCTGCTGCTCGGTTATATGAGGATGTCTACGGGACAGACAGCTGCTGCTCGGTTATATGAGGACGTCTCAGGGACAGACAGCTGCTGCTCGGTTATATGAGGACGTCTCCGGGACAGACAGCTGCTGCTCGATTATATGAGGACGTCTCCGGGACAGACAGCTGCTGTACGGACAGACAGCTGCTGCTCGGTTATATGAGGACGTCTCCAGGACAGACAGCTGCTGCTCGGTTATATGAGGACGTCTCTGGGACAGACAGCTGCTGTACGGACAGACAGCTGCTGCTCGGTTATATGAGGACGTCTCAGGGACAGACAGCTGCTGCTCGGTTATATGAGGACGTCTCAGGGACAGACAGTTGCTGCTGTGTTATATGAGGACGTCTCCGGGACAGACAGCTGCTGTACGGACAGACAGCTGCTGCTCGGTTATATGAGGACGTCTCAGGGACAGACAGTTGCTGCTCGGTTATATGAGGACGTCTCCAGGACAGACAGCTGCTGCTCGGTTATATGAGGATGTCTCCATCAGATGTCCTCCAGCTGCTTCCAAACCTTCATCCTTCCCTCCATCCTCATCCTTAGAAACGGGAACTATTTAAAACTCCACTGAAACCATGGAAGTTGTTATCTTCTCATTTTTTAAAGGCTCATTATTTACCGCGGCTAGCCGTTAGCCGCGAGCTAACACAGGGAACAAGTGTTTCTCACGCCTGGCTCTATCAAACCAGTGCAGCTCATTAACAGTTCTGGTTCTGCTTTATGTTGTTCCGGGTCGTTCCTTACAGTTCTGGTTCTGCTTGTGTTGTTCCGGGTCGCTCCTTACAGTTCTGGTTCTGCTTGTGTTGTTCCGGGTCGTTCCGTACAGTTCTGGTTCTGCTTGTGTTGTTCCGGGTCGCTCCTTACAGTTCTGGTTCTGCCTGTGTTGTTCCGGGTCGCTCCTTACAGTTCTGGTTCTGCTTGTGTTGTTCCGGGTCGTTCCTTACAGTTCTGGTTCTGCTTGTGTTGTTCCGGGTCGTTCCTTACAGTTCTGGTTCTGCTTGTGTTGTTCCGGGTCGCTCCTTACAGTTCTGGTTCTACTTGTGTTGTTCCGGGTCGCTCCTTACAGTTCTGGTTCTGTTTGTGTTGTTCCGGGTCGCTCCTTCCAGTTCTGGTTCTGCATGTGTATTTCCGGGTCGCTCCTTCCAGTTCTGGTTCTGCTTTGTGTTGTTCCGGGTCGCTCCTTACAGTTCTGGTTCTGTTTGTGTTGTTCCGGGTCGCTCCTTACAGTTCTGGTTCTGCATGTGTATTTCCGGGTCGCTCCTTCCAGTTCTGGTTCTGCTTGTGTTGTTCCGGGTCGCTCCTACAGTTCTGGTTCTGCTTGTGTTGTTCCGGGTCGCTCCTTACAGTTCTGGTTCTGTTTGTGTTGTTCCGGGTCGCTCCTTCCAGTTCTGGTTCTGCATGTGTATTTCCGGGTCGCTCCTTCCAGTTCTGGTTCTGCTTGTGTTGTTCCGGGTCGCTCCTTACAGTTCTGGTTCTGTTTGTGTTGTTCCGGGTCGCTCCTTACAGTTCTGGTTCTGCATGTGTATTTCCGGGTCGCTCCTTCCAGTTCTGGTTCTGCTTGTGTTGTTCCGGGTCGCTCCTACAGTTCTGGTTCTGCTTGTGTTGTTCCGGGTCGCTCCTACAGTTCTGGTTCTGCTTGTGTTGTTCCGGGTCGTTCCTTACAGTTCTGGTTCTGCTTGTGTTGTTCCGGGTCGGTCCTTACAGTTCTGGTTCTGCTTGTGTTGTTCCGGGTCGCTCCTACAGTTCTGGTTCTGCTTGTGTTGTTCCGGGTCGCTCCTACAGTTCTGGTTCTGCTTGTGTTGTTCCGGGTCGCTCCTACAGTTCTGGTTCTGCTTGTGTTGTTCCGGGTCGCTCCTACAGTTCTGGTTCTGCTTGTGTTGTTCCGGGTCGCTCCTACAGTTCTGGTTCTGCTTGTGTTGTTCCGGGTTGCTCCTACAGTTCTGGTTCTGCTTGTGTTGTTCCGGGTCGCTCCTTCCAGTTCTGGTTCTGCTTGTTTTGTTCCGGGTCGCTCCTACAGTTCTGGTTCTGCTTGTGTTGTTCCGGGTCGCTCCTACAGTTCTGGTTCTGCTTGTGTTGTTCCGGGTTGCTCCTACCAGTTCTGGTTCTGCTTGTGTTGTTCCGGGTCGCTCCTTCCAGTTCTGGTTCTGCTTGTTTTGTTCCGGGTCGCTCCTTCCAGTTCTGGTTCTGCTTGTGTTGTTCCGGGTCGTTCCTTACAGTTCTGGTTCTGCTTGTGTTGTTCCGGGTCGCTCCTTCCAGTTCTGGTTCTGCTTGTGTTGTTCCGGGTCGCTCCTTCCAGTTCTGGTTCTGCTTGTGTTGTTCCGGGTCGCTCCTTCCAGTTCTGGTTCTGCTTGTGTTGTTCCGGGTCGCTCCTTCCAGTTCTGGTTCTGCTTGTGTTGTTCCGGGTCGCTCCTTCCAGTTCTGGTTCTGCTTGTGTTGTTCCGGGTCGCTCCTTACAGTTATGGTTCTGCTTGTGTTGTTCCGGGTCGCTCTTTCCAGTTCTGGTTCTGCTTGTGTTGTTCCGGGTCGCTCCTTCCAGTTCTGGTTCTGCTTGTGTTGTTCCGGGTCGCTCCTTCCAGTTCTGGTTCTGCTTGTGTTGTTCCGGGTCGCTCCTTACAGTTCTGGTTCTGCTTGTGTTGTTCCGGGTCGCTCCTTACAGTTCTGGTTCTGCTTGTGTTGTTCCAGGTCGCTCCTTACAGTTCTGGTTCTGCTTGTGTTGTTCCGGGTCGCTCCTTACACTTCTGGTTCTGCTTGTGTTGTTCCGGGTCGCTCCTTACAGTTCTGGTTCTACTTGTGTTGTTCCGGGTCGCTCCTTACAGTTCTGGTTCTGCTTGTGTTGTTCCGGGTCGCTCCTTACAGTTCTGGTTCTGCTTGTGTTGTTCCGGGTCGCTCCTTACAGTTGTGGTTCTGCTTGTGTTGTTCCGGGTCGCTCCTTACAGTTCTGGTTCTGCTTGTGTTGTTCCGGGTCGCTCCTTACAGTTCTGGTTCTGCTTGTGTTGTTCCGGGTCGCTCCTTACAGTTCTGGTTCTGCTTGTGTTGTTCCGGGTCGTTCCTTACAGTTCTGGTTCTGCTTGTGTTGTTCCGGGTCGCTCCTTACAGTTCTGGTTCTGCTTTATGTGGTTCCGGGTCGTTCCTTCCAGTTCTGGTTCTGCTTGTGTTGTTCCGGGTCGCTCTTACAGTTCCGGTTCTGCTTGTGTTGTTCCGGGTCGCTCCTTCCAGTTCTGGTTCTGCTTGTGTTGTTCCGGGTCGCTCTTACAGTTCCGGTTCTGCTTGTGTTGTTCCGGGTCGCTCCTTACAGTTCTGGTTCTGCTTTATGTGGTTCCGGGTCGCTCTTACAGTTCCGGTTCTGTTTGTGTTGTTCCGGGTCGCTCCTTACAGTTCTGGTTCTGCTTTATGTGGTTCCGGGTCGCTCTTACAGTTCCGGTTCTGCTTGTGTTGTTCCGGGTCGCTCCTTACAGTTCTGGTTCTGCTTTATGTGGTTCCGGGTCGCTCTTACAGTTCCGGTTCTGCTTGTGTTGTTCCGGGTCGTTCCTTACAGTTCTGGTTCTGCTTGTGTTGTTCCGGGTCGCTCCTTACAGTTCTGGTTCTGCTTGTGTTGTTCCGGGTCGCTCCTCACAGTTCTGGTTCTGCTTGTGTTGTTCCGGGTCGCTCCTTACAGTTCTGGTTCTGCTTTATGTGGTTCCGGGTCGTTCCTTCCAGTTCTGGTTCTGCTTGTGTTGTTCCGGGTCGCTCTTACAGTTCCGGTTCTGCTTGTGTTGTTCCGGGTCGCTCTTACAGTTCCGGTTCTGCTTGTGTTGTTCCGGGTCGCTCCTTACAGTTCTGGTTCTGCTTGTGTTGTTCCGGGTCGCTCCTTCCAGTTCTGGTTCTGCTTGTGTTGTTCCGGGTCGCTCCTTACAGTTCTGGTTCCCTCGGTGTGGTCTTACAGGCTTTTATCTGAACCAGTGGACCTGAGGCTGCAGACAGACTGTAGGCAGCGGCTACAGGTCTGCTCCGGTTCTTCAGGTCTGCTCCGGTTCTACGGGTCTGCTCCGGTTCTAGCTTGTAAAATGTGATTTCCCCAAATTCTTCCTCCTCCTCATCATCACTTTTCTGAACTGGCTGAAGATCCAGCACAAACCAGTTCCAGTCCAGCTGTTCTGGAGCATCTTTCATGTTTTCCACGGCACGACACAACATGGCAGCTAGGTTAGCTACTGAAAAGCTATTAGCATTTAGCCGAGCCTCCTCAACATCGGATAATTAGGGCTAATATTAACAGAAATACTGATTTTGTCTTGGTGTGCTGTTGTACGGTGAAGTTGCTGGAAGTTAAGGTCGTGTCACTTTAAGCTTCGCTGGTGTTTTTCTCTCTCTACGGACACATTTTACCACCAGCGTTACGGTAAATGGTAAATGGACTGTATTTATATGCTTTTCCAGTCATACTAACCGCTCAAAGCGCTTTACACTACATATCACATTCACCCAGTCACACACACATTCATACCCCGATAGGCACATCGGGAGGCGACTTGGGGTTCAGTGTCTTGCCCAAGGACACTTCGGCATGTAGTCTGGGGAAGCCTGGAATCGATCCCACAACCCTCCGGTTGAAAGACGACTGCTCTTCCACCTGAGCTACAGCCGCCCGTGAGCTACGGCATCACGAACGTCAGCCAAAACCATTCTGGCTCATTCTTTCATAAACCTTATCTTCCACATTCAGTCCTAACCAGTGAACGACTGGTCATCCACCAGTTTGGCCACTTCCTGACAAAAAGGTGAAAAAAAAGAGACAAACTGTGTTTTCAGATGAATTTAAACGAGCTGCTCAGTCTTCTGATGTGCAGTGAAGGTTCGTACGTGTGGATGCTCATTTTCAGGCTTCATACTGAGTAGATGGAGATCATCGTAGCTTCCTGCAATCACAAACAACCTAAAAACAAAAAAAAGGGAAACAGAAATAGCCTGAAGGGGTAATTTGTGGGTCGTGAGCTGAACGAGTCATGACAGGATGTCATGGTCTGTGGCTTCGGTTCCACTTTGCCTGCTTTCTCAGATTGATGTCATGTTCTGTTAAATCTCCGGATTTAGTGTCGTTAGTTTTGTTTTGTTGAACGTTCGCCCGGTTTTATGGTCTCGTGTTGTCGTGGACCTTCCTCTGCTCATCCCGGCTGGTTTCTCTCCTGCACCTGCACAGCAGACGTGAATCTGCCGACGGCTTCGGCTGCGGGACGTTCCCCAGCCGCTCCTTCAGCGTTGACTCTTCATCTTCCTCAGGTCCGAGCCCGTTTTGCTGCGTTTCCAGTTTTCATTCTCTGATTCATTTCCTTCCCTGCAGCGCTTCCAGGGTTTTCTTTTCACATGCATCTTCTTTTTTATCTGGGCAGCAAAACAAAAACAGAGAAACATCTGCAGCGGATTTACTGCAGGATGTGTCAACTAATCTTTATTGCTCCTTATTTATTTGTTGTTTATTGCTCAAGTTACGAGGCATTTAATAAAGCGCGCTCTTTCAACGGCAGAAACCTTCTCAAATCAGTCGTAGCCATTTAAATCTACAAAGTTTTATCCTGGATGGACTGAAGGACAACCTGGTCCTCAGGCTGGGATCGGCCCCATCCTCCCCACAACCCTGAAGAGAACAAAGCTGCCAGAGAAAAGACATCAAACCCACAATCAATGTGGAAGAAAAGGGCAAAAAAACGTTTTATAGATCAAAGATGACTTCAGGAATAGAGTTGATCAGCAGGAATGAGCTTAGTGTCATTTTTCTGTTGGATGGTTGACACGACAAACAACAAATTTTGATGTTATTTTGACAAAAACTGGACGTGTGTGAGTTTCTGCTTCATGTGATCCAGTCAGAGAAAGTAAAGGAGCATTTACACTACTCACAGAAAGTTATATGATGTCAGAATAAACATAAAATCCGCTGCGACTTGTCCAGGTGAACTGAATTAGACTTTCTCTAAACTTTAAGATGCACATGTACATTGTTCAGTGGTTAAATATTTTCCTGACATTACAACCGAAATTTGAATATCCCTAACTTTTTGTTAGTAGTGTATGCTTTGTGTTAAAGATCTTCCACTGAAAAGCAGTTCAACTTGCTCCTTCTGAAATACGGAGGGTCACCCCGGTTACTTGCACATGCTGCGCTTGCTAGCGGTGCGTCGCCTCCACCCGCTGTTTCCTCTTCATAGAAACAACACGGAGAAGGGAGCGAATCAGGAAAAGCCTTTCACTTCCACGTCACATCGAAAAGGGCGTCGCCCACGTGGGTTTTTACCCGCCCGTGGGAAGGCAGGTAACCCTCCCCTCCGCACTAGCAGTGAAGACGGCGCTACTGTAGCTGCGGCGTTGAGAAGCTAAGTTAGCTAACTGTTTGCTAGCATGACGGAACAAACTCGTTCGTGTGCTCTGTTACATACACAGAGGGGGGGGAGGAGCTTCCTTCTTACATTCATGGGAGGGGGCCATTCAGAGAAGCCTCATTTTCGCATCACAGATATTCATGAGAAGGACCGGAAAAGCCTGTCGTTGGACCACAAGCCGCTCTTCTAGCCTACAAATACAGCTGGAAACAAAGCAGCCAGAAGGTTTTTAAACAGGAACGACGCACAATGCGTTCAATAATAATGGAGAACACAGCAATATTATGACATGACGATGGAAGTAAATCTTTAAAGGAGTCATCACCCGGAAATGCCACTTTTTCACGTTAAAACATGTGTACTGGAACAGGACGTCAGTTAAAACGTGACAGAAACTCCGGAGAGTGAAAGTAACTTCGTCTTTGAGTGCGGCTCTCTCTTCTCACCAGAAGTACACACAAGTACACCACAAGTACGCGCTCCACAGTACGCCGTTTGGATTTCTTTCTCCCAATAACGTGAGTGAGAGAGGCTGCTAGCTGCTAAGCTAGCCTCTTTAGCACCACCTGAAAGCAGCTGATTACCTGCCACGGAGTCGTTATGATCAGCTGTTATGACATGAACTGGAGAGGCTCTATGCTCTAACAGGACGGACAGCTTTACCAGGGAGCAGTGGATTATATTTCTCAGTGAGGATGTGCAGTCGGTAAGTGTTGCTGCTTGTGTAACTTATTATCTTTTGTGTCAGAGACCAGTAAACGGTGGTAGACGAGCGGACAAGCTGCTAATGTAGCTACAGAAGCTAACAGTGTTTGGTTAGCTTCACGTCAGACGTCCGCTCCTTACGGTGTGTTCAGACCAAGCGCGATTTGGGCGTCAAAATCGCGCCTGACGCCCAAAGTTGGACGCTTGGTCACTAAAAAGTCAGACGCTTGATTTCCAGCGTCTTGACGCCCCTGACACGCGGCGAGAGATGTCCAGCCAAGCCGCGCTCGCCGCGCCGTGGGAGGAGCCTCTCCTTTCTCTTTTTCCTTTTACCGTCTGTCTGCACCATGGCAGGTGCAGGAGAGAGAGCGGCTCGGCTTTATGGGATAAATAAAGCAGGGAACGTCATCGTCGGACATCTCTGCTCAGTGTCCGGTCCACAAAATGATTCCAGGTGTTCTGACTGTGATGAGTTTCATCATTACTCCAGGAGCCGCTGGCGAGCGGCACTTTCAGCCATCCGATCCGGCCCAGTTTAACGTCCCCATGTCCCGATGCGGGGCAGCATTATCAGCCCAGTTTAATGTCCCGATGTCCCGATGCGGGGCAGCATTATCAGCCCAGTACATCCCATCAGCACAGCAGGTCATCAAACCACCGTTCAGAAACCGGGACCGGACACAGATCACATTTTATCCTCCTCTGTCTTCAGATAGAGAGGAGATTCCCCTGGTTTTTCTGTGTTTCCTCTCCTGTCAGAAAAAGTGTGTCTGTGAAATGACTCGCTCTGATTGGTCGACGCCCCGCGTCAAGACGCCAAAGTTCAGATTTTCCAACTCCGGCGTCTGACGCCCTTGACGCGCGTCAAGGGCGTCAGACGCTCAAAATCTCAAAACTCGACGCGCGAAACGCGCGTAACGCGCCTCGACGCGCGAAACGCGCCGCAGGTTTTTCGACGCCTCCTCGACGCGCGTCGGCCATTGACTTTGCATGTAAACCTGACGCCCTTGACGCCCAAATCGCGCTTGGTCTGAACACACTGTTATATTCATCAGAGTCCAGCCCTTTAACTCCGGATCCTCTCCATCAACCGCACTGTTACGTTTTTATCACGTTTTCTCTGCTGGGACATCATTTCCTTCACTTCTGTCCTGATAAAACTTTGTTTGGCTTTGACGTTTGCCTCGTGAACGCGCTTACAGACAGGTCTGATTCTCGTACGTGTTCTCGCCACAAACAAACGCTGGAGATAAAAAGAGGTTAAAATGAGCTCATTAAATTTTCCTCCCACCCAACTAGAATTAAAGATTCATTTGAAGATAAGTTAAGAAGGATTGTGGATGTAAAACAGCAGCTTATGACACTTTTGCGTCTACACGAAGTCAAACTCTGGCCAAAATTCGCGAATTTTTCACCAAACCAGCCTCTCATCCATACGAAGCCGGCATTTCGGGGGTCTGTAAACGATCTTTTTTTCTATCAAGCTATTAGAGTGGGAAGATTTTGAAACGCCATTTTCACGGTTCCATCTTTAAGCGCTGACCACATCTTTTTTCTTACACGCATGCGTCATAGCTTCGCCTCTGAACACGAGGCTCGTCGAGCTCATCTTGGCTGGACATCAAGACGCTGGAAATCAAGCGTCTGACTTTTTAGCGACCAAGCATCCAACTTTCAGCGTCAGGCACGATTTTGACGCCCAAATCGTGTTCGGTGCGTACGCAGCGTAAGACTGTCGTTTACTGGCTGGAGGGAATCACAGTACAAGTACGATGAAGATGGATGCTAGTGTAGGGGCCAGTGGGGGGGCGCGTCACTGAAGAAACTGTTCAAATTTCCATTGTGTGTTTTTAAAGGGACTTGAGGCAAGATTAAGAAAGGAAACTCGCGATTGCCGCTTCAGGTAACTGCAGCCACGAGCCAAGCCGTCACGGGAGCACAAACTGAAGCTATAATGTTGTTTACTCACCTTTTTCTCCGTAGTTACACTTTTTAGTGTCTTTCAGTTGATCTGGATCGTTTGCTGACGGCAGAATAATCCATAACTATCGCTTACAGTGTTTGAATTTACCGCGACCGGCTCCGTCCTATATCAAAACAGTGGATGTAGCATCATGTGACGTCACGTCCGCATGGCAGAGCTGGAAAGCTATAATGTTGTTTACGACGCTTTTTCTTCGTAGTTCCACTTTTTTGTGGTCTTTCAGTTGATCTGGATCGTATTCTGACGGCAGAATAATCCATAACTATCGCTTACAGTGTTTTAATTTAACGCAACCGTCTTTTTCCTGCATCAAAACTGTGGATGTAGCGTCATTTGACGTCACGTTCGCAGGGCAGCGCGGGAAATTCAGACACCGAATTGCAGCTTTATGCAGCACACAGCCTGTTCAAGGCAACGGAGAGAAACGTGGTGGAAACGTTATTTTTGGTATTTAGCGCTTCATCACGCATTAGTATGAAAAAAGGGGACATTCATGTTTGTTTGTTTTTAAATTCCTGCCTCAAGTCCCTTTAAAGCGAAGCTGCCAGGTAACACTCCACCAATCAGCCCCGCTGGGCACAGCTGGCCTCTGTATGCCGAGCCATCACAAATGTGATCAGATGTGTTTGCTTTCATTAACACGCAGCTAAACAAGCAGAAAATGTGAAAAACACGGGATCCTGGCTCACACAGACGGTGCAGCCGCCGCGGTAAATCTGCTATCCCACCCACTTGGCTCAGCGTCCGGGTAAATGACGCACACATGTCGGCCGGCCCGGCGTTTCCGGTTGGATGAACATCTATCAGTAAAACAGGAGCCATCCGTGCTTTCGGGGCAAATGCGCCCTTTAAAGGGCTCGTTAGGGAAAATAGGATGTGTATTTAAAATTTCCCCTTTTTGTGAATAAACTTCATTTACGAGATCAGGAAATAAGCAGTGGAAACTCAAACAGAAAACAGAAGCTCTTTAATGTAGCTCACTCACACAGAGTTGAAGCACATGGATGCCTCCGTGCACGCAGCAGTGGAGAAACAAGCGCTCAGATGAAATAAACTCTGGCACATCACCGCTAATACACAAAAACTCACCAGTGAAAGAAAAAGAATTTAATTAATGGAGACAAATGTGAAAGTTAGCGGGTTCAGTGACACAGAGGGCTGTAATTCCCTGCATGTCAGAGGCTGTCCAAACCGGACTGACGTCTGAGGGGAGATGGCCGGCGTCTGCCACCAAACCTCTGCCTCCGTGTGTGCGTGGAAGTGGGAAACCGAGTGAAAATACAGAGCCAAGGCATTCGGGCCGTTGGTTCAGCCGGTCTGAGCAGCAGAACACGGCTTTAGCTGCAGCCCGAACCGATCTGCAGAAGCAGTGAGCTGCTTTATCAGGCCAATGGGACGATGAGGTGGAGGCCATCAGGAAGGCTTACACCGAGACAACAACGGGATTTACATGGAACATTAAACGCATCACAGCAAGATGCAGAGGAAACATGAAATATAAGAACTGAACGTAAAACAGAGAGGAACAAAACAGAAACAGAATAAGAGGTGCATATGATACAGACATGAACAGGAAATACATCATCATCATCATCATCATAATACTCTCAGTAATTAATGAAACTTCAGTCTGACTAATTACAGCAATCCTACACTCAGAAACATGGAGGTACAGACAGGAACGTTTCTGTACCTGCACGTACATTTACTACAAATGTTCTCTCAAAAGTACAATATTGGTCTTTATGAGGCCAGAAGTACCTATATACTATGAAAAAGGCTCCAAAGTAATATAAAGTACACATTTGTACCATTCCAACCCTAAGGGTACCTGCAGCATTGAAACATGTGTGTAGCTTGTACAATAACTATAAATAGCAGTACTTCTAAACAGTAGTATAATTATAGTTATTATATTATGATTTTCATAATAATCATAGTAATAATTATATGTATAATTATATATGTGTTTGGCCTAATATTTCTATAATAATTATTCATTTATTATTAGCATCTTTGATTGTTGTCATAATCTCTATTTTATTGACTTTTATTCATCATCTTTAATTGGTTTAATTGTACTTTATTAACTCATACAGCTTGATAAGGTACAAAAATGGACCATGAAGGTACAGAAATGTCTTTCAGAAAGGAACCCCCCCCCCAGCAACAAGCTTTGGACCCCCCCTCCCCCCCACTAATAAAAATCTTCATTTAAAAACTGCATTTTGTGTTTACTTGTGTTATCTTTGACTCACATTTAAATGTATTTGATGATCTGACACATATAAGTGTGACAAACATGCAAAAAATCAGAAATCTGAAAGGGAGCAAACACTTTTTACTGTATTTTTACGTGTTATTTATGTTTTGTCCAAATAAAGAAAAAAAAATCAAAAACAGGTTTAGTTGTAGAAAACACAGCTGGTCTGGATTTTGACGTGTGCAACTTATTTTTCTAATGAAGCTTCTGCTTTGAGTTGGTAAAAGAGAAACCGGTAAAAAGTTTGACTCGTCTAAGCTGGCAAACTAACGTGGAACTGGTGCAGGCAGCGAGTTCATCCCTCTCTGACATACAGGTCCTTGTTCTGGCGGCGCTGGAAAGTCGAAACTGGCTGAGCGTGAGCGGCAGTGGGTGGAGGAAGCCACCACTTGAGGCAGGGGAGGAGGAAGTTTGTTTCTGAGGCTTTTACACCGTATTTGTTTAACATTTCAACCCATTCTGAGCAAGTTCAGTCCCAGTTCATGAGTTCATGAGTCCATCAAGCCCGTGCTTCATGTGTGCACACTGCCATGATGGTGAAAAAGTGTGCAAATGCGTTCACCTCATTGGTTCAGCTGGCACTTAATTAACCTCCAGCTGGTTTCGTTTGTTTTGATTTGGATCCACCGTTAGTGGCTGTTCTTGCTGGGGTCTACATCATCAAGCTATAAATGAATTTACTTTTGACAGATAACAAACTGTACATACAACATTCTCTCCAAAAATAAAATATAACCATAATGTAATAAACAACAATTACATTAAAAAAGTCATCCATAAAATACTGTATAAGAATAAAAAGTAAAATGATTTAAATAAATTAAATATACAGAAAGGGCTCCACATGTAGACTAACAACAATAGCAGATATACAGCAGGTACACAAAGTATTCAGACCCCTTTAAAGTTTCACACTTTGTTTCATTGCAGCCATTTGCTAAAATCATAAAAGTTCATGTTATTTCTCATTAAAGTTATACCGTGTAACTTTTGGCCACTATGGGCACTAAACCTGTAACTTCCCACAAGCGCCACAACTGTCTCAAAATTGAACAGTCTCAGTCTGTGTTTTGGAAAAGTGTTGCAGACCACTTTGAAAAGCTGATTTTTAGTCATCAAGCAAATAATCAGAGCGCTCCAGGTTACATGATCCAATGAGAGACGGCCCGCTCCTGAGAAGTTACAATGCCTGGTTTTTGAGAACGGCAGCCCCCTTGGAGCAACAACATGCGTCAAGTGCTCTATATTGACCGCAAAAATCAGCTATTGTTACTCATATTAATAATAATGTTAGAATATAATGTATCATAATATTTGGCTAACATTGGGTTCAAAAGTTACACGGTATCACATTAATGTCACTCAGCTCCATCTGGACAGAAAAAAAAACAGAAATGTAGAAATTTTTGCAAATTTATCAAAAATGAAAACCTGAACTATGACATGGTGATAAGTAATGAGTACTTTGCTCAGTACTGAGTAGAAGTACTTCTGAGCTGGTACAGCCATGAGTCTTCTTGGGAATGATGCAACAAGTGTTCCACACCTGGATTTGGGATCTTCTGGTTCTTCTTGCAGATCCTCTCCAGTTCCGGCAGGTTGGATGGTGAACGGTGGTGTTCAGCCATTTTCAGGTCTCTCAGAGATGCTCAGTTGGGTTTAAAGGCCTTTTCACACCGGGACCGATGCGAATAAACGGCACGAAATTGCGAATAATTCAGAGGAAAAAATACCGACGCATTTGTCTAAACACATCCGCTCCGACGCGAAATTACGAAGATGCAAGAACATCTTGCATCAGTTATTCCAGAGGAAGGTGCAGCAGTGACGGAGGAAGAGGCGGCTGCAGGGAAACTTCTGGATGCTGAAAAACAGCTGATCTCACCGTGGAGACGCCAAATGCGGATGTTAAATAAAACACCTGTAGCAAATGGCTACAAAATGTAGGGAAACACTGCTACTTCAGCAGTGATTCCCCCCCCTCGTTTGCCGAGAGTGCTGCGACACAATGCTGATAAGACCTGCGCCATAATGATGCAGTAGCAGCGACCAGCTCTGTGACGGTCAGAGCACCTTCTCTGATTGGTGGATTGTGTTTCTGTTGGATGCGAATATTAAGAAAATCGACCTCAGTTCAAAAAAATAAATGTCGCAAAATCGCCAGACGGGATTTTGCCACTGATGTGAACGCTCCCGTTGACTTGATATTAACTCGATTAAAGCTGCTGCCGTGCGAATCTTTCAGATGAAATACTCGGAGTAGGTGTGTAAAGGCCTTAAGTCCGGGTTCTGGCTGGGCCGGTCCAGAATGGTCCAGAGTTGTTCTGATCCACTCCTTTGTTATTTCAGCTGTGTGTGAGGGTCATTGTCTTGTTGGAAGGTGAACCTTCGGTCCAGTCTGAGCTCCTGAACTCTGGAAGAGCTTTTCTTCCAGGATCTCTGTACTTGGCCGCATTCATCTTTCCTTCAACTGCAACCAGTCGTCCTGTCCCTGCAGCTGAAACACACCCCCATACCATGATACTGCCACCACCGTGCTTCACTGTTGGGATGGTATTGGGCAGGTGATGAGCAGTGCCTGGTTTTCTCCACACATACCGCTTAGAATGAACTCCAAAAAGTTCAATCTTGGTCTCATCAGACCAGAGAATCTTATTTCTCACCCTAACCCCACTGCAAGGATGGGTTGGAGTTTTCATTGAATAATTAGAGATTGGAATAATATTTTATTTGGATTAACGGTGGGTCTGTCTTGTATTTCAGAGTTCCTCATCAGCATTTTACCCGGTTAAAAGAACAGTGTAACAATGCAGCATCGGTAAGGTTTGCTTTAACAAGGCATTCAATAAATGTTAGTCAGTCATCTGACCATCTGATTGGTCAGATTTTGCGCGGTCAGATTACAGGTGGTCTCTTTTCTCATCGATGAAGCATATATGCTACCGCGTCCAAATGCGTCCCCCGTTGGAAGATGAGGCCCTACGCACAGCGCATGTTCTGCGTTTAGGGAGGGGCGGCCCTGACGAACTGACCCAATTATCTGAGCTTGTCATGGAAATGTCTGTAAGAAACATGCACCACCACAGAGACAGGACGACAGCTAGCTTAGGATCCCCAGCTCTTCTCAGACTGTTGCTGTGCATGGCGTATGACTCATTCATTCATTTGAGTCAGGTGTGATGAAAACCTGCAGGATTGCAGCTCATGTAGGACTGACCTGAGTAAACCTGGTCTAAAAGGTGCAGAATAAAACCAACCAGAGGCCAGAAGCAGGTCCATCTGGTCAGGTTGCCAGTCCATCACAGGGCCAACAATCACTCAGTCCCAGGGAGAATTTTTCAACTGTTTAACCTGACGTCATGTGTTCGGACCGTGGGAGGAAGCTGAAGAACCCGGAGAACCCACACATGCATGCGGAGAACACGCAAACTCCAGACAGGAGCCTTCGTGCTGTAAAATCTTGGTGCTAACCACCATGCAGAGGAAAATATAAGATAAAATGAAAATAAAATCAAATGTAAAATCAAATCAAGTTGAACATCTTTTTAAAAAGCAGAATAAGTTTAATTAAAAGAAATGAATTCATTATAATTCGATTTAACAATTTGACTTTAGCAAAGTCAGTCATGCAAGATGAAAAGAGAAACTTCATTTATGGGAAGAATATCCAGCGTGAGTCAATGAGGTTTCAATAAAAACCATGAAAATGTTTCTAAACCATGAAATGAGCTAAATGCATTAAACTTTATGACTGTACACACAAAACAACTAAATGAGACCTGATCTGTCCTGTCACGAGGTTCACGTCTGGTTCTGACCCTTTGATATGGACCGTTATAAGCCGGTTATCCCCAGAAACAGCCCCCCCCCCATCCAACGGAGGGGAAAACGTTTACCATCCCGCACCGATCAGAGGAAATCATCTCACGGGGTTCCACAGACATGTAAAAGCATCTGGCCCAATAAAGCCTGACATATTAGGCTCTGGATGTCATTTAGTGTCAGAGAGAATGTGTTTGTCTTTGTTTGCAATCCCTGCGGCTTTAATGCAGCTGCCTGAGCTTCGGAGATCGGGTGACCGAGGACGAAACTGCTGCATGTCGACCGCACTGTGGCGAATTCTCCACGTCCTCGGAGTAAGATGGAGGCTTACAGGCTGCCAGGAGCTGCGGCTCCTTCATTCCAGTCACAACTGGAGACGAGACCACCAATTATTTTTATTCTGTGTCATCTGGGTTTCTTGGGGTTGGAGCAGCGGAGGCGGAGGAATTGGCTGGCCGGCATACTGCATCATTAAAGAGAGATCTCCCGTTCTCCGTTTCCTGATTCTCCTCTGATGCATTCGTTCTTTCTCTGGTCCACCAGACCAGCAGGTTAGTCAGCAGTTAGGTTTATCTTCCTGTTTGCTGTGACGTCAAACTAACTGCATGTATATTAACTTACATTACCATTTAAGAAAATAACAATCCTGCTCAGGACAAACAGGGATGTCCCTGGAGGAGGGGGGGGCAGCTTTGAGGTGTGGAGGGATTAATGGAGGGTTCAGATGGCCCAGGAGAGTTGGGCCTGCAGTCTGAGTTCGCTCCCAGACTGCAGGTCTGCTGGTGGTTCCAAGGGTCTCTAAGAGTCGAATGGGACGCAGAGCGTTTGGCTATCAGACCCCCCCTATTATGGAGCCAGTTACCAGTTCAGGTTGGGGAGGCAGACACCCTCTACCTTTAAGATCAGGCTTAAAACCTTCCTTTATGATAAGTCTTATAGTTAGTGATGGTTAGCATCCATTAGTTAAAGGAACATTCCACCCACAGAATGATGTAACTTTATCTTCCACCCCCCCTCATGGTGAGAAAGACTCTGCTGCACTTTTCAATATCTCAAATGCAGCCGGTGATCAGGAAGGCTTCTCGTTTCCCCCCAACTTTCATATAATGGAGTTCACCGGGGTCCGAGCCAAAAAGGTCCATAAAAGTCCACAAAAACGTGTCAATATTCCTCCATCCTGCTCGTCCAATGTAATCCAAGTGTCCTGAGTGGGTAGCGTCCAGAATTTACTGGAAACGACGTCATTTAGTAGATTTTTAGAGACTAAACAGGAGTATCGTTTACGTCCATGAAGCGCGCACATGCGCGGTCACGAAACTACGGAAGCGTCGGCGTTCAGAGTCTACTTTGCCAATAATGCAAGTGTAGAAGAAGAAATTCACTGTTTACATTGTGCTAAGAGCGACTGAGCTGCAGACAAACCGGGACAAACACAAGAGGATCCAAGAGGGGTTGATGATGATTTAAAACAAAGAAAGAAAGAAAAAGAGAACGTGCGATCTCGTCTGCCGCGGCTTCCGTAGTTTCGTGAAGTGCATCGGCGTGCTTGCTGGGCATGCGATGTAGTACTGATGTAGTACTGATGTAGTACTGATGTAGTACTGTTTAGACTCTAAAAATATACTAAATGGCATAGTTTCAAGTAAATTCTTGACGCTACCCACTCAGGACACTTGGACTGCATGGGACGAGCAGTATGGAGGAATATTGACAAGTTTTTGTGGACTTTTATGGAACCATTTTGGCTGGGACCCCGGCGAACTCCATTGGGGGGGAGCGAGAAGTCGTCTTGCTCACCATCAGGGTAAGTGGAAAATAAAGTTAAATCATTCTGAGGGTGAACTATTCCTTTAACCTGCTATAGGTTTAGACTGCTGCGGGATGTCCCATGATGCACTTGGCTCTTCCTCTCCCATGATGCACTGGGCTCTCCATGTAGAAACCTGTGACAGTATTGCATCATTAACTGTGTTCTCCTCTCTCAGCAGATCTGGCTGGATAACGTTGCAGTGTTTGTTGCTCTCTCTCTCTCTTTCTCTCTCTCTCTCTCTCTCTCTCTCTCTCTTTCTCTCTCTCCCTTTCTGTCTTCTCCCCCCCAGCCGGTGGAGGCAGATGGCCGCCCTACCTGAGCCGGGTTCTGATGGAGGTTTTTCCTCCCTGTTAAAAGGGTGTTTTCCTTCCCACTGTCGCCCCCCCTCCGTGCTTGTTCAGGATGGGGGATTGGACCGGGTCAAGTCCAGATCCCATCCAATCTGTTGGTTCCCTTAGCTCGGCTGTTATCAATCTGACCTGAACTTTTCTGTCTGTTTAAGCGACCTGAGGTGATGATGTCATGAACGAACGCTATACAAATAAAGCTGAATTGAATTGAATTGAGTGAGACAAAGATGGCAGAAAGGAGGGAAAGACTGAGCAGGACACTACGGCTGTGTCCAAATGTGGGGGCTCCGTCCTTCCAAGGCCGGATTTACGTCACAGCGATGCGACCGAGGCTGTCCAGATCCGAATGCTCCTTCAAATGCAGCCTACAAATGTGGCCTTACTGCAATTTCCCCAGATTTTGAGGATGGTCCGATGTGTCCTTCGTGTTCTTTCCTAAGGTGCATTGCAGGACGAACAGAACATTCTATAGCAGAGGTGTCTAAATTTAGGCATCTTAATTGTATTTATCATGGGGAGGTAGAGATTCACTGATCTGAATCGGTGGACCGACACAGACGTGTGAGATGCGACTGCACCGGTAGCTTCAGCGTGCATCGGAGACAGCTGGCAGCGCAATTGTGCAACGCGTCTTTCTTGGTGGGTTTGAATCGGTAAAATCCCACAGTTACACCGATTAGTACATAGTTTTTCTCCTCTTCACCCGTATTTCCAAGGAGCCTTGAACGTAACATCACCATGTTTTAACTTTTGAGGACACACGAGTCAAAAGTTTGACGATACTTGGAAGATGGAAAACTTGACAAGAGATCTGTGGTTTGAAAACAATGTCTCGCTCCAATAAAAGACGTCAGCCGCAGGACGAACATGGCGAGGCGGGGACAGTTATTCTGTACAAGTTAATATTATGGTCTTTCATTTGCTAAAGTTAACATGCGACTCTTGAAATCTTGTCAATTTTACAAAATAAATTTATCTGGATTTGATTTTCTGTCAGTCGGAGTCATAAAAAATGCCACCGCCTACGGTAAAGTTGCTGTAAAATGTCTGCACCATGGCAGATGCAGGAGAGCGCGGCCCGAAAACAAAGCTGGAGAACGTCGTCGTCGGGCGTCTCTGCTCCGTCTCTGCTCCGTCTCTGCTCCGTCTCTGCGTCTCCAGATGATTCCAGGTGTTCCGAGTGTGATGAGCTTCACCGTTTACTCCAGGAGCTGCTGATGAGGGGGGGCCTTCAGTTCGGCCCAGTTCAGATCCGGCCCAGTTTAACGTCCCGCTGTCCTGATGGGGGGCAGCATTATAAGCCCAGTTTAAAGGGACAGTTCAGGTTTTTGGACGGTGTCTCTGTCACCGAGCCTCTGAGAAACGGCCGGTAATGTACTGGAGAAAAAGTAGTTCTGCAGCTGTATGGGGGGGGGGGGGGGGGGGGGGGGGGTCCTCCAAAGGTTTTTAAGCTAGAAAAAAATGCTTGTTTTTTTTTTATAGACTATTTCAAGAATTTTTTCGACTATTTCAAGAATTTTAAAACATCCTGGCCTTATGTCAGACCTTGATTTGGCTGATATCACTCCGCCACGTAGCTGCGCAAGCCGTTACCTGGAAACAGAAATCAATTGGGACCGCGCCTCGCAAACTTTATTAGCTATTTCAACACAGAACAAATGCTTGGTAGCTTATTATAAATGAGGAAAACTATGTCAGACTATGAAAGCCACGATGATTTGCCTTTTACCTCTTTGCCAAGAGGTGATCTTTATGAACCAGAGTGCACTGATGTACCGAGAGCTGTTTACACCGCCCTGCTCCTGCTTTGCCTTTACTCCATCGGACTTTAGGTCTCATTTTAAATTAGAAGATGCAACATGAGGACAAATTAAATAGCCTACAGATGTCGCAGATGTCAGGTTTTCCACGCCTCCTCGACGCGCGTCGGCCATTGACTTTGCATGTAAACCTGACGCCCTTGGCGCCCAAAGCGCGTTTGGTCTGGATACACCGTAAGAAATGAGACTCACGACCGGCGCTTCAGGTAACTGCAGCCACGAGCCAAGCCGTCACGGGAGCACAAACTGAAGCTACGACGCTGATAAAGTCTTTTTCTTTGTGGTTCCACTTTTTAGTGACTTTCAGCTGATCTGGATCGTTTGCTGACGGCAGAAGAATCCATAACTGTCGCTTACAGTGTTTGAATTTACCGCCACCGTCTTCTTCCTGGATCAAAACGGTTGGAGATGGGCATGCAGCGTCAATGACGTCACATCCGCAGGGCAGCGCGGGAAATTCGGCCACCGAATCGCAGCATCAGGCAGCACACAGCCTGTTCAAGGCAACAGAGAGACACATGGGGGGGTTCCTTCTTCTTGTCTTTTAGCGCTTCATCACCCATTAGTATTAAAAACTGGACATGCACGTTTATTCTTTCACAATTCCTGCCTCTAAACGAGGTGTTGCTCGATTATGCAGAAGGAAGGGTTTAGCTGGACATGTCATGTTAGGGAGAGAAGATCATGTCCTGAGAGTCATTTTTGGTGCTTTCTGAAACAGCTGCTGTGGCTTCTGCAGAGAGAGAATCTTCCAGCAGGCATGGCCTCATCCAGTCCTGTCATCTGCAACGATGCCAAGAGGAGATGATAGGCTGCAGTAAAACCACCCTGAAGTGTCTAATTTAGGAACCCTAGATGGCTCCAAAAATTCCAAGAGGGAAAACAAAATCGCTCCGTGGCATGACATGGAAACAGTGTTGGGGGAGTCAGAGCCACTTAAAACAAAAATGGAAATACTCCTCACGGCCTCGCTGACGGACAGATCTGCCTGGTGTTGGTGCTGCAGCGGTAAACGTGCCGGCGTGGCTGCAGGTCACATCTACCAGGACAGCGTCGTCTCTGGAAGCCTCCACCCATTAAACCAGTTAAAAGCATGATTTGAGGAATGGGAGGAGGTCTCCCCGGCCCTGTGTGCTGCCCTCCACTTCCTGATTGCACTCCCCTGCTTCCATCATGCTCAGGGACATCTGGGTAACACATTTAGTGTTGCTGCCACCAAGTAAACCACAGTAACACACAGCAGGGGCGGATGAAGAAGTTCACTCTCTTTCTTGTCACTTGTGAAAGCTTTACAACGTTCTCTGAGCTTTTTCTCTCCCGTGTTCATGGTGTGAGTGGAATTAGTGGGAGGAGAGAGTGGCGTATTCAGATCAGTGTTCCCATCAGCCATAATCAGGCAGCCTCGATGCGTCGGCGTAAACAGAGAGACGGGACTGGAGTCGCAAAGACAACTTCAGATGTCAACAATTTGTTGATTTTAGCCCTTTTTCCTCATCTCCCTTGTCTAATCTGATTTTAAATTTGGGTTGTTCAGAGGCTTTTATAGAACTAGGGATGGTCATATCGATACCCTGGAGTCGATACTTCGATACCAGCCAGACAAAATATGGGAATTGACAATTTTCAAGTATCATGATACCACCGAAGAGATACAGAACATGCAGTTGGTTTCCACTTCTGAGAGAGTTAGCAACGAATTGATGAAAGCAGCCAGATTCTAGCTTCTGTATCACATGATGGTGGTAGCCTATCAGATTCTAGCTTCTGTACCACATGATGGTGGTAGCCTATCAGATTCTAGCTTCTGTGTCACATGATGGTGGTAGCCTATCAGATTCTAGCTTCTGTATCACATGATGGTGGTAGCCTATCAGATTCTAGCTTCTGTATCACATGATGGTGGTAGCCTATCAGATTCTAGCTTCTGTATCACATGATGGTGGTAGCCTATCAGATTCTAGCTTCTGTGTCACATGATGGTGGTAGCCTATCAGATTCTAGCTTCTGTATCACATGATGGTGGTAGCCTATCAGATTCTAGCTTCTGTATCACATGATGGTGGTAGCCTATCAGATTCTAGCTTCTGTATAACATGATGGTGGTAGCCTATCAGATTCTAGCTTCTGTGTCACATGATGGTGGTAGCCTATCAGATTCTAGCTTCTGTGTCACATGATGGTGGTAGCCTATCAGATTCTAGCTTCTATATCACATGATGGTGGTAGCCTATCAGATTCTAGCTTCTGTATCACATGATGGTGGTACCTTTCAGATTCTAGCTTCTGTATCACATGATGGTGGTAGCCTATCAGATTCTAGCTTCTGTATCACATGATGGTGGTAGCCTATCAGATTCTAGCTTCTGTGTCACATGATGGTGGTAGCCTATCAGATTCTAGCTTCTGTATCACATGATGGTGGTAGCCTATCAGATTCTAGCTTCTGTATGACATGATGGTGGTAGCCTATCAGATTCTAGCTTCTGTATGACATGATGGTGGTAGCCTATCAGATTCTAGCTTCTGTGTCACATGATGGTGGTAGCCTATCAGATTCTAGCTTCTGTGTCACATGATGGTGGTAGCCTATCAGATTCTAGCTTCTGTATCACATGATGGTGGTAGCCTATCAGATTCTAGCTTCTGTATCACATGATGGTGGTAGCCTATCAGATTCTAGCTTCTGTATCACATGATGGTGGTAGCCTATCAGATTCTAGCTTCTGTACCACATGATGGTGGTAGCCTATCAGATTCTAGCTTCTGTATCACATGATGGTGGTAGCCTATCAGATTCTAGCTTCTGTATTGCATGATGGTGGTAGCCTATCAGATTCTAGCTTCTGTATCACATGATGGTGGAAGCCTATCAGATTCTAGCTTCTGTATTGCATGATGGTGGTAGCCTATCAGATTCTAGCTTCTGTATCACATGATGGTGGTAGCCTATCATATTCTAGCTTCTGTATTGCATGATGGTGGTAGCCTATCAGATTCTAGCTCCTGTTTCACATGATGGTGGTAGCCTATCAGATTCTAGCTTCTGTGTCACATGATGGTGGTAGCCTATCAGATTCTAGCTTCTGTATCACATGATGGTGGTAGCCTATCAGATTCTAGCTTCTGTATGACATGATGGTGGTAGCCTATCAGATTCTAGCTTCTGTATGACATGATGGTGGTAGCCTATCAGATTCTAGCTTCTGTATGACATGATGGTGGTAGCCTATCAGATTCTAGCTTCTGTGTCACATGATGGTGGTAGCCTATCAGATTCTAGCTTCTGTGTCACATGATGGTGGTAGCCTATCAGATTCTAGCTTCTGTATCACATGATGGTGGCAGCCTATCAGATTCTAGCTTCTGTACCACATGATGGTGGTAGCCTATCAGATTCTAGCTTCTGTATCACATGATGGTGGTAGCCTATCAGATTCTAGCTTCTGTGTCACATGATGGTGGTAGCCTATCAGATTCTAGCTTCTGTATCACATGATGGTGGCAGCCTATCAGATTCTAGCTTCTGTATGACATGATGGTGGCAGCCTATCAGATTCTAGCTTCTTTATCACATGATGGTGGTAGCCTATCAGATTCTAGCTTCTGTATCACATGATGGTGGCAGCCTATCAGATTCTAGCTTCTGTATCACATGATGGTGGTAGCCTATCAGATTCTAGCTTCTGTATCACATGATGGTGGTAGCCTATCAGATTCTAGCTTCTGTGTCACATGATGAGATGCGGAAATCACTGCCTTCTGGTTTTATTTATATTTTTCACAGCGTCCCAGCTTTCATGGATCAGGGCTATAGCTGGAAAAAGCTGTGACATTTATCTGAAATCATTTTTTATAGTTTGTTTTAGAAATGTTGTTGCAGCTGAAGCAAAAACAAACCTTCGTTTTTATGTGATTAAAACATAAGGCAGCGTTGCCTTGGAATATCCATTGTTGCATCGGAGCAGTAACTTGAACATGGATGTGGCGTCCAGACCAGAGTCGTAGCGTCAGCTCAGGCTTAGCAGCTTATCTGCTGAGGCTCACATTCCTGTTTTCACTTTGATAATGAACATTTTTACAGCAGCTTGGTGCCGGAGAGCGTTGGCCTGCTCATGAATTCCCCCCGAGTCTATCTAATCAGCTTCCTGAAAGCCCGGTTTAACCGGGACGATCGCTGGACAATGGCTGGGTTACCGTTGGATCAGTGCAGCTCAGCCACACAGATTAGTTTAAATAAACTTGTACAGCTGCCAACATGCAGTCTGGCTGCGGTATCAGGCTTGCTGAGTCTGGATACGACACGAGGCTGAAGCACACTGCAGCATCTCATCCTGTCGCTGATACTGAAGGCTTCTGGGAGTTTGACCAGATTAAACTGTCACGTGGGTCGGTGGGGGTCAGGGGGGGGGGGGTACCACTTCAGGCTTCATTAGATCACTGACTCCTGGTCACAAGTTCTTCTTCTGGGTCACAGCACCAGCCAGTGATGACAGAGAAGTAGAGCTGAAGAGAGAGGATGTTCACGTAGACGAGTGACCGAGGCTTCACCTCTGCACACTCGTTTTCTCTCTCACCGCCAAAACAGAAGTAATATAAACGTAGCAAGTTAAGAAAAAACAGAATAACAAGAGAAACGATCATTTATCTACAATGTATGTCCATCCATCCATCCATCCATCCATCCATCCTTACATCCATCCATCCTTACATCCATTCATCCATCCATCCATCTACCTTACATCCATCCATCCTTACATGCAACCATCCATCCATCCATCCATCCATCCATCCATCCATCCATCCTTACATCCATCCAACCATCCATCCATCCATCCATCCATCCATCCATCCATCCATCCTTCCATCCATCCATCCATCCATCCATCCATCCTTACATCCATCCACCCATCCATCCATCCATCCATCCATCCATCCATCCTTACATCCATCCATCCATCCATCCATCCTTACATCCATCCATCCTTACATCCAACCATCCATCCTTACATCCATCCATACATCCATCCTTACATCCATCCATCCATCCATCCTTACATCCAACCATCCATCCATCCATCAGTCCATCCATCCATCCTTACATCCTTACATCCATCCATCCTTACATCCATCCATCCATCCATCCATCCTTACATCCATCCATCCATCCATCCATCCATCCATCCATCCATCCATCCTTACATCCATCCATCCTTACATCCATCCATCCATCCTTACATCCATCCATCCATCCATCCATCCATCCTTACATCCATCCATCCATCCATCCATCCATCCTTACATCCATCCATCCATCCATCCATCCATCCTTACATCCATCCATCCATCCATCCATCCATCCATCCATCCTTACATCCATCCATCCTTACATCCAACCATCCATCCTTACATCCATCCATCCATCCTTACATCCAACCATCCATCCTTACATCCATCCATCCATCCATCCATCCTTACATCCAACCATCCATCCTTACATCCATCCATCCATCCATCCTTACATCCATCCATCCATCCATCCATCCATCCATCCATCCTTTCATCCATCCATCCATCCTTACATCCATCCATCCTTACATCCATCAATCCATCCTTACATCCAACCATCCATCCTTACATCCATCCATCCATCCATCCTTACATCCAACCATCCATCCTTACATCCATCCTTACATCCAACCATCCATCCATCCATCCATGCATCCATCCATCCATCCTTACATCCATCCATCCATCCACCCATTCATCCATCCATCCATCCATCCTTACATCCAAACATCCATCCTTACATCCAACCATCCATCCTAACATCCAACCATCCATCCTTACATCCATCCTTACATCCAACCATCCATCCATCCATCCATCCTTACATCCAACCATCCATCCATCCATCCATCCATCCATCCTTACATCCTTACATCCAACCATCCATCCATCCATCCATCCATCCATCCTTACATCCAACCATCCATCCATCCATCCATCCTTACATCCTTACATCCAACCATCCATCCATCCATCCATCCATCCATCCTTACATCCATCCTTACATCCAACCATCCATCCATCCATCCATCCATCAGTCCATCCATCCATCCTTACATCCAACCATCCATCCATCCATCCATCCATCCATCCATCCATCCATCCATCCATCCATCCCTTCAATATAACCATACATCCAACCATCCATCCATCCATCCATCCATCCATATGCATTCATCCATCCGTCCGTCCATCCATCCATCCATCCATCCATCCATCAATCCATCCATCCATCCATCCATCCATCCATATCCATCCATCCATCCAACCATCCATCCATATAACCATCCATCCATCCATCCATATATCCATCCATCCGTCCATCAATCCATATATCCATCCATCCATCAGTCCATCCATCCATTCTTACATCCAACCATCCATTTATCTATCCATCCATCCATCCTTACATCCAAACATCCATCCTTACATCCAACCATCCATCCTTACATCCATCCTAACATCCAACCATCCATCCTTACATCCATCCTTACATCCAACCATCCATCCATCCATCCATCCATCCTTACATCCAACCATCCATCCATCCATCCATCCTTACATCCAATCATCCATCCATCCATCCATCCATCCTTACATCCAACCATCCATCCTTACATCCATCCTAACATCCAACCATCCATCCTTACATCCATCCTTACATCCAACCATCCATCCATCCATCCTTACATCCAACCATCCATCCATCCATCCATCAGTCCATCCATCCATCCTTACATCCAACCATCCATCCATCCATCCATCCATCCATCCATCCATCCATCCATCCATCCATCCTTCAATATAACCATACATCCAACCATCCATCCATCCATCCATCCATCCATCCATATCCATTCATCCATCCGTCCGTCCATCCATCCATCCATCCATCCATCCATCCATCCATCCATCCATCCATATCCATCCATCCATCCAACCATCCATCCATCCATCCATATATCCATCCATCCATCCATACTTCAACCTTCGTGGTGATTCTGTACCAGACTTTGTGTCTTGGTGCAGTCGTGGTCTGTAGTGACGCAGATGTGACAGTGATGCAGGTCTACAGACTCCACCTGCAGTCGTGGTCTGTAGTGACGCAGATGTGACGGTGATGCAGGTCTACAGACTCCACCTGCAGTCGTGGTCTGTAGTGACGCAGATGTGACGGTGATGCAGGTCTACAGACTCCACCTGCAGTCGTGGTCTGTAGTGACGCAGATGTAACGGTGATGCAGGTCTACAGACTCCACCTGCAGTCGTGGTCTGTAGTGCTGCAGATGTGACGGTGATGCAGGTCTACAGACTCCACCTGCAGTCGTGGTCTGTAGTGACGCAGATGTGACGGTGATGCAGGTCTACAGACTCCACCTGCAGTCGTGGTCTGTAGTGCTGCAGATGTGACGGTGATGCAGGTCTACAGACTCCACCTGCAGTCGTGGTCTGTAGTGACGCAGATGTGACGGTGATGCAGGTCTACAGACTCCACCTGCAGTCGTGGTCTGTAGTGACGCAGATGTGACGGTGATGCAGGTCTACAGACCCACCTGAAGTCGTGGTCTGTAGTGACGCAGATGTGACGGTGATGCAGGTCTACAGACTCCACCTGCAGTCGTGGTCTGTAGTGACGCAGATGTGACGGTGATGCAGGTCTACAGACTCCACCTGCAGTCGTGGTCTGTAGTGACGCAGATGTAACGGTGATGCAGGTCTACAGACTCCACCTGCAGTCGTGGTCTGTAGTGACGCAGATGTGACGGTGATGCAGGTCTACAGACTCCACCTGCAGTCGTGGTCTGTAGTGACGCAGATGTGACGGTGATGCAGGTCTACAGACTCCACCTGCAGTCGTGGTCTGTAGTGCTGCAGATGTGACGGTGATGCAGGTCTACAGACTCCACCTGCAGTCGTGGTCTGTAGTGCTGCAGATGTGACGGTGATGCAGGTCTACAGACTCCACCTGCAGTCGTGGTCTGTAGTGACGCAGATGTGACGGTGATGCAGGTCTACAGACTCCACCTGCAGTCGTGGTCTGTAGTGCTGCAGATGTGACGGTGATGCAGGTCTACAGACTCCACCTGCAGTCGTGGTCTGTAGTGCTGCAGATGTGACGGTGATGCAGGTCTACAGACTCCACCTGCAGTCGTGGTCTGTAGTGCTGCAGATGTGACGGTGATGCAGGTCTACAGACTCCACCTGCAGTCGTGGTCTGTAGTGACGCAGATGTGACGGTGATGCAGGTCTACAGACTCCACCTGCAGTCGTGGTCTGTAGTGATGCAGATGTGACGGTGATGCAGGTCTACAGACTCCACCTGCAGTCGTGGTCTGTAGTGACGCAGATGTGACGGTGATGCAGGTCTACAGACTCCACCTGCAGTCGTGGTCTGTAGTGCTGCAGATGTGACGGTGATGCAGGTCTACAGACTCCACCTGCAGTCGTGGTCTGTAGTGACGCAGATGTGACGGTGATGCAGGTCTACAGACTCCACCTGCAGTCGTGGTCTGTAGTGACGCAGATGTGACGGTGATGCAGGTCTACAGACTCCACCTGCAGTCGTGGTCTGTAGTGATGCAGATGTGACGGTGATGCAGGTCTACAGACTCCACCTGCAGTCGTGGTCTGTAGTGACGCAGATGTGACGATGATGCAGGTCTACAGACTCCACCTGCAGTCGTGGTCTGTAGTGACGCAGATGTGACGGTGATGCAGGTCTACAGACTCCACCTGCAGTCGTGGTCTGTAGTGATGCAGATGTGACGGTGATGCAGGTCTACAGACTCCACCTGCAGTCGTGGTCTGTAGTGATGCAGATGTGACGGTGATGCAGGTCTACAGACTCCACCTGCAGTTGTGGTCTGTAGTGACGCAGATGTGACGGTGATGCAGGTCTACAGACTCCACCTGCAGTCGTGGTCTGTAGTGACGCAGATGTGACGGTGATGCAGGTCTACAGACTCCACCTGCAGTCGTGGTCTGTAGTGACGCAGATGTGACGGTGATGCAGGTCTACAGACTCCACCTGCAGTCGTGGTCTGTAGTGACGGTGATGCAGGTCTACAGACTCCACCTGCAGTCGTGGTCTGTAGTGAAGCAGGTGTGACGGTGATGCAGGTCTACAGACTCCACCTGCAGTCGTGGTCTGTAGTGACGCAGATGTGACGGTGATGCAGGTCTACAGACTCCACCTGCAGTCGTGGTCTGTAGTGATGCAGATGCGATGATGATGCAGGTCTACAGACTCCACCTGCAGTCGTGGTCTGTAGTGATGCAGATGTGACGATGATGCAGGTCTACAGACTCCACCTGCAGTTGTGGTCTGTAGTGATGCAGATGTGACGGTGATGCAGGTCTACAGACTCCACCTGCAGTCGTGGTCTGTAGTGACGCAGATGTGACGATGATGCAGGTCTACAGACTCCACCTGCAGACGTGGTCTGTAGTGACGGTGATGCAGGTCTACAGACTCCACCTGCAGTCGTGGTCTGTAGTGACACAGATGTGACGGTGATGCAGGTCTACAGACTCCACCTGCAGTCGTGGTCTGTAGTGACGCAGATGTGACGGTGATGCAGGTCTACAGACTCCACCTGCAGTCGTGGTCTGTAGTGACGCAGATGTGACGGTGATGCAGGTCTACAGACTCCACCTGCAGTCGTGGTCTGTAGTGATGCAGATGTGACGATGATGCAGGTCTACAGACTCCACCTGCAGTCGTGGTCTGTAGTGATGCAGATGTGACGATGATGCAGGTCTACAGACTCCACCTGCAGTTGTGGTCTGTAGTGATGCAGATGTGACGGTGATGCAGGTCTACAGACTCCACCTGCAGTCGTGGTCTGTAGTGACGGTGATGCAGGTCTACAGACTCCACCTGCAGTCGTGGTCTGTAGTGACGGTGATGCAGGTCTACAGACTCCACCTGCAGTCGTGGTCTGTAGTGACGCAGATGTGACGATGATGCAGGTCTACAGACTCCACCTGCAGTTGTGGTCTGTAGTGACGCAGATGTGAAGGTGATGCAGGTCTACAGACTCCACCTGCAGTCGTGGTCTGTAGTGACGGTGATGCAGGTCTACAGACTCCACCTGCAGTCGTGGTCTGTAGTGACGGTGATGCAGGTCTACAGACTCCACCTGCAGTCGTGGTCTGTAGTGACGCAGATGTGACGGTGATGCAGGTCTACAGACTCCACCTGCAGTCGTGGTCTGTAGTGACGCAGATGTGACGGTGATGCAGGTCTACAGACTCCACCTGCAGTCGTGGTCTGTAGTGACACAGATGTGACGGTGATGCAGGTCTACAGACTCCACCTGCAGTCGTGGTCTGTAGTGACGCAGATGTGACGGTGATGCAGGTCTACAGACTCCACCTGCAGTCGTGGTCTGTAGTGACACAGATGTGACGGTGATGCAGGTCTACAGACTCCACCTGCAGTCGTGGTCTGTAGTGATGCAGATGTGACGATGATGCAGGTCTACAGACTCCACCTGCAGTCGTGGTCTGTAGTGATGCAGATGTGACGATGATGCAGGTCTACAGACTCCACCTGCAGTCGTGGTCTGTAGTGACGCAGATGTGACGATGATGCAGGTCTACAGACTCCACCTGCAGTTGTGGTCTGTAGTGACGCAGATGTGACGATGATGCAGGTCTACAGACTCCACCTGCAGTCGTGGTCTGTAGTGACGGTGATGCAGGTCTACAGACTCCACCTGCAGTCGTGACGCAGATGTGACGGTGATGCAGGTCTACAGACTCCACCTGCAGTCGTGACGCAGATGTGACGGTGATGCAGGTCTACAGACTCCACCTGCAGTCGTGGTCTGTAGTGACGCAGATGTGACGGTGATGCAGGTCTACAGACTCCACCTGCAGTCGTCATCTGTCGTTTATAACAGCCGATGACAAACGGAGCTGCCGTCCTGGAGCATGAAGTCTGGGGGAACATTCTAACCGGAGCCGGCCAGTCAGAGACCAGAAAAGCTATTTTATTCACAATAATTCAGATTCCTGGAGTTCCCCCTCATATCTCCTTTGTTTAGCGTTTCTTAAGTCATGTGGGGACAACTTTCCTGACACACCAAGTCTTTTCCTGCTCGGATCTTCCTCCCTTCCTACAACTGCTGCCGTACCCCAGCATGACGAATGGATTTAATCTTTCTCCGAGTCACTGAATACCAAACTTGAAGCTGTTAAATTCACCTACATATCGTCATATTTTAACAGTCTGAGGCAGAGGCCTGAGATCAGGGCTGTAAAAACCAAGATGACCGTTTGAAATTCCTTTTTCTTGCACATGCTACCCGGAGCCCTCCCCCTCCAGCTCTGTCCCGTGTCATCATATCAGCAGAGCTGTGATGGGAGAGGAGATAAGATGCTGTCCGGATTAAGAGAAGACTGCTGACTCGTCGTCATGCTGACAGGCCCGGTCATGCTCGGTCGTAGCAGCCGCGCATGCTGCCCGTTCCTCTTTCAAAGCTCGCATACTGCAGTTCGTTAACCTACAGAAAATGATTCGGACCACTGACAAAAATTAAATTAAATTCTGAGAAAAAAGTCAGAATTCTGACTCTAATCTCAGAATTTTTCTAGAATTAAAAAAAAAAAAATCTGGATTCCCCCCCCCCCCAATTTCCGATAAAGTCACAATTCTGATTTTTTTTTGTTTCAAAAGTTTGAAAGAAAAAAAAATTTTCAGGGGATTTTTTGACAATTTCCGAAAAAGTCAGAATTCTCAAGTTTTTTCCAGAAAGTTGAAAAAAAAAATTATTTTCAGGAGATTTTTTTTTTCAAACTGATGAAAAAGTGAGAATGGAGCGATTTAAGTCAGAATTCTGAGATTAATCTCAGAATTTGATGTTTTTCTCCTTCAGTGGCCCTAATCACCGTCCATATTTACCCGAGTGAGACGAGTCAACATCAGGACGGGAGGACTGGCTTCATTAAGAGCTTTGAGTCATGCTTTTTATTTTCACTATAAAGTGGACGTATTTTCCATCCCAGAAAGAATTTTTCCCACTTACAAGGAAAAAAATAACATTATATTGGTACTGAGAACGCCGTCAACCAGCTTTGTGGACAGTTTTGTTGATTTGGGACAGTTTTCCTCTCGTTATGGCCGCCATGTTGGTTGTCTTAATGCATGAATCAATTTGATGTGATACAGTTGCGTGACAAAAACTGAGGGGAAAATATGAGGTTTTTCTCGTCCATTTTAAATGAACCAACGATAAAACCTTTACAAATTATTTTATTGTTTGCTTTCATCTGCATGAATCTTCATCCCTGCTCCAAACTACCATCCATTCAAGTATGCTGAGGAATTTAACCCTTTCTTGAAAAAGCCGAGTAATATTTTAATACTAAGGATTGACCGATACAGATTTTTTAGGGCCGATACCAATATCTTCTCATTAGCTTTAGCACCAGCTGATACAACCTGCTTATATTTGGGACCGATACTGCATTTGACCTGAAAAGGACACAATAAAAACTCATTTTGAAAACAGAAAATAAAGAACAGAGCACTTCAAGTAAACATGTAAAAGAGAAACAATGCACTTGTAAACAAATATTATATAGAAACATTAAACCTGTTTTTTAAAAGTACAGTTTGTAAACTCTGGCATGCCGTTTAGGGAAATATATATTGAATGAAACTTGAATACATCAATTTTCATCCCATATACTGAGACTTTCATTTAACATATAATTCCCTAAACGGCATGCCATAATAAATATAGATATAATCTGATATATATATATATATATATATATATATATATATATATATATATATATATATGTACACACACACAGTATACTGTATATATATATGCAAGCTTTAAAGCAAGTCAGTCTGTAGCAGCAGCAGCTGCACCGTAGTCACATGACTGAAAGGAATGCTGGGAAATGAAGTTCTTCCAGGAAAACAGGGACTTTTAGACATGCTGGACCAAAGCTGATGGAACAAGATCTGGTGTGATTTCATTGATAAAAAAAAAATATCTGTTTAAAAAAAACAATACTGATATTTTCCACTATTAATGTGAAGCATCAGATTTTAAATTTTCTACCGTCCTAAATAACTAATGACAAAAACGTCCACCTCCAGTGCCGTAGCCCATTTTTTTTATATATATGTCTATTTATTTATTCACCATTTATTTTTTCAATCTGTCTTTTGATCAACTTCAATTCTGATCAAAATGATCAAATATTACAGAATTTCAAGAATTTTAATCCTTTAAATTCCAGTTTTCTAACACCATGCTAATATTTTATATGGAAAAAAATCATGCAAATGAAAAATAAACTGCATTTTTCACATAACAAATGTTGGTTTACAACAAAAATGAGTACAACTATGTCCAGCGTCCTTCCTTTACTTCTACTTTACAACCTTCAAAGCTTAAAATCAGCAGTAAAGATAAAAACATTTCCCCACTGAAAGATCTTCACTTCACTCCAAATGCTGCATGTTCTGGGATTATTTATTAAAAGTGAACGTCTATGATGTGTAATTTCACTGAAGCAGTGTGGAACATGCAGGGCACGCAGGAGACCACACTTGTGTGTCTTTGCAGTGCTAATTGCTTTATTTGCTGCCATAAAGCAGTAAATCCTCATCACTGGGTAAATACGGCCGAACCATTCCTGCCAAGGAGCATTACCAGTTAAACCTAATTATCGATCAATCATCCAGCTGCAGTCCCGCATGTCACCGTTTGCCTTTATGCCATAAAACTGAAGCTGGAGCAGCTCTGAGGTGCTGGATCCAACAGGAACGCACCCTCCTCAGACGTCCACTTTACCAGAGAAGAAACGTCGATCATTCATGCAGGAAATTCTGCTTGTTGAGCTGACCCCCCCGCCGATAATTAACCAATGTTTAACGGATGTTTAACTGATCAGGCCGCTGTTTAAGTCTAAAATAAAAACTTCTGTTTTACAGACTTTAAAACTTCTAAAGACAGTTTCTTTTAGGACGTTCTGTGTGAACAGAGTTTATTTTCACTCATTTGTGTAACAAAATATCCCGTTTTGGGTTTTTCGTTTCTTTTCTCAGGGAGAAGAAATTCCAGGTAGTTGTAGAATATAACGCACATATCCTATTAGTTATGTGTGAGCAACTGCACTTTCATAAACAGAGGTACGAGACAGGATCATTTCTGTACCTGCAGGTACATTTTATTTTACAAATGTTCTCTCAAAAGTACAATATTGGTCTTTATGAGGCCAGAAGTACCTATATACTATGAAAAAGGGTCCAAAGTAATAGAAAGTACACATTTGTACCATTCCAACCCTAAGGGTACCTGCAGCATTGAAACATGTGTGTAGCTTGTACAATAACTATAAATAGCAGTACTTCTAAACAGTAGTATAATTATAGTTATTATATTATGATTTTCATAATAATCATAGTAATAATTATATGTATAATTATATATGTGTTTGTCCTAATATTTCTATAATAATTATTCATTTATTATTAGCATCTTTGATTGTTGTCATAATCTCTATTTTATTGACTTTTATTCATCATCTTTAATTGGTTTAATTGTACTTTATTAACTCATACAGCTTGATAAGGTACAAAAATGGACCATGAAGGTACAGAAATGTCTTTCAGAAAGGAACCCCCCCCGCCCCCAGCAACAAGCTTTGGACCCTTTTAGGTACAAACTGGTACCTCTGTTTCTGAGTGTGTGGAGTTGCAGACAGCCCCATGAATGTCTGAGCTAGTTCTGTCTGGCCGGCCTCATCATCACGAACACTCCTGGAATCAGTCCGTGTTTTGTTTTATTCAGATACTCAGTTTATTTTCAGGTCTGTTTCCTTTTAGCAAACTGTCTCTGAGACTCCCAGCTTGTTTGACTTCTCTTTTCTTCCTTGTAGGTTCCCTCTGTTGCCCATTTTCCTCTAGATCTGGGATGTCAGATAGAAATCAGAAGGCTCCAGCAGCCTGCTGTCAGCTACGGCGTGCAGACTTATTGACCTCAGTCAGGTGTGTTGAAGCAGGGAAACGTGTGAAACCTGCAGGACAGCGGCCCTGGAGCTCCAGGTTATCACATCTGTGATCTAATCTTCAGGTTTCCCTTTAAATCACCCAACCGCTGCACGGTCAACTCCTGCCCCAAGGCTGAAGCAGGATTTTCTTTTCTGTTTGCCTTTTTACTCGTCCAGAAAGGAAGCAAAGAAAAAAGAATTATGGGGAAAGAAGGCAAAAGGATGGAATGAGAAATGGAGATAAACGTCCAGGAGAAAGAGAGCAGGAAAGGCTGCTTCCTTCCTCCAGTCGTCGTGATCACCCAGGGGCCTCGGCAGACAAGCCTCAGTATTTTTAGCTCTAATCGGAGGGGGGGGGGGTGTGCCACCTCAGGGTCCTCAGGGGTCACTGCGAAGCAAAAGAGGGTGTAGTCCAGCATTTCCTGACCCATGCACAGCCACGCTGATAGGACGCTGAAGGCCCTGCAGGACATCACAGTCGGGGTCAGAGAGCACGACCTCTGAGTGTGCGCTTTGTGTCGTGTGTGCTGGGGGGTGTGCGAGTCTGCGACTGGTCGAGGGTTGGAGGTTCGAAGACGACGAGAGACCCTGCACGACAGATATTTCATATCAGACATTAAAACGCAGTTACATCTTCATATTAGGGATGTACGATATTGGAATGTATGCCGATATCCGATATGCCGATATTTTAAAACTCATGTGGCTGATAACCGATATCGACACCAATATCAAAGCTGAAAATAAATTATGTAATATTCATTTCTTTTGCAAAATTAGAAAAATACCTTACCTTGTTATGTATAACAAGTAGGGCTGGGAAAAATATCAATACACTGAAATATCTATTTATCTATCTATTTTCATATGTCAATATCATTTTGATACTTAAAAATGTAATATCAATATATTTTACTAACGAAATCTTGCAAGATTTTATCGTTCTGTTACCAAATCACGCGAGATTTAATTGGTAAAATAGATTGATACCGCGTTTTTAAATGTCTATATGTCAGAATATGAAAATATCACAATATTTCATGTATCAATATTTTTCCCACCCCCAAAAACAAGTCAAAAAGAGGTTATATAAATATTATGCCAAACACATATATAATTATACACATAATTATTACTATGATTATTATGAAAATCATAATATAATAACTATAATTATACTACTGTTTAGAAGTACTGCTATTTATAGTTATTGTACAAGCTACACACATTTTTCAATGCTGCAGGTACCCTTAGGGTTGGAATGGTACAAATGTGTACTTTATGTTACTTTGGAGCCTTTTTCATAGTATATGGATCACCGCGAACATCCGGGAATTTTCGCCAAATTCGTCACATCCGGTTAGGTAACAGGTGAAAACATTGCTTCGTTGCATAGGGGAGCCACTGAATTAACTGCTTCATTACTCGTCAATCTTCGTTTATTCTACTTTGGAAATACCGAAAAGTCCCCCTGTGTATGGCTGCCATAAACATATCTATCACACGGACAAGAGAAGATGTTTGTTCCAGTTCCCAAAACAACAGAAAAAGTCCCGAACAACATGCTAAGTGGCTAGCTGCTATCAAGCCCATAAATGCTGACAGTTCACGCTGGAAACCATGGAAACATCTAACAATATGTTCCGATCACTTTGTGACTGATAAAAAAAAAAAGCATATAATGTAGTCTCACTTTTTAAACCCTGTAGTTGTTTTTGCACAGATGATAGAAAACACCATTAAATCAGTGGATGTACAGAATCACAGCGCCGCCCGCTGTTCCCGTCTCCTCATGACTGTTAACGATCACGTTCATCCAGATTACTGCCATCAATGTTCCCACATAAGAATAAAAGCATAAAAAGCGGCAGAAAGGCATTTGCAGCATTATAAACATGCACAGTCATAACCAGTTACATACAGATGAGACTGCCGGTAATTTATAGCTTTATCAATGAGAGGAAACTCCTGAGAAGTACATCAAAGAAATACCACCATTTCTTAAAAATCCGGGGAAAATTAATATTCTATAAAGAATAAATGGCTTGAACACGGGGCTTACCTGATGAAACCAAATACATCATGAGATCGGGAAACTGATCATCAGGCTGTTATGTACAGGTAGGTTCGTCTAACCAGGCTGTAGCAGCAGAAGATGGGCATCACTTAGTCCAACAGATACTAGTTTAGCTTCGTATCTTCTTCTAGCGTCGGCAGTAAGACTTTCAGTATAACTGGACGTCATTTCTATAATATTTCAAAGACAGACCGGCGGAGAAAAAAAAAATTAAAAAGGGTGCAAAAGCAGTTTTTGAGGCTCATAGTCCATCAGACGCCGTTCAAATACGAAGCATGTTTTCACCGGGACCAGCTTCGTGGTCACATGAATTCCGGGTTGTGACGTAGGCTCGCGCTGATCCATAGGTACTTCTGGCCTCATAAAGACCAATATTGTACTTTTGAGAGAATATTTGTAATAAATGTACCTGCAGGTACAGAAATGTTCCTGTCTCATACTGATATTTCTGAGAGTGTGGGATTGCTGTAATTAGTCAGACTGAAGCATCATTAATTACTGAGAGTATTATGATGATGATGATGATGATGATGATAAACCTAACACCCATAACTGATTGCCCAATCCTAACCCTTGTCCTAATCCTAACCAAAACCTAATTATAACTTAATCTCTAAAACCTAATCTTAAACCTGAAAACAGGTTCGTACCCGTGGGGACGAGGAAAATGACCCACGAGGGCAAGACGTCCCCACAGTGATGGTAAAAATCCGGAACACGGTCCCCACAATGCTGCAAAAACGTGCCCACACACACACACACACACACATGGTGGTCATGTCGGTGGGTTTTTAATGGAGTGGTCAATCAGGGAGAACTGAGCTGCCTGCCGAAGCAGCGAGCAGCCTCCATCGAGTTAGCGAGGCATTAGCACCAGCCGGTCTCCGTCTCCGCTATGCACATGTGCGTCCACCAGTGCGCCCGGCGCTGTGGCATCCACAGCACCCATCATAACCTAATTGCATTGATTTAAATTGTCTTGCAGTCCATTCAATCTAATTTGTCTGGAGCCAGCCTCAGAAATAATAATGTGATTTCCTTTTCTCTCTCTCTCTCTCTCGCTCGCTCTCTCTCCTTACGTTTCTGTGAAATTTGGGGGCAGGATGAGAGATCCAGCTGTGCAGGACCCAGAAAGGTGCACACTGGTCCTGAACGGTGCAGAGGAGACTGAGCTGAAAGGGGTAGTTTTTTTATGTAGGGTCTCATTTTTGAGTTAACTGGGGTACTGTTTATCACTGGAGACAGTTTCAACATATCTCATCCTGTTATTCCAGTTGCAGGTTGCCGATGCTAACGGTAACGCTAGTCATTAAAAAAAAATCTCACCCATGCCACAGAACACTTGAGGCAAACAAGTTATTACGCAAGACGGTCTTTTTAAGTGCTAGGTTTAATAGAATGATGTCACAAATGAAACTTACTTTGCATTGCGTTGCAGTTTGATGGTAAAGTGTCTCAGCAACAAAGTTTTATCCACCTTATTCCCGAGCCGGCGAATGTAGAAACGGAAACGCGATTAACTTCCCGTGAGATGCTAGAAATAGCGTTTAGCCATTGGCTCACAGTGTAAGTCGTCATTTCTGCCAGTGGTTTATTTGAACCATGGAACAAATGAAGAAACCACCCTTGTTTCCTCATATTTCTTGGTCATTTTAATGCCTGGTACTACTAAAAGTACATTTGTCTGGAAAAATATAATTATAACAACAAAAATAGGTCATAAGAGGTTAAGAACTGATATCTAGCCATTTTCATGCTTTTCATGATAAGTGATTTTGGTCAACTGCTATGACATTGTACTGCCAAACCCAGTTTTGAGGCGTTATAGATTCTCTTTTCTGTCTGTTTTAGTCACATGATTCACACCACAGGTTGACTTACATATGAGCTTAAAGACATATACCCCCCCAGGGTGAGATTGAGCCTTCACCCCACAGTCCCCTGAGTTGGACAAGTGGGCAGAAGTGTTTTCTAGCCGACCCACTCATTCTCTGAATCTGGCAGCAGTGACTTTAGCTTAGCTTAGCATAGTTGCTGTATTCTGGTGGTTCCAACTAGCATCATTTGGCGAAAGTGAACTAATTAACCTGAGATTTTTTCCAATTACGTTTGGTGACCCGCACATTCTGATCGAGTACAAACGAGAAGCCATCAAAGGACTGATGAGGCGGCGTTCAGTAGGGTAACTATATGCTGCAGAAGAACCAGCCAATCACAGGGAAGCACCGCGGATAGTAGCAAAGGCGGCCTCCGCGGTGCTTCCCTGTGATTGGCCGGTACTTCCACAGCTGCTTTCCACCACTGCATCCACGCTTTGCATCGCACTTGGTGATGTATGGATGGATGCAGCTGGTCGCCATGGAAACCCATTCCATGAAGCTCTCTGTCACTGATCTTGATCTGATCTGAAGGCCACATGAAGGTTGGAGGTCTGTAGTGATTGACTCTGCAGAAAGTTGGTCACCTCTTCTCACTATGAGCTTCATCATCACTGACCCGCTCCATCAGTTTACGTGGACGAACACTTCATGGCTGAGATGCTGTCGTTCCCAAACACTTCCATGTTCTTATCATCCAGCTGCAGCTGACTGTGGAATATTTAGGAGGAAATTTCATGCTGCTTCATTTATACACCTGTGGAAGTGATTGGAACATCTGATTCCATCATTTGGATGGGTGAGCAAATACTTTTGGTGACGTAGTGTATGTTGATGTACCCCAGCTACCTCAAAAATGAAGCTCTATGTCAAAAATTCCTTGAAAGGAATATTCCACCCACAGAATGATGTAACTTTATCTTCCACCCCCCTCATGGTGAGAAAGACTCTGCAGCACTTTTTTAATATCTCAAATGCAGCCGGTGATCAGGAAGCTTCTCGTTTCCCCCCAACTTTCATATAATGGAGTTCACTGGGGTCCGAGCCAAAAAGGTCCTTAAAAGTCCACAAAAACGTGTCAATATTCCTCCATACTGCTCGTCCAATGTAATCCAAGTGTCCTGAGTGGGTAGCGTCCAGAATTTACTGGAAACCATCATGTAGTAGATTTTTAGAGTCTAAACAGTACTACATCAGTACTACATCATTACTACATCAGTACTACATCTTACTTTCATTAAGCACGCATATGCATGTTCATGAAACAACGGAAGCCTCGGCATTCAGAGCCTACTCTGCCGATAATACAAGCGTAGAAGAAGAAATTCGCTGTTTACATTGTGCTAAAAGCGACAGAGCTGCAGACAAACACAAGAGGCTCCAAGAGGGGTTGATATTGATTTAAAACAAAGAAAGAAAGAAAAAGAGAACGCATGATCTCGTCTGCCGCGGCTTCTGTAGTTTCATGGACGCACATGGGGGCATGAGACTAGTACTGATGTAGTACTGATGTAGTACTGTTGTAGTACTGATGTAGTACTGTTTAGGATCTAAAAATCTACTAAATGACGTTGTTTCCAGTAAATTCTGGATGCTACCCACTCAGGACACGTGGATTACATTGGACGAGCAGTATGGAGGAATATTGACACGTTTTTGTGGACTTTAAGGACCTTTTTGGCTCGGACCCCGGTGAACTCCATTATATGAAAGTTGGGGGAAACGAGAAGCCTTCCTGATCACCGGCTGCATTTGAGATATTAAAAAAGTGCTGCAGAGTCTTTCTCACCATGAGGGGGGGTGGAAGATAAAGTTACATCATTCTGTGGGTGGAATATTCCTTTAAATGTTGCAGAAGAGGAAAGAAAAGACGCCTCATGGTTTTTGAGCAGCCTTTTACAGGCACTTAGATCTTCCTACAACGTGATGACACGCAGACTCGGATCCACAACGATCGGACAAGAGTTGGATCTTCAGGCACTTTCAGAACCGACTGGAATTTATGTTGCCTCAGTAAAAATAGTGATAACCTTTTCTGACATGGGGGAGCCAAGTGAAGAATTAGAGTCAAACATTCTTAGACGGTGTCCCCAGTCCACATCGACTCCACAGCCAAACCTAATGTGATGACAGAGCTCGTATAAACCAGTAAACACTGGAACCGTTAAACTCCGGCTGACATCTGTAGCATCGTTAAATGCTCCTCACACAGACAGACGTTCTCCTCATGTGTGTTTAAACAGGGTGAATAAATGTCTGTGCGAACCGTTCTGCAACCTCCCGCCGGGTCAAAGGGTCACAGCAAGTTTGCCTCGTCTGCTGTCAACGACAGAGGTGAGAGACGGATGACGTGAACAAAAGAGACGGATCTGGTCGCTCTCTAGGAATGAGGTGTCTCTCACCGGGGGTTTTGTGAGGGGTCTGACAAAGGTCTGTGTGATATGGATCCCCCCCAGGCAGGCAAAGTGGGCTGCTATTGTACCAGGGATTCAACGCCACCCCCTCTCCACAAAGCAACCACAGCAACCATGATATAATTGTTCTACAGGATTTCAGCGAGGCCTCTCATTTTACTCAAAGGGCCGGGAGTTGGGCTGAAGATAAGCGGAGGGGGGGGGGGCACAGAAGCACCGAGACCAGGGGCATCGGGCATGGTTATGCTTTTGGTGGCGTTGGTTTGTGTGTCTGTCAGCAACTTTACGTACAAACTTCTGGACGGATTGACCTGAATCTTCACCAGCCGTGTGCCTCAATGGAAGGATGAACCCATGAAACTTTGGTGGTGATCCGGATCACCTTCTGGATCCAGGAAGGCTTTGAAAGAGTCTCTATCATTGTGAGATCTGCCAAATTTTGGAATTTCTGCATATAACTCCATGAAAACGGCCCGAATGTTTGGTAAAAAATTACAAGAAAGAATCTCAATGAGTTCGATAATGTTTCGAAAGTTGATCTGGATCCAGAGACAGTTGACCTGTGGCTAAGCCACGCCCCCTCCGCTCACTCAGACTACACCACACCTGTACTACAGCACACCTGTACTACACCACACCTGTACTACAGCACACCTGTACTACACCACACCTGTACTACACCACACCTATACTACACCACACCTATACTACACCACACCTGTACTACACCACACCTGTACTACACCACACCTGTACTACACCTGTACTACACCACACCTGTACTACATATTTCATGTTACTGGCACTTTAAACCCGGTCTGGTTCTGGACCAGTGGATGCAGCTCCCTGCCAGAACCAAGAAGAGGAAACAGAGAAACTGCACGTGAAAAAAACAGAGGTGGCAAATGTCTAGAAACATCATTTCTGTCCTTCACTAAACACGATTCCTGAGATTTCTCATCTACAACAGAGACAGAAGTCCTGCAACCAACAGGTTCATCAGCATGCTGAATACAGGACGGACTGGAACCGTATGATTTACGCTCACACAGTCCCAGTAACCGCTGGTGGAGTCAGCAGAGCCAGACATGAGGAGCTGGCCCTGTTTATCCGGAGCACTCAGGCTACCGGGCATGCGATAACCGGTCTCCACGGTTTCACGTCAACAAGGAAGGCAGGAGCGCCAGTCTATTGATCCCATCCGTGGGGAGAGATAATCTGTCACCACTCATTAAGTCTTTTAATAGTTGGGATGCAGGAAGAGTCTTCCTCCGTTTGCTGTACCGCGCTATGATGCTAATAAAGCATTAAACTCCACAAACTGCAGCTGGTGTTGTATTCACAAGCATTATGTGTGGAAAATAGATGTTTGCATTGTTTATAGATATCTTTAGACTCAGTGAAAGTTTGATAAGGATGTTCTGTCCTCTTTCATCCACCCTCATATCTGAGCTTTTCCTCCCGTGTTTTACTTTCAGTGTGAAATCCACCTCATTATTACCTCGTCGTCTGACTGGTCCGATCATTTTCTTACCTGCTTCATCAGGCAGAATTTTCTGCTTCTTCTGCTCCATGTCATCATGTTCAGCATTCATGCAAACTTTTTTCAGTCTACTCAAATCCCAGACAGCACTTCTCTGCAAGCCTGTGTGCAACGTTCATATCGCTCCCGGACTTCCCTGTGAGCTTGAGCCCAGTTAGTCGTCTTCTTTTGTATAACGTGATGAAAATGATGATCTGGCTGCTCCAAAGGAGGAAACATTTTCAGAGGACATAGGGGGGGTTGGAAGCAACCTGCCCCGTCTCTGCTCAGGAAAATAAGTGGAAAAAATGCGAAGAGGAGAAACAACATGTCTTCAAAAGCAGCATAAGCAGCTGTTGTTGCAGTCTTTAGCTCAGCAGCTACACGAGCTCATCATCCGGCAGTGATCAGAAAACTGTGGAGGTAAAAAGCTTCATCAGCATGTTTGGGTGGATGTCGAACAACACAAATGACTCCACCTCATCATCATGAGAATCTCCCGTTCCACCTCATCATCATGAGAATCTCCCCGTTCCACATCATCACAAAGCTGCTCTGTTGGACTGAGATCTGGTGATTGAAGACAACATTGGAGTCCAGTGAACTCATGGTCATGTTGGAGATGATGTCATCTTTATGACATGGCGCGCATCATCCAGCAGGACAACGCGCCATGTCATAAAGATGACATCATCCAGCAGGAGAAGAACGCGCCATGTCATAAAGATGACATCATCCAGCAGGAGAACGCGCCATATCATTAAGATGACATCATCCAGCAGGAGAACGCGCCATGTCATAAAGATGACATCATCCAGCAGGAGAACGCGCCATGTCATAAAGATGACATCATCCAGCAAGATAACGCGCCATGTCATAAAGATGACATCATCCAGCAGGAAAACGCGCCGTGTCATAAAGATGACATCATCCAGCAGGAGAACGCGCCATGTCATAAAGATGACATCATCCAGCAGGAGAACATGCCATGTCATAAAGATGACATCATCCAGCAGGAAAACGCGCCATGTCATAAAGATGACATCATCCAGCAGGAGAACGCGCCATGTCATAAAGATGACATCATCCAGCAGGAGAACGTGCCATGTCATAAAGATGACATCATCCAGCAGGAGAACGCGCCATGTCATAAAGATGACATCATCCAGCAAGAGAACGCGCCATGTCATAAAGATGACATCATCCAGCAGGAAAACGCGCCATGTCATAAAGATGACATCATCCAGCAGGAGAACGCGCCATGTCATAAAGATGACATCATCCAGCAGGAGAACATGCCATGTCATAAAGATGACATCATCCAGCAGGAGAACGCGCCATGTCATAAAGATGACATCATCCAGCAGGAAAACGCGCCATGTCATAAAGATGACATCATCCAGCAGGAGAACGCGCCATGTCATAAAGATGACATCATCCAGCAGGAGAACGTGCCATGTCATAAAGATGACATCATCCAGCAGGAGAACGCGCCATGTCATAAAGATGACATCATCCAGCAGGATAACGCGCCATGTCATAAAGATGACATCATCCAGCAGGAGAACGTGCCATGTCATAAAGATGACATCATCCAGCAGGAGAACGCGCCATGTCATAAAGATGACATCATCCAGCAGGATAACGCGCCATGTCATAAAGATGACATCATCCAGCAGGAGAACGCGCCATGTCATAAAGATGACATCATCCAGCAGGAGAACGCGCCATGTCATAAAGATGATATCATCCAGCAGGATAACGCGCCATGTCATAAAGATGACATCATCCAGCAGGATAACGCGCCATGTCATAAAGATGACATGATCCAGCAGGAGAATGCGCCATGATGTCATAAAGATGACATCATCCAGCAGGAGAACGCGCCATGTCATAAAGATGACATCATCCAGCAGGAGAACGCGCCATGTCATAAAGATGACATCATCCAGCAGGATAACACGCCATGTCATAAAGATGACATCATCCAGCAGGAGAACGCGCCATGATGTCATAAAGATGACATCATCCAGCAGGAGAACGCGCCATGTCATAAAGATGACATCATCCAGCAGGATAACGCGCCATGTCATAAAGATGACATCATCCAGCAAGAGAACGCGCCATGTCATAAAGATGACATCATCCAGCAAGAGAACGCGCCATGTCATAAAGATGACATCATCCAGCAGGAGAATGCGCTATGTCATAAAGATGACATCATCCAGCAGGATAACGCGCCATGTCATAAAGATGACATCATCCAGCAGGATAACGCGCCGTGTCATAAAGATGACATCATCCAGCAGGAGAACGCGCCGTGTCATAAAGATGACATCATCCAGCAGGAGAACATGCCATGTCATAAAGATGACATCATCCAGCCGGAGAACGCGCCATGTCATAAAGATGACATCATCCAGCCGGAGAACGCGCCATGTCATAAAGATGACATCATCCAGCAGGATAACGCGCCATGTCATACAGATGACATCATCCAGCAGGAGAACGCGCCATGTCATAAAGATGACATCATCCAGCAGGAGAACGCGCCATGTCATAAAGATGACATCATCCAGCAAGAGAACGCGCCATGTCATAAAGATGACATCATCCAGCAGGAGAACGCGCCATGTCATAAAGATGACATCATCCAGCAGGAGAACGCGCCATGTCATAAAGATGACATCATCCAGCAGGAGAACGCGCCATGTCATAAAGATGACATGATCCAGCAGGAGAACGCGCCATGTCATAAAGATGACATCATCCAGCAAGAGAACGCGCCATGTCATAAAGATGACATCATCCAGCAGGAGAACGTGCCATGTCATAAAGATGACATCATCCAGCAGGATAACGCGCCATGTCATAAAGATGACATCATCCAGCAGGAGAACGCGCCATGTCATAAAGATGACATCATCCAGCAGGAGAACGCGCCATGTCATAAAGATGACATCATCCAGCAGGAGAACGCGCCATGTCATAAAGATGACATCATCCAGCAAGAGAACGCGCCATGTCATAAAGATGACATCATCCAGCAGGATAACGCGCCATGTCATAAAGATGACATCATCCAGCAGGATAACGCGCCATGTCATACAGATGACATCATCCAGCAAGAGAACGCGCCATGTCATAAAGATGACATCATCCAGCAGGATAACGCGCCATGTCATAAAGATGACATCATCCAGCAGGAGAACGCGACGTGTCATAAAGATGACATCATCCAGCAGGAGAACATGCCATGTCATAAAGATGACATCATCCAGCCGGAGAACGCGCCATGTCATAAAGATGACATCATCCAGCCGGAGAACGCGCCATGTCATAAAGATGATATCATCCAGCCGGAGAACGCGCCATGTCATAAAGATGACATCATCCAGCAGGATAACGCGCCATGTCATAAAGATGACATCATCCAGCAGGAGAACGCGCCATGTCATAAAGATGACATCATCCAGCAGGAGAACGCGCCATGTCATAAAGATGACATCATCCAGCAGGAGAACGCGCCATGTCATAAAGATGACATGATCCAGCAGGAGAACGCGCCGTGTCATAAAGATGACATCATCCAGCAGGAGAACGCGCCATGTCATAAAGATGACATCATCCAGCAGGAGAACGCGCCATGTCATAAAGATGACATCATCCAGCAGGAGAACGCGCCATGTCATAAAGATGACATCATCCAGCAGGAGAACGCGCCATGTCATAAAGATGACATCATCCAACAATACTCAGGTAGGCTGTGGTGGTTAAACCGCCACGTTGGTACTAAGAAAATCTCTCCCACACCATCACACCACCACCACCAAGCTGAACCGTTGATACGAGGCAGGATGGATCCATGTTCATCATGATTCCAGCAGATTCTGAGCCGAGCATCTGAATGTGGAGCTGAGATGGAGACTCATGAGACCAGCAACGTTCCTCCATCTTCTATCGTCCAGTTCTGGTGATTCTGTGTGAATCGTAGCCTCAGTTTCCTGATCTGAGCTGACAGGAGTGGACCCGGCCTCGTCTTCTGCTGCTGGAGCCCGTCTGCTGGATATTTTCTCTTCTTCAGATTCTCTGGAAACCCTAGAAATGTCCATGTGTGGAAATCCCAGTAAATACTCAGACCAATAACCATGCTACATTTAAAAAAAGGTTATAGATTACTGTTTCTTTTCTTTATTGTCCAACTGCTTGTCTAAAACCTTCTCAAATCCAGGACAAATGCCCCGTGACACCGACCAGCAGTAATTTAGAAAGCATGTTTACTTTGGTTTCTATGCCGACCACCAAGCAGTTATTCCCCCAAACACCGCAACAATGTCTTGAGAGCTTTAAAACAACGCCGGGGCCTTCTGGGGTGCGGAAGTGGTTTCCATCCGGGGGCAGACTTTCCCTCACCTTGTTTTCTTCACTCATCACAACCAGTTGGGCCAGTTTCTGTCTGGAAAAAGCATCCACGAACTGTCAGACTCCATAAATGAGGCCACAGTTAAGTTGAGTTCAGTCAAGTTAATCTGTGAATTTGGAGACGGGGGGGGATATCGCTTGGGTATCTGTTGGGATCGTCTCTTCTGCATCTGTACTTTCAGACATCCTGTGTAATCAGTCTGTGACAGATAACCCAACTGCTCCATCTACTCTGCAGCCTGTTTCCACTCTGGTGTCTCAGCACATAAGGGGGGGGGGGGGGGGGTGACTGACAACGCCAGCCACAGAAAGTCAAAAATCCATCTATAGATTTCAGAGTCCTGTTGCTTGCCCCTCCCCCAAACCAGCGTCCCCACTTCCACACTTATCCGCTGCCAAATCAATTGTGTGCAGGGACTTTATTGACTTTGGTGAAGGGGTTGTGATCCGAGAGTCGATGTCTGTCTGCACGGGGGAGGGAGGGATGGGGTTTCTCCGGGCATGGACAGCATTAACGCACCTCTTATCGGGTCAGCTGACCCGTGTGTGCTGGAATGTCGCTGTTGTGTGCACACTGAAGTCTGCAAACACGTGGATGCGTACTTCATATCTGATATTGTGCTCGTGTGTCGGTCGGGCAACTTTATTGGAGCTGAAGAGGCAGGCGGGGGCCTCGGGGTGCTGAGGGGCAGACATCGATTATCAGGCACAGTGGAGCCACTGGTCTGTCTCCACTGGTGAGAGGAAGGCTGGGCTGGTTTGCTGAGAAGCTCGTATATGGCTGGGGCTGCAGTAAGAGACGGGCCACGGGGTTTAAACGCTAATGGAGTTAAAGGAATAGTTCACCCACAGAATGATGTAACTTTATCTTCCACCCCCCCTCATGGTGAGAAAGACTCTGCAGCACTTTTTTAATATCTCAAATGCAGCCGGTGATCAGGAAGGCTTCTCGTTTCCCCCCAACTTTCATATAATGGAGTTCACCGGGGTCCGAGCCAAAAAGGTCCTTAAAGTCCACAAAAACGTGTCAATATTCCTCCATACTGCTCGTCCAATGTAATCCACGTGTCCTGAGTGGGTAGCGTCCAGAATTTACTGGAAACGACATAATTTAGGAGATTTTTAGAGACTAAACAGCTGTACAGTATTTTTTTGAAGGAGTACAGCAGGGATCCCCAATTCCGGTCCTCGAGGGCCGGTGTCCTGCAGGTATTATGAGCTGCCCTGCTGCAACACACCTTGTGACAGAAGCTCACAAGTTTGCTAATTACCCACTGATTGGAGTCAGGTATGTTGCAGCAAGGGAGCTCCTAATACCTGCAGGACACCGGCCCTCGAGGACCGGAATTGGGGATCACTGGAGTACAGACTTCAGAAGACGGAAGGACTTAAGTACACTCATTGCGCATTCGGAACAAAAACATACTCGATATCATCAAAGACGTTGCTGAAGTTCTGTCAGGACAGTAACATCCACCAAGGAGGTCATGTTTTTGGTCGCGTTGGTTTGTCCATCTGTCTGTCAGCAACTTTACGGACAAAGTTCTGGAGGGACTGACCTGAAATCTTCACCAGCTGTGTGTCCCGGTCCAAGGACGAACCCATTAAATTCTGGTGGTGATCCGGATCACCTTCTGGATCCAGGAATGTTTTGCGGCCATCTTCTGCCGGTGCTTTTCATCTTTGAGTGTCATTTCTCATCACCAAAACTTGAACATGTTTCATGAAGCCTTACGGCAAAATCGGCGCCAGCAAATCGATGTCTGGAGCTGCACAGCTGAGGCTGTTACAGCTGCCATTTTTCCGCTGAGTGCACCAAGTGTCTTCTTCTTCTTCTTCTTCTTCTTCTTCTTCTTCTTCTTCTTCTTCTTCTTCTCTTGAGTTTTATGGCAGTTTGCTACCCATTTCGGGCAGCATTACCGCCACCTACTGAACCAAATTCAGGACGAGAGAGTGCGGTGCGTGTCCACAGTCACCTACACGTACTCTTGACGGGTTTGAGTACGTCATCCGGTACTTTTGCATTCTTAATTTTCACATCCGAGCATACTGGGTTTCATTTTGATGCAGTATACTCAGAATTTGTATCGGGTAGGGAAGTAGGTGATTTGGGACACAGCATGCGTCTCTTCGTTAGCTCACATATCGGAGCTCCGTGGTTTTACACCGGAAATGAGAAAAATCTCACCGCATCGATTTTTTTCCCCGAACAATCGTGTGAACAGTTGTGGCAGTTAACGATCCAGCGCGACTGCTCCGTGTTTTAAACTTGGAACAAACTTGTAAATCAAAAGAAAAAGAACGAGGGCAGCATCGCGCATGTAGTCGGCGTGAACAAACTTGACAGTTGACCATCAGACCCACAATGCACTGCGGTTTTCCCAGTCCCCTACATCACCCTTTCGAGCCCTATGATAACGCTATAAAAAGGGCATTGTTGATATTTTTGCAAACAAAATCTTGCAGGATCTTGTTCCATTCGTCTAGCATGTAAAGTTTCTGTCATCCTGGAAGAACTTCATTTCCCATCATTCCTTTCAGAGTCATGTGACCAGTCTGCAGCTTCTCATCTCAGCTATCTGTTCCAGCTAAAACAGTGTGGCTGCCCAGATCCAGCTGGTCTCATATAGCTGTCACTCAGCATCCTCTGCACACACATCCAGCACCATTTATCTTTTTAACGGTTTTGAAACTGAATTTCATAAACTTGGACCAGAAGAAAGGGAAATAAAATGGTGGAAGGGGGCAGCTGAAGCAACGGACTCCGGTCATAAATAAACAAACTGAGATGTGAGCGTCCAGAATCCAACACAAACAAGTGTTAGGGAAAGAAAATACGAGAAAAAGAAGATTTGCTGTGATAAGAGGTCCGGGTAGGCGCCGGGAGAAGATGGGGAGATGTCACTGAATCACCGCGGTGATGCTGGGCGTTTATGGGATATACTGGTTTAGACCTTTCTCACGTGTGGTTGCTGATCACGTGACAGTCACGTCGGCGACGTACGTGTGCGGCAGAAAGGGGCTAAAATGCTGCAAACTGCAGTTGTTTTAACGTTTCTGCGACCGGACGCTTCACGGTTGTCAGCTGTTCAGAGACAAACGGACGTCTGACGGAGGATTATTCTGTCTTCCTTCAGGTAAACGTGAGACATGTCCCCAGCTTATGTCCCGTCCAGCTTCCTGTTTGTCTGCGATCCAGATAAAAGAAGGAAAAAGGAAACATTTGCAAGAAGACAACAAGCTAACGGGAGTTTTCAGTTCTCAGTGTTAATAAAACTTTTATTTTCCTTTGTGGTGTCAGTAAACGAAACCGTCATAAAACAGCAGTTTTCTCTCCGTTATTGTAACGTTGACTCATAAATATGATGTGGAGGCGTCCATAATGGTTACATGGTGTTAACCTTATCTGGGTCTGCTGTTTTTATCTCCGACATGAAGAGGAAATACTTCCCACAGCTGAAGGTCCGATACCGTTCCTGCACCAGATATTTAGAAGCTTCAAACATGTAATCTTTTATTTCTGCTCCTGTGAAGAGCGACTGTCGATGGACCAGGTTGTAAATGTCATGCTAAGCTAATCAGGCAGCAACATCTCCGTCTGCTGGCAGTTTTGGAGGTTTGTGAAAGTGCATATGCGCACATTGCGAAAGTAAGATGTAGTACTGTTTAGACTAAAAATCTTAATGATGGTTTCCAGTAAATTCTGGACGCCACCCACTCAGGACACTTGGATTACATTGGACGAGCAGTTTGGAGGAATATTGACACGTTTTCGTGGACTTTAAGGACCTTTTTGGCTCGGACCCCGGTGAACTCCATTATATGAAAGTTGGGGGGAAACGAGAAGCCTTCCTGATCGCCGGCTGCATTTGAGATATTAAAAAAAGTGCTGCAGAGTCTTTCTCACCATGGGGGGGTGGGTGGAAGATAAAGCTACATCATTCTGTGGGTGGAATGTTCCTTTAATGACATGGCTCACAGCACGTCTACGATCACCACTGAGAGCTGCAGTGGTCCAGGCTCGCTTTCGGCCACCCAGCATGGCTGCGTGACTGAATCGTCACGTGACAGAGGGGTCTATGTGACAGCAGTCATGCTGTATACGTATGTAGAGGGCCGGTTAACGGAGCTCAGACTGTCCTGTACATGTGCCCCCGTCCCTCTGTCCCCGCCATGGTGCCAGCCTACCTCCACCGGCCCCCTGATCAATAATCTGAGCTTCCTCCGTTTGCTGCTCTTCAACCCCCCCGACTGCAGCCTCATTAAATATACATCAAATCCAAATTGCATTGATCTGGTTTGCTCTTTTCATTTGCTGAATCCCCCCCGCCCGCCCCGCCCCCCCACCTGCCTTTGTTCTCCGTTTCAGCTGCGTCATGATGATAATCGTAAAATATCTTATTTTCGGACAGATATTTACCCGCACCATGGAGGTAATGTTTTCGGTAGCGCTGGTTTGTTGGCCGTGTTGGAAAGGCTGTTGATGAGGCGTGAGCGCCCCTGGTGGCAGAATGTGCAGCAGCAGAACTGAGCACATGATGTCAGGAAGCAGAAAGGAAGCTGCTCGGAGGAGGTCTGAGCTCTCTGAGCGCTTTTCCAGTTTTACTCGTAAATATGACAAGATCTTGTTCCATCAGCACCGATCCAGCATGAATGAAAGTCCCTGTTATCCTGGAAGAACTTCATTTCCCAGCATTCCTTTCAGAGTCATGTGACTACGGTGCAGCTGCTGCTGCTACAGACTGACACGATAATACCTGCTAATATCTGATATATGGTAGTATCTAATACCTGCTAGTATCTGATATATGGTAGTATCTAATACCTGCTAGTATCTGATATATGGTAGTATCTAATACCTGCTAGTATCTGATATATGGTAGTATCTGATACCTGCTAGTATCGGATATATGGTAGTATCTGATACCTGCTAGTATCTGATATATGGTAGTATTTTTTTTTTTTTCTCGATTCTATTTTTTGTTATTTTATTTTCTTATTTTTATTTTTTATCTCCTCTCTTTTTATTTTTTTTTTTTCTTTTCTTCTTTTTTTTTTATTTTTTTTTATTTCTTCTTTTTTTTATTTGATTTTTATCTTTTATTTCTTTATTTTATATTTTTTATCTTACTTCTATTTTTTTTATTTTTATTATTTGATTTTTTTTTTTTTATTTTTTTTTTCTTTATTTTCTTTTTTTTTTATTTTTCCCTTTCTTTATTTTTTATTATATTCCTCTATCTTATATTATTTTTTTATTTTTTTTTATTTTTATTATCTAATTTTTAAATTTTTATATTTTGTATTATTTTACCTTAGTATATATATTAGTATCTGATACCTGCCAGTATCAGATATATGGTAGTATCTGATACCTGCTAGTATCTGATATATGGTAGTATCTCATACCTGCTAGTATCTGATATATGGTAGTATCTGATACTTGCCAGTATCAGATATATGGTAGTATCTAATACCTGCTAGTATCTGATATATGGTAGTATCTAATACCTGCTAGTATCTGATATATGGTAGTATCTGATACCTGCTAGTATCTGATATATGGTAGTATCTGATACCTGCTAGTATCTGATATATGGTAGTATCTGATACCTGCTAGTTTCTGATATATGGTAGTAACTAGTACCTGCTAGTATCTGATATATGGTAGTATCTGATACCTGCTAGTATCAGATACATGGTAGTATAACTGATACCTGCTAGTATCAGATACATATGCTAGTATCTGATACCTGGCAGCCAGATGAACTGCTCTGGTTGAGTTCAGGATATTTTTGGATCTTTCCTCTTACAGAAGAAAATAGTTGAATCTCTAAAAATATGAGAGATAAACCTCACAGTTGTCTGCATAGATTGCTACCGGTTGATTTCGGATATTGAATTGGACAATATCGGTATCAGATATCGGTTTTTAAAAAAACGATATTAGAATAGTTCAATTTGATTGAATTAATCAAATGAGAATTACTTTATTAAACACTTGAGGTGTTAGTCAAGTCAAGTCAAGTCAAATTTATTTATAGAGCACATTTAAAAACAACCTCAGTTGACCAAAGTGCTGTACAGAATAAAAGAATAAATCAGAAATAAAAGCAGAATAAAAAACACAATCACAAAAAGAGATAAAACCAAAAATACCAAAAAAATATAAAAATATAAATATAGATAGAGATAGATGTGACACTCTTAAACTGGTTAGAAAGCCAGCGAAAACAAATGAGTTTTCAGCAGTGACTTGAAATGATCAATGGATTGTGCAGATCTGATGGTTAGGGGAGGCTGTTCCAAAGCCGAGGAGCGGCAACAGAAAAAGCCCGATCACCTCTTCCTTTTAGCCTGCTTCTGGGGACTGTCAAGAGCATCTGGTTTGTTGACCTCAGTGCTCTGACTGGGCTGTAAGTTGTCAGAAGTTCCAAGAGGTAGGGCGGTGCAGAACCGTTAAGACTCTTAAAAACAAGTAACAAAATCTTAAACTGAACCCTAAACTGCACTGGCAACCAGTGTAAAGAAGCGAGCACCGAAGCAATATGCTCACGGCGTTTAGACCCTGTCAGGAGAACGAGCAGCTGCGTTCTGCACAGTCTGCAAGCGCTGAAGAAGAGACTGCTCTACTCCAAAATAAAGAGAATTACAGTAGTCCAAGCGACAGGTAACCAGAGCATGGATCGCCCTCTCTAAGTCCTGATACGGCAAATATGTTTTTACTTTGGCTAAAAGGCGCAAATGAAAAAAGCTGGATTTGACAACAGAACTGATCTGTTTATCAAATCTGAGCTGAGAGTCAAAGATCACTCCAAGATTTCTGACATATTGCTTGGTTATTATTAATAATAATAGTAATTTTAATAATAATAATGATAATGATCATGTGCATTTCCGTAGATGCCGTGAAATTATGATGTTAAACAGCTATCAAGTTTAAAAAGTGAAAATCGGAAACCATTTTATTTGTAAGGAATCCTGCCATCCATCCTTTACCCTCTGTGACATCTCACATATCCCGTGTCGCTCTCTGATGTTCTTCTTGTTCAGGCTCCAGTGTCTTTGTCTCCGTTGCATTCCTCTGGTAGATCAGCGATGCGATTGCAGGCCGCCGGGTCACCTGAGGATTTCAGGGCGAGTCTGAACAGGTAAAGCTTCTCCGTGACGGCACACGGGCCGGCCGTGGTGTGATGAGCTGATACCCAGCTGCCCATTCTGCCTCTCCTCATCAGTGTTTCCAGCCTTACGGGGAAATTTTGCTCTTCTGTGACTCCCCTCCGATTCGCATCAGCACTGCACAGAGGGAGGGTAAAATATGTTTGCAAAATTCAGGGACATAATTTAAAAAAGAAATGTTTTTTACGCGCTTTTAAGATATTTCTGCTTCACAACATCACAGAAACCAGGATGAGAACCATCATCATGAGTATAAATATATTTTCTTATCTTATCAGTTTTAGAATAACCATGTTAGACCGACATCATTACAGTTTGTGATTGTTTTTCTGTACTGATACAGACACTGGAAACTCTCCTGATGACGAAGACTGCAGGAAGAACAAAGCACTGCTGACGGTAAATGGAAGTGGCAGAGCAGAAGAAAGAGCTCCACACACGGTAACTTTAGCTGAGTGTTGATGAGGAGGCTGCGGAGGAGCAGCTCAGCAGAGGGAGCTCTTTCTGTTCCAGCCAGACTGCATCGGTTTGTGTTCAGCCCTGCAAAGCTTGCAGTTTCTGATGAAGGAACATGCACACGTTGGTGGTGACGGCCTCCTCCTGCAGAGAGGAACACGTTCAGAAGAGAAGAAGATGCAGTTTTAAAGAAGCTGCAGCTTCGTGGCTTCACATGACCAGAAATCATAGTCTTCCACAAAAGCTACGTAGAGGAAACCCTCAGATCCATGATTAAAACAGACACTCATCACGGGATTCTGGCACATTCAAATACCAGTTATAAATCAAAAATGATAGACTTTCTCTAGATTTTCCGATTAACTGAGGGAAGATTTCTGCCCGCATGAAATTCTCTCTCTGTCATCATTGCTCACATATCCACAAACTTCATCTGTACCTGACATTCACCTGAAATTAGTTCAGACAGTCTGACTGAGGAAACAAGATCAAAGAATTAAATGGAAATAAGATTTTAGCTGCTGAAAACAGGATGAAAGTCTGAGAACTGGATTTTACTCAACCAGAGCGATTAAACTGTTTTTCATCTTTCTACACGATGGTAAACATCACCCTGGAGCTACTTTTTACAGACGTGTTACTACACGATGATAAACGTCACCCTGGAGCTACTTTTTACAGACGTGTTACTACACGATGGTAAACATCACCCTGGAACTACTTTTTACAGACGTGTTACTACACGATGGTAAACGTCACCCTGGAACTACTTTTTACAGACGTGTTACTACACGATGGTAAACATCACCCTGGAACTACTTTTTACAGACGTGTTACTACACGATGGTAAACGTCACCCTGGAACTACTTTTTACAGACGTGTTACTACACGATGGTAAACGTCACCCTGGAACTACTTTTTACAGACGTGTTACTACACGATGGTAAACATCACCCTGGAACTACTTTTTACAGACGTGTTACTACACGATGGTAAACGTCACCCTGGAACTACTTTTTACAGACGCGTTACTACACTATGGTAAACATCACCCTGGAACTACTTTTTACAGACGTGTTACTACACGATGGTAAACATCACCCTGGAACTACTTTTCACAGACGTGTTACTACACGATGGTAAACGTCACCCTGGAACTACTTTTTACAGACGTGTTACTACACGATGGTAAACATCACCCTGGAACTACTTTTTAGAGACGTTTTACTACACGATGGTAAACATCACCCTGGAACTACTTTTAGAGACGTGTTACTACACGATGGTAAACATCACCCTGGAACTACTTTTAGAGACGTTTTACTACACGATGGTAAACATCACCCTGGAACTACTTTTTACAGACGTGTTACTACACGATGGTAAACGTCACCCTGGAACTACTTTTTACAGACGTGTTACTACACGATGGTAAACATCACCCTGGAACTACTTTTTACAGACGTGTTACTACACGATGGTAAACATCACCCTGGAACTACTTTTTACAGACGTGTTACTACACGATGGTAAACATCACCCTGGAACTACTTTTTACAGACGTGTTACTACACGATGGTAAACATCACCCTGGAACTACTTTTAGAGACGTGTTACTACACGATGGTAAACGTCACCCTGGAACTACTTTTTATAGACGTGTTACTACACGATGGTAAACGTCACCCTGGAACTACTTTTACAGACGTTTTACTACACGATGGTAAACATCACCCTGGAACTACTTTTAGAGACGTTTTACTACACGATGGTAAACATCACCCTGGAACTACTTTTAGAGACGTGTTACTACATGATGGTAAACATCACCCTGGGACTACTTTTTAGAGACGTTTTACTACACGATGGTAAACATCACCCTGGAACTACTTTTTAGAGACGTTTTACTACACGATGGTAAACATCACCCTGGAACTACTTTTTAGAGACGTTTTACTACACGATGGTAAACATCACCCTGGAACTACTTTTTAGAGACGTGTTACTACACGATGGTAAACATCACCCTGGAACTACTTTTACAGACGTTTTACTACACGATGGTAAACATCACCCTGGAACTACTTTTAGAGACGTGTTACTACACGATGGTAAACATCACCCTGGGACTACTTTTAGAGACGTTTTACTACACGATGGTAAACATCACCCTGGAACTACTTTTAGAGACGTGTTACTACACGATGTCCACTTTTTCCGTAAAACATAAAACTTCGCTATCTTTTTCACTTATATGCTTTTATTTTCAAGTTTGCTATATAATTATTGATCAGACCAGGTTCAGTCTAGTACATAAAGTTAGGTTGGTTGACCGTTTCATTTCCACTTTAATTTTGATGTATATGAGTTAAAACATGTGAATCTTTTGCATAAATTATTGGGAGTCGGTGCGTACAGGCCTTTCGTCTCTTGCTTGCTTACCACGGTCTTCTCTATGTGGATCCTTGGCAGCTACAACATACTCAGCACAACAATGAAAGCTTCACATTCTCATAATTTTGACACCTTCAAGCACAGCTGGAAAATACCTGAAATATTTATGAACCGCTGCATCCCACAGCCCAGATCACTCCTCAGTTTCCTGTGATTCTGAGGCCGCATTTTGACTCTGTTGATCCGTTTAGTTAACAACACATCCGTCTGTAAGGTGACAAACCTAGAGCACAGACTTCTTCCTGCTTCACTCAGACTTAAAGGAACATTCCACCCACAGAATGATGTAACTTTATCTTCCACCCCCCTCATGGTGAGAAAGACTCTGCAGCACTTTTTTAATATCTCAAATGCAGCCGGTGATCAGGAAGGCTTCTCGTTTCCCCCCAACTTTCATATAATGGAGTTCACCGGGGTCCGAGCCAAAAGGTCCATAAAAGTCCACGAAAACGTGTCAATATTCCTCCAAACTGCTCGTCCAATGTAATCCAAGCGTCCTGAGTGGGTAGCGTCCAGAATTCACTGGAAACGACGTCATTTAGTAGATTTTTAGAGACTAAACAGTACTACAACAGTACTACATCAGTACTACATCAGTACTACATCTATTCGCATCTCCTGCAAGCATGCCGATAGAAACTACGGAAGCTACGGCAGACGAGATCACGCGTTCTCTTTTTCTTTCTTTGTTTTAAATCAACATCAACCCCTCTTGGACCCTCTTGTGTTTGTCTGCAGCTCTGTCGCTTTGAGCACAATGTAAACAGAGAATTTCTTCTTCTACGCTTGTATTATCGGCAGAGTAGGATCTGAACGCCGAGGCTTCCGTAGTTTCGTGAACGCACATTAATGCGGCTTCGCAGTAGTCTGATGTAGACATGTTCTACTGTTTAGGCTCTAAAAATCTACTAAATGACGTCGTTTCCAGTAAATTCTGGACGCTACCCACTCAGGACACTTGGATTACATTGGACGAGCAGTATGGAGGAATATTGACAAGTTTTTGTGGACTTTTATGGACCTTTTTGGCTCGGACCCCGGTAACCTCCATTATATGAAAGTTGGGGGGAAAGGAGAAGCCTTCCTGATCACCGGCTGCATTTGAGATATTAAAAAAGTGCTGCAGAGTCTTTCTCACCATGAGGGGGGGTGGAAGATAAAGTTACATCATTCTGTGGGTGGAATGGTCCTTTAAACGTCTTTTTCTCCAAATCTAACACAAACATGGAAACAGGAACTGAGCCGGTGGACGGTGGACGGTGGACGGTTGGACGGTTGGACGGTTGGACGAGTTAGCGGACGATCCAGCTCGCCCCCGCCGCACGCTTCCGCCTTGTTCCCATCACTTCGGCCGCTACAGAAATTCCATTCATTTGTACAAAGTGTGGGACATGTCAACTAGAGGTGATGAGGGGAGTTGGTTTCTATGGCAACGGTTATGAGCAAATGAGGTCAAGTGCAAGGACCCGGGGCTGTGATGTATTTTGTACCTCTCTTTGCCCCCATAACAGAGCAAATTAAGGGATGCAGGAACAACAGGATTGAGTACACACGACCTAATGAGGTTCCAGCCTGGGCAAGGCCTCTGGGGGGGCGGGGGGGTCAGGGTAATGTGGGTAAGAGGTGGCCAGAAGAGGTGCACAGAGGAAGATAAACGCTGTTGTGCCATTTTGTTCTTTTTTTATCATCTTCTTTGGACAGAGTTGTATTACGTTCACCTGAAAGAGCTTTACAGATCTACCACGTTTAGTAGATGCTCCCTAAATATTTTCCCAGAGAGCCGTTGCTTTCCGCTTCATCCTCCCCCTTTGTTCTTTTCCTCCCTTTCCTCTGTCCACTGACTGCGCTGACGCGTAGTGACAGCCGCTCTCATTAAATACAAAACACAAGTCACATGTGAAATTGACCTTGCAAGTGTTCTGGCTCACCCCGTCCACCACTGGGCTCGACTCCCATCAGCCGCTCCGGCGTGGACCGACCGAAGCCCCCGAGGTGTCAGGTATGGAAAGCGGACGGAGGCTTTTTTTTCTTCTATTTTTAAGCAGGGGGTTGCAGGTGGGACGCCTGCTGTCACCGGTTTGTCACTGGCATGTCAGGATGTCCAATTAGAGAATGAAGAAATACAAACGATGCATCTCCCGTAACAGAACATCCGTACTCTACATCCTTACGTATGACTCGTAGGAAATATTCTGCAACCACATGATGCAAAATGTGAAAAAATACAACCAAAAATACAATTTAAAAGGAACGATGAAGAAAACGCAGAGATCTGTGCGACGGTCCAGATCTTAACTAGTTAGTGAGGTCAAACGGAGATAAAAATGTTAACAAGAGGCAACTTTATACTTCACACCTGTTCATTTAAACAAAAGCCCCACTTTTTATGAGCGCTTGCAAAAAGCCTGAAGAAGAAACCGTGCCGTAAATGTAATTATCCTCCTGAGGGGAAAAAAAGTATTTTATTTAAAATCTTTTTCTTTTCCTTTTTTTTCTTGTTATTGAAAGAAAAATCAAGATGAACTTAATCAAGTTCATCTTGATTCAGAGGTTCATGTTTTATTTCTGATATAATTATAAATATATAATTATTTTACACTCTTAAAAACTGTTAGACCATTAAAAGAAAATAAACATTGTATTTTTTTCACATTATTTTCTCTGTTAGTTTGTTCAAGTAAAAACACGACTTGGTTAAATGAAACTATTGTTTCCTAGAATAAATTCCCACAGTCTGGTCTGAAATATGGGGGTCATATTTCCCGGATGGGACGGTGATGCTGGGAAATTACGAACTTTTATCCCGTCAACACGTCGTTCTGTCTGTGCATGAGACCCAGCTGCAGGTTAATTGCCTCTGACAACATGATGGGATGTTTTACATCCACATCAGACTTCCTGCACCGCTGATGCTTCCACTTTTACATCTATCATATTTTGACTCACCCTAGTTAAAAGCTCAAAGCAAACACATATAAATGCACAAATTAATCACTGACCTCAGATTATTTAATAAGGACGAAGCCCGTACGGTCTGTACAGAAAAAAAAAACATTTCTCATGTAACTCCATGTAGTTCTAGACATGTGAAACTAGCAGAACATGTGAAATACAGATTTTTCATGTGATTAACTTGATGTTTTGGAACATTTTTGTGATGATATCATGTAAAAGTTGCATAAATTCCCACGTACAACCCATAAAACTCCATTTATACCACAGTCAGAGGGAAATCTAATGCTAACTAGCGTGCATTATTTTCATAAATGCACGCAGTTCAGCGAGTTATGTCACTGTCATGTCACTGCACTACAGCTGTCACCATAGCAACGGCTAAGTTGGCTAAAATCTGATGATAATCACACGTTCCATTTCTCTTAACAACGGCTGGTTAGCTTAAAAAATAGGTGGAACAGTTCCTTTACTTAAAGGAACACTTTTTTTTCAACCTAGACCGCATTTCTAGTAATTTATACGTACATTTGCTCACAGGTAAAATTTCTGTTTCATTCGGACTCGTTCAGACGATATTTGCATTAGTTGAAGATCGGCGTACGTGTTTCCATATAATGGGAGTGAAAGGGGCGTCTGACAGGCTTATCTGCAGCAAAACTCCTCCATTTCAGCTGCTTTTGGACGTCCTAACATGGGTACACGTGGAAATTCACACGTTTCACTTGTAACTGAATGATTACAGATGGTTTTCATGCCATTGAAAGTGTTTCACATGTGATTGTAAGGCTTCACATGGGAGTCGACACAGGTTTCACATGTGATCGTGTGGGTGTCATGTGGGGTATTTGCACACATCATATCATTTGTTTTCACATGAGAGTTTACAGGAGTTTCACATGTAATCACACACTCAGAAACAGAGGTACCAGTTTGTACCTAAAAGGGTCCAAAGCTTGTTGCTGGGGGGGGGGTTCCTTTCTGAAAGACATTTCTGTACCTTCATGGTCCATTTTTGTACCTTATCAAGCTGTATGAGTTAATAAAGTACAATTAAACCAATTAAAGATGATGAATAAAAGTCAATAAAATAGAGATTATGACAACAATCAAAGATGCTAATAATAAATGAATAATTATTATAGAAATATTAGGCCAAACACATATATAATTATACATATAATTATTACTATGATTATTATGAAAATCATAATATAATAACTATAATTATACTACTGTTTAGAAGTACTGCTACTTATAGTTATTGTACAAGCTACACACATTTTTCAATGCTGCAGGTACCCTTAGGGTTGGAATGGTACAAATGTGTACTTTATATTACTTTGGAGCCTTTTTCATAGTATATAGGTACTTCTGGCCTCATACAGACCAATATTGTACTTTTGAGAGAACATTTGTAGTAAATGTACTTACAGGTACAGAAATGATCCTGTCTTGTACCTCATGGGAATTTGCATGGGGCAAATAATAACCATAAAAATGTTCCATAACCGCATTCTTATGTACAAAATTGGATTTCACACGTGCAAAACTGCGACGTAACGCCCTTCTTTTATGTTCCTTACAGAAGAACACGTTCTTTTCTGTTAAGCACATGATGGTTGTCACTTTTTGACTTTCACCTGTAAATGTGAGCAGAACTTACAGCAGAGAAATGTCAGTGACTTTTCAGCTCCACGGCCATTTTGGATCTGGTTCGTCATCGCTTGCAGGCAGAGGATGACCGACTGGAGACATGAAACTCCGGGTTCAGCAGTATCACCGACACCCACTGATGTCCATCTGGTAACCAGCCATGTCTGCTTTCTGTCTCTGCACCCAATGATGACACAGGATGTCTAATAAACTCATGAAGACCTCCGGCCTTTCTGTGTGCAAAGGAAACACTAATGGAAATTCTTCCACGCCATCACCAGGAAAGCACCAAACAACCACTATTTACATACTTCACACTCTTAGAAAGAGCCTCTGTTTCTGCTAAAGATGACTGAAATAGCAGGTGCAAATAGTGGCGAGAGCGTCGCTAACAATGGCCGTTGTGTCAACTGAAAACAAAAAGGACAGCGAGCAGGAAATGGGATGAAGTTTAATTTATATGAGATGCACAGGAAGTAGATGTGGAGTGATTTGGCCCCCCCAACAAGATCGTTCATTTAGGAAAACCTCATCTTGCTTTGTCATGACTAAGTACAAGACGACAGGTGGTCTTATGTCTCATCTAATGTGTGATCTGCCAGCTGCTCGCCCGTCGCCACAAGCAACACTTTCATATAATGGAGTTCACCGGGGTCCGAGCCAAAAAGGTCCTTAAAGTCCACAAAAACGTGTCAATATTCCTCCATACTGCTCGTCCAATGTAATCCAAGTGTCCTGAGTGGGGAGTAGGGATGGGCGATATGGACTGAATTATGTATCACGATAATTTCAGACTTTTATCACGATAACAATAAATAATGACAAAAAATATCAGCCTAACTTTTGTGTTATAAATCTTTCAGTGCAGTCTTGAACCCTGAAATAACACCAGAAGCCACTAAATTACATCAATTAAGTTAAAGTAGAACACCTGAACTGCAAAACTGTAAGTCTGAAATATGAGGACAAATTTGACATTTATTCAAATGATGCAAACAGCAAAAATAGCCATAAATAACTGTAAATACAACCAGATAAATTAATCATTTTTATCGTGAGATGACAATTTACTACCGTCAGGAATGTCTTTGATGATATGTTGCACACGGTAATATATCGCCCATCCCTAGTGGGTAGCGTCCAGAATTTACTGGAAACCATCATTTAGTAGATTTTTAGAGGCTAAACAGTAGAACATCAGTACTACATCAGTACTACATCTTACTTCTGCGAAGCACGCATATGTGCATTCACGAAACTACGGAAGCCTCGGCGTTCAGAGCCTACTCTGCCGATAATACAAGCGTAGAAGAAGAAATTCACTGTTTACATTGTGCTAAGAGCGACAGAGCTGCAGACAAACCGGGACAAACACAAGAGGGTCCAAGAGGGGTTGATGTGGATTTCATGAACGCGCATCGGCGTGCTTGCAGGAGATGCGATGTAGTACTGATGTAGTACAGATGTAGTACTGATGTAGTGCTGATGTAGTGCTGATGTAGTACTGATGTAGTACTGATGTTCTACTGTTTAGGCTCTAAAATCTCCTAAATGATGGTTTCCAGTAAATTCTGGACGCTACCCACTCAGGACAGTTGGATTACATTGGACGAGCAGTATGGAGGAATATTGACACGTTTTTGTGGACTTTAAGGACCTTTTTGGCTCGGACCCGGTGAACTCCATTATATGAAAGTTGGGGGGAAACGAGAAGCCTTTCTCATCGCCGGCTGCATTTGAGATATTAAAAAAGTGCTGCAGAGTCTTTCTCACCATGAGGGGGGTGGAAGATAAAGTTACATCATTCTGTGGGTGGAATGTTCCTTTATTGTGATTAATCATAAATAATCGCTGTCCTGCGATTACTCACATGAAAGATTTAATCATTTATGGTGAAAGTTCGGCAGTCAGCTGTGATGTTTCAGGTTCGAGTCGCCATCGGCAACAGAAATCTGAAAACTTTGTGTGAGAGAGAGAACGAAGACAATATGGGGGGGGGGGGGGGGGGGGGGGGGCAGACAGCGAGAGGTCCTGCTGCTCTGCTTCTGTGAACACCACCCCTCTGCCCTCATTAGATGGTTAACCACTGTCCTGTCAGGCACACACAAAGGGGGGGGGGCCCCTCTGGAGCAGCAAACACCATCCCCACCGCATCAATCCAGCTCCCCATGAGAGTTACTGTAGCTGAAAACAAACCGGGAGGACGGGCCGGAGGAATGAAAGGGCCGGGCTGTTCGGAGACGGGGGGGGGGATTTTCAATCGATTGGCTCCGTATAACTGCATCTGACGTGCACGTCGGTAGCTGCTTGCTAATTAAAGCCCCAACCTACACTGGGGGGCTGTTGTGTCACCCAGTCACGGGAACAATCCGCCGATTGTTGTGTGAGAAGACTGGTCAGACAAGGGCCGTCCATTTTCCCCCCAATTATCCCCATTAAGTGGTTTTGCTTCAAGCTGCCCGCGTGGGGAAGAGGGGGGGGGGGGGGGGGGATGAGAAATGGAGGAGAAAGAAGCCGTCAGCGTTGGAACGGTGGAAAGTTGAACACGCTCAGGAGGTTTTTCCTCTGCAGCGGTGGGTTTTTCCAGCAACTGAAGCGAACAATGATGCATGGCCTAATGAGCCCCCCCCCCATCCCACCCAAACCCAACACACATACCTACCCAGGCAGCAAGGGTGCGAGGATGGGGAGGGAGGGGGAAAAGGGTCGATTATGAATTGAGTTAATGAGCCTGGATTGAGGTGGGGAGGGGTGAGGAATGGGGTGCCCTGAGAATTAACCCCCCCCCCCCCTCTCATTCCTCTATTTTCCTCCCTCTCAGCTTAGTGGGTGGAAGGAAAAATGAAAAACCTCCAGCAGGTGTTTGTAAAGGCGGCTGATTCCTTCTGATGGTTTCCTGTTGCTAAAAGTGGGACGTGTCCGATTTTCCAGAAGTGATTGGAACGTGACATCTGACACAATCCTCGGGGGGGGGGAGGGGCATGGATATAAGTTACTGTAACGTGTATTTTGGTAAGTCAGTCTTATTGCGCGCGAGCGAGACGAACTTCTTTCTGACAGCGTTCGTTTTTGTGGGAAGGGGAGCGAGGTGAGCCGGTGGACACGGTGAACCCTGTGGCCGAGCCGGCCTGGACGGGTGTCGGGTGAAGGTGGGGAAGCTGGTGAAAGAACAGAGGAAGAGGAGGAGGTGAGGTGTGTTTGCCATCCCTCCTCGGCCTCGGAGGGCCCCCCCCCCCCCCCCCCACACCGTGAAAAGACGATCTGGGCTGTCGCAGACGTGAAATCTTTTGTTTCTGAGTCAAATCAACTGAAATAAGTTTTTACTTTCACTCAAAGTAAATTTAACAAGTTGTTTCAGTTTTTCACGTGCATGAAGAAGAAAGGAGGCGGGGCTTTATGTACACCACAAAGGCTCATGGGAAATGCAAATTCAGCAGGAAATGAACCTTCTATGATTATTGTTCTATAAATTTGAGCAAAGATGCACCAAAATGCAAATTCTTGTCGGAAACTTAAGACAAAAAATTAACAAATCGAGCAAAGCCGAAAACCAAAACACCGAAATTATTATGTCAATTATTGGAAACATAACATTTTGGCCACGATGTGGACAAACTAGAACCTGATAGGCTACCACCATCATGTGATACAGAAGCTAGAATCTGATAGGCTACCACCATCATGTGATACAGAAGCTAGAATCTGATAGGCTACCACCATCATGTGACACAGAGGCTAGAATCTGATAGGCTACCACCATCATGTGACACAGAAGCTAGAATCTGATAGGCTACCACCATCATGTGATACAGAAGCGAGAATCTGATAGGCTACCACCATCATGTGATACAGAAGCTAGAATCTGATAGGCTACCACCATCATGTGACACAGAAGCTAGAATCTGATAGGCTACCACCATCATGTGATACAGAAGCTAGAATCTGATAGGCTACCACCATCATGTGATACAGAAACTAGAATCTGATAGGCTACCACCATCATGTGACACAGAAGCTAGGATCTGATAGGCTACCACCATCATGTGATACAAAAGCTAGAATCTGATAGGCTACCACCATCATGTGACACAGAAGCTAGAATCTGATAGGCTACCACCATCATGTGATACAGAAGCTAGAATCTGATAGGCTACCACCATCATGTGACACAGAGGCTAGAATCTGATAGGCTACCACCATCATGTGATACAGAAACTAGAATCTGATAGGCTACCACCATCATGTGATACAGAAGCTAGAATCTGATAGGCTACCACCATCATGTGACACAGATGCTAGAATCTGATAGGCTACCACCATCATGTGACACAGAAGCTAGAATCTGATAGGCTACCACCATCATGTGATACAAAAGCTAGAATCTGATAGGCTACCACCATCATGTGATACAGAAGCTAGAATCTGATAGGCTACCACCATCATGTGACACAGAAGCTAGAATCTGATAGGCTACCACCATCATGTGACAGAGAGGCTAGAATCTGATAGGCTACCACAATCATGTGATACAAAAGCTAGAATCTGATTGGCTACCACCATCATGTGACACAGAGGCCAGAATCTGATAGGCTACCAAATTCATGTGATACAAAAGCTAGAATCTGATAGGCTACCACCATCATGTGACACAGAAGCTAGAATCTGATAGGCTACCACCATCATGTGACACAGAAGCTAGAATCTGATAGGCTACCACCATCATGTGACACAGAAGCTAGAATCTGATAGGCTACCACCATCATGTGATATAGAAGCTAGAATCTGATAGGCTACCACCATCATGTGATACAGAAGCTAGAAACTGATAGGCTACCACCATCATGTGACATAGAAGCTAGAATCTGATAGGCTACCACCATCATGTGACACAGAAGCTAGAATCTGATAGGCTACCACCATCATGTGACACAGAAGCTAGAATCTGATAGGCTACCACCATCATGTGATACAGAAGCTAGAATCTGATAGGCTACCACCATCATGTGATACAGAAGCTAGAATCTGATAGGCTACCACCATCATGTGACACAGAAGCTAGAATCTGATAGGCTACCACCATCATGTGATACAAAAGCTAGAATCTGATAGGCTACCACCATCATGTGACACAGAAGCTAGAATCTGATAGGCTACCAAATTCATGTGATACAAAAGCTAGAATCTGATAGGCTACCACCATCATGTGATACAAAAGCTAGAATCTGATAGGCTACCACCATCATGTGACACAGAAGCTACAATCTGATAGGCTACCACCATCATGTGATACAGAAGCTACAATCTGATAGGCTACCACCATCATGTGACACAGAAGCTACAATCTGATAGGCTACCACTATCATGTGATACAGAAGCTAGAATCTGATAGGCTACCACCATCATGTGATACAGAAGCTAGAATCTGATAGGCTACCACCATCATGTGATACAGAAGCTAGCATCTGATAGGCTACCACCATCATGTGACACAGAAGCTACAATCTGATAGGCTACCACCATCACGTGACACAGAAGCTACAATCTGATAGGCTACCACCATCATGTGATACAGAAGCTAGAATCTGATAGGCTACCACCATCATGTGACACAGAAGCTACAATCTGATAGGCTACCACCATCATGTGACACAGAAGCTACAATCTGATAGGCTACCACCATCATGTGATACAAAAGCTAGAATCTGATAGGCTACCACCATCATGTGACACAGAAGCTAGAATCTGATAGGCTACCACCATCATGTGATACAGAAGCTAGAATCTGATAGGCTACCACCATCATGTGACACAGAAGCTAGAATCTGATAGGCTACCACCATCATGTGACACAGAGGCTAGAATCTGATAGGCTACCACCATCATGTGATACAGAAGCTAGAATCTGATAGGCTACCACCATCATGTGATACAGAAGCTAGAATCTGATAGGCTACCACCATCATGTGATACAAAAGCTAGAATCTGATAGGCTACCACCATCATGTGATACAGAGGCTAGAATCTGATAGGCTACCACCATCATGTGACACAGAAGCTAGAATCTGATAGGCTACCACCATCATGTGACACAGAAATTAGAATCTGATAGGCTACCACCATCATGTCATACAGAAGCTAGAATCTGATAGGCTACCACCATCATGTGATACAGAAGCTAGAATCTGATAGGCTACCACCATCATGTGATACAAAAGCTAGAATCTGATAGGCTACCACCATCATGTGACACAGAGGCTAGAATCTGATAGGCTACCACCATCATGTGACACAGAAGCTAGAATCTGATAGGCTACCACCATCATGTGACACAGAAATTAGAATCTGATAGGCTACCACCATCATGTCATACAGAAGCTAGAATCTGATTGGCTACGACCATCATGTGACACAGAAGCTAGAATCTGATAGGCTACCACCATCATGTGACACAGATGCTAGAATCTGATAGGCTACCACCATCATGTGACACAGAGGCTAGAATCTGATAGGCTACCACCATCATGTGATACAAAAGCTAGAATCTGATAGGCTACCACCATCATGTGATACAGAAGCTAGAATATGGCTGCTTTCACATCACTTCATTGCCTAAAACTCTTAGAAGTGGAAATAAATTAAATATTTTTTATCTATACAGCAGTATCATGATACTTACAAAAATATCGGTTCTGATATTTTGGCAGGCTGATATCAAAGTATCAACTCCAGGGTATCAATATTTCCATCACTAATATGTGCATGTTGCACAAGAACCCAGAACCAACACAACGGCTTTACTGTTTATGTTGTTCCGTCACAGACTCATACAAGTACTACTTTGGCGTGGTACTAGATGTATTGGTTTAAGGTATTATTAGAATTTTACTTTGTACTGAATAAGAAATTTACATAAACTTGAGAAAAATAGAATTTTTTTTAAAAAAATGCATGTACAGTAACAGAATTACACCAATTCAATTAGTTTTTTCCAAAATTGAAAATGAATTTGCAACAAAGGATGAAAATTGTTTACAGTCCCTGTAATGAAATCTGTTTTTCTTTGTATGAATGCAGTTTCTTTCTTTGTGTTAATGTAAAAAAAAATTTTCAGTTAATCAAAGTGTTTGGTTTCAGCCACATCATTAATTTTTTTCCAGTAATTCAGTACGTCATTTTTTTTTAGTTGATCCAAAGTATCATTTTTGTCAGTGCACTGCAACTGATTTCAGACACAACAGCAACCTGTCTGAACTCCTGCCCTTCCCTGACGGGGGGGGGGGGTCACCTCAACACACCAACTCCATCGCACAACCATGTGATTCAGGCTCGAAGCCAAGAGGAGGGGGGGGCAGACAGGGAAAGTCTCCATTTCACCAACTGCAGCATGTTTTTGCATTTATCAATTATGTTTTTAATCCAATAGAAAGGACTTTGTGGCTGCAGATTTGTGTCAAATCGCTTATCTGCACAGTTTATCGAACATCCGCAAAAGCTGCGCTTGTTAGCAAAGCACATGAGAATGACAAAGGGTCAGAGCGATGGACAAAAAGTCTCTTTCTGCCTCTGCCCTCTTTAAACCAGGCTGAACTTTTCCATTAGAGATAATGGCAGACTGCTGATCTTCAGCTCCGTATCAAAAGAAGGCCGTTTCCCACACAGAATCCTGTCTCTTTCCCACAGACAACTCCAAACACAGCACAGATAGCCTCGCTCTGTCTTCATTTGTTTAATATCAGCCATGCCACGCTTATCGTTTGCACATTCTGACTACAAGCCCCCTATTTATCCCATTTTCATTGTTCTACGACTCGAAAATCCACCTTTATTTCCCCATTTTTGCTGCAGTTGGAGAAAAGAAAAGAAAATTTACACAATTGAGCTTTATGTGGAAGATTCAGACTGACTTTCAAACACAAAACATCCTAATGAAAAGGCTCAGTGTGCGTTTCATCAACTACCGTCCTGTTTGTTGAGTTAAATCCCTTCTTAACCCTCTGATGCGCGAATGTTTCACATTTGCTTCTGCAGACGTGTGATGGCTTATTTTCATTCTTATTTGGCTTTTTATTTATTCTTTTTATTCTTAGATATTTGAAAAATATTTACAAAACCTGCCACAGACTGGCGACCTGTCCAGGTGTACCCGCCCCTCGCCTGATGACAGCTGGGAAAGACTCCAGCAACCCCCGAGACCCAGAACTGGATAAGCGGTACAGAAAATGACTGATTTGCAAAAGAATGTTAGGTCATATTTATTACAGATGTCCAAAATTGTCAGCCGATATCGGCGTTAAAATGTGATATTGGAAAATATCAGCATCAGTTTTTTGGACTGATAATTTTACGGGAAATTTGGTGAGATCTCATTATTTTTCCATCAGTGTTGGTCCAGGACGTCTAAAAGTCCCTGTTATCCTGGAAGAACTTCATTTCCCAGCATTCCTTTCACAGTCATGTGACAACGGTGCAGCTGCTGCTGCTACAGACTGACTTGATAATACCTGCTAGTATCTGATATATGGTAGTATCTGATACCTGCTAGTATCTGATATATGGTAGTATCTGATACCTGCTAGTATCTGATATATGGTAGTATCTGATACCTGCTAGTATCTGATATATGGTAGTATTTGATACCTGCTAGTATTTGATATATGGTAGTATTTGATACCTGCTAGTATTTGATATATGGTAGTATCTAATACCTGCTAGTATCTGATATATGGTAGTATCTAATACCTGCTAGTATCTGATACCTGCTAGTATCTGATATATGCTAGTATCTGATATATGCTAGTATCTGATAGTATCTAGTAGTATCTCATTGTGGTGATTCTACATATACATGAAATCTTTCTTATAGGATATTAATCTCTTCTTGAGGGACAGGGTCCATTGATGTGTCCAGTTTGGAAATGTGCCATCCTCACACATGCATTCAGAGAGCGGTCTTTAAATAGTTGGCGGCTGCAGTGGACGCTGTGCGTGAGACGGTTCGGCTGCTGCATCACATAAACAGGATCATTGTCCACTTTGGTCACCAGCACGGCTGACGTTTCAGCACGCTTTAGCAGCAGCATTACGGCTGAGACGACGGGCAGACGGACAGACGGACAGACGGGCAGACGGACAGACGGACAGACGGGCAGACGGACAGACGGGCAGACGGGCAGACGGGCAGACGGACAGACGGACAGACGGACAGACGGGCAGACGGACAGACGGGCAGACGGGCAGACGGGCAGACGGGCAGACGGACAGACGGACAGACGGGCAGACGGGCAGACGGACAGACGGGCAGACGGGCTGGACGGAGCTGGAGCAGCCTGTTGACATTTCACTGGCGACACGCCGTGACCTTTCGGCTCAGTATCCTGCACGAAGGGACACAAGCTGCAGTGATGGCAGAGATATGGGTCACTGAGTGTGTGTGTGTGCATGTGTGTGTGTGTGCGCGCATGTGTGTGTGTGCAGGACTCTAAACCACAGATACTGATGACACACTCGTCTCCACGGCTGCCGTCATCCAGAGCCGAGGCCTTGAGGAACGCTGGGAAAAGCTGTACGAAACATTTTCCTAGAGATGAAAGTGATATTTTATTTAGCGTGTGTAATGTGATGAAAGGAAATTAATTTATTTTAAGGAAAATAATTTAATTAAGAATAAATAATTTAAGGAAATTAATTCAATTTAATTTATTTTTTTTCCTCAAATTTTAGCCTCAGTCACTCTGCAAAGTCAGCGTCATCCAAAGCCTCGTTCATTAACCCTTTAGGGCAGAGGTGTCCAATTGTTTTACATGGGAGGGCCAAAAATGACTTGGGGTGGAAGGTCGTGGGCCAAAACTATAAAGTCATGTTGATGTTAGAAATTAAATTAGCTGAACTCACAGCGAAATTGTTCAAAATAAAACCTCATAAAAAGTGATGTGGAAAATGGACAACGCTGTTCTTTATTGTGTTCATTATTTGTTTTTCACATTATTTTGTATGACGTTTTATTTTGGACAGCATCTTCTCTAGGGATGCACGATATTGGAGTTTGCCAACATCCGATATTTTAAAACTCATGTGGCCGATAACCGATACAATATTGAAGCTGAAAAAAATAAGCAGTCATTGCAAGTAGCAATTTTGTTATCCGTTTCTGACATTTTGGGAAAAAATATCGATACACTGATATATCGCGATCTTTTAATATGCCGATATCAAATTGATATTTAAAAACGCGGAATCGATCTATTTCACTTACAAAATCTTGCGAGATTTCATCGTTCTGTTACAAAATATTTCTCGCAATTCTCGCAAGATTTTGTAACAGAACAATGAAACATCACGAGATTTTGTTAATAAAGTAGATGAGTAGCTTTTTTAAAGTATCAATATAATATCAGCATATGAGAATATCACAAAATTTTCGTGCGAGATTTCATAACAGAGCGATGAAATATCGTGTGATTTCATTAGTAAAATAGATCAATACCGCCTTTTTAAATATCTATATACCAGCAGATGAGAATATCGTGATATTTTAGTGTATCGATATTTTTATTTTTACGCATGCATCACATTATGTCATACCTCACATGATACATCATGCAACACATCACACGTTGTCATATCACGCCATAGAACACGTCATATAACACGTCCTACATCATGTTGTATGTCATGTCATATGCCTTATGTCACGTGTCATGTCATATGTTGTGTCATGCGTCACATCACGCATCAGGACAACTGCACGTCATACCTCATAGGTCACCTCATACATCATGTCATACAACATTTTTCGCTAGTTTGCCACTTTGCTCCTGAACACGTAAGTTAAACATGTGCTAATGCTAATTAACCGTTAGCGGTTCTGTGACATTGTTAATGCTAATTAACCGTTAGCAGTTCTGTGACATTGTTAATGCTAATAAACCGTTAGCGGTTCTGTAACATTGCTAATGCTAATCAACCGTAAGCGCTTCTGTTACATTGCTTATGCTAATTAACCGTTAGCGGTTATGTAACATGTGCTAATGCTAATCAACCGTTAGCAGTGCTGTAACATGTGCTAATGGTAATTAACCGTTAGCAGTTATGTAACACTGCTAATGCTAATTAACCATTAGCGGTTCTGTAGCATTGCTAATACTAATTAACCGTTAGCAGTTATGTAACACTGCTAATGCTAATTAACCGTTAGAGGTTCTGTAGCATTGCTAATACTAATTAACCGTTAGCAGTTATGTAACACTGCTAATGCTAATTAACCGTTAGAGGTTCTGTAGCATTGATAATACTAATTAACTGTTAGCAGTTATGTAACACTGCTTATGCTAATTAACCGTTAGCAGTTCGGTAACATGTGCTAATGCTAATTAACCATTAGCGGTTCTGTAGCATTGCTAATGCTAATTGAGTAAGTGAGTGTAACTGCGCCACCTACTGGTGGGGGTGAATTAAACCTGTGGATTTCACCTTTAACTGGGAGAAACCTGCTAAAAATGTTGTGTTATTCCAACAAAATGACCTGAAAACTGATGTTGAAAAGAATTTCTGAACTAAACTCTTATTTCTCCAGGAACCATACCTGATATATTCTTCGTTATTATTTGGTGTCAGTGGGGATTTTCCTTTTTAAACAGCAGCTTCAACACTTTGCTGATCTCTGCAAGGAAAAAAAACTTTTTTTAAATTTTTTCCTCCTCTGTGTGGAAGTTAAACCGCTGAAGCAGATTGTTTTATCAATGAGAGAAAAGGTAAATGGGAGCTTTGTGCATGTTTGACCCAACGCTGCCATCGGATCAGTGAACGGCTCAGATTAGAGATAAGTGTCGCTCGTGGAATCAAAACAGGAATGATTGTGCGGTTGTATTGACATTTTATTTTAATGAAGCCAACATTTTTGTGTGGATTAGATTTCCATTCTGTTTAATGTCTCATGACTCCGTCAATGCTCCCTCTGTCCATGTTTGCTTGTGTTCTGCACAGCAAACAGGCCATTGCTGCCGCCGTGACGAGCCGCTCTCACTGCTGTCACTGTTTAAATGTCCACAGGACCGAGTTTAAGGAGGACAGAAATGATCCCTCCAGCTGTCGGCACTGCTGTGAAAAATAAATGATATACTTCATAAATAATTAAAACTCAACATCTGCTGTCACAAATTTGCATCAAACATTTGTAGTCTGTATTTATTTTATTTCTTTGTATTTCATTTTCTTGCTTTCATTATGTATTTATTTCTATACTATTCATTTGTTTTTTTCCTAATTTTATTTTGTTCCAGTTTTTTTTTTTTACTTTTCTTTAACTATTTTTTTCTTTCTTTTATTCATTTACTTCTTTTTGTTGCAAATAAATTCAGGAGTTCAGGATTTAAAACCGGTTCTACATGCAATCGTAAAACTGAGTAAACTGACTTTCTGAAGCTTTTTAAATAGAAAATAAATATCAAATGTGATTTTCCCTTATTTTGTGGGTGTATTGCAGACGCTTTTCTTGACATGAGGCTCCACATTACTGCTGATGAAACTAAACACCAAATAATATGAAATATAAACAATAATTATAATATACTTACAGAAATGGAGGTTGTGAAACAAATATTCTCGTTTTTGTTTGTTCTCTTTCACCAAAGTGAAAAAATTGCAACCTGGAATTTTCAGGGGTTCAAGTCAAACGGTTTGATTTGACGCAGTTTTAATTTTAATGGCAGGAAAATAAGATCAAGTTTTTTCATCGAGCATCCGGAAAATGGATGTTTGGGTGTAATATTCCTGTAAATAATCATGCATCTGCAGCTCTTCTGCACTGCCGTTGCTGGCTTGTTATGCGACACAGTCCAGTGCATCGCGGCTAACTTGTGTAGTATTCATATACATATACAAATATACATATATATATATATATATATATATATATATATATATATATATATATATATATATATATATATATATATATATATATATATATATATATATATATATATATATATATATATATATATATATATATATATACATATACTTTATATAAATATACACTTTTATACACTGTGGTACCTCTTACTTTCGCGAAGCACGCATATGCGCTTTCACGAAACTACGGAAGTCTCGGTGTTCAGAGCCTACTCTGCAGATAATACAAGCGTAGAAGAAGAGATTCTCTGTTTACATTGTGCTAAGAGCGACAGAGCTGCAGACAAACACAAGAGGGTCCAAGAGGGGTTGATGTTGATTTAAAAGAAAGAAAGAAAGAAAGAAAAAGAGAACGTGTGATCTCGTCTGCCGCGGCTTCTGTAGTTTCATGAACACGCATCAGCGTGCTTGCAGGAGATGTGATGTAGTACTGATGTAGTACTGATGTAGTACTGTTTAGGCTCTACAAATTTACTAAATGACGTGGTTTCCACCCACTCAGGACACTTGGATTACGTTGGACGAGCAGTATGGAGGAATATTGACACGTTTTTGTGGACTTTAAGGACCTTTTTGGCTCGGACCCCGGTGAACTCCATTATATGAAAGTTGGGGGGAAACGAGAAGCCTTCCTGATCACCGGCTGCATTTGAGATATTAAAAAAGTGCTGCAGAGTCTTTCTCACCATGAGGGGGGGGGTGGAAGATGAAGTTACATCATTCTGTGGGTGGAATGTTCCTTTTACCTTGGCATTAATATGGTAAATGGACTGTACTTATATAGCGCTTTTCCAGTCATACTAACCGCTCAAAGCGCTTTACACTACATATCACATTCACCCAGTCACACACATTCATACCCCGATAGGAACATCGGGAGGCAACTTGGGGTTCAGTGTCTTGCCCAAGGACACTTCGGCATGTAGTCTGGGGAAGCCTGGAGTTGATCCCACAACCCTCCGGTTGAAAGACAACTGCTCTTCCGCCTGAGCTACAGCCGCCCCTGTAGTACTGTTGCATTAATATTATAAATGCATATGTAAATGATCAGAATTATGACATCAATGTCATCTCCATGTGGCTCAGAAAGTGCATTAAATCTCATCTGAGAAGCATCATCGATAATCAGCCATAACGGACTGCATGCCATCGTAAGTTTCCCGTTCAGCTTATTCAGTGAAAGCAAACTCTCTGCAGATGTTTCTGCTCTGAAAGTTCTCACAGCTCCGTATATCTGTCTGCCTCTGCTTATCCAAACTACAGGTTTATTCGTCCAGCTATGTTCCCATGCTGCGACTGATTTCACTCTCATTTCTCATTCCTGAGCGACTGGAAGGAGCTTTACAGCAGCCGCCCCGTCACTTAATCATGTTTTACAGCTCCTGTGACCCTCGCCGCTGACAGGAGGAGGCCGGGCCTGGTAGACCGGGGCCTTAAATAATCATTTCAATTTGTTTAGCAGAAAGTTGCTGAGATAATACACAAATCTTTCCCATTCTCAGTCGATTATGTACAATAAATATAACGAGCAGTGACAGGAATGATCACAAACCCATGAGAATAAGTCACATCACATTTCAACTGCATGTTTTTTCCATAACACACATTATTAAGCATTAATAAATACTGAATTCATCTTTTACCAAGCATATTTCTGACAGAAATACTCATCAGTATGTGGTGTAGAAGCACAATTGTAGATATCATATTCATGATTGGCGTGGTGGTTAGCGCCGCAGCCTCACTGTAAGAAGGTCGCTGGTTCGACGCTGGGGAGGGGTCCGAACTATTCCAACAGTTCCTTCCCGTGTGGAGTTTGCATGTTCTCCCCGTGCATGTGTGGGTTCTCTCCGGGTTCTCCGGCTTCCTCCCACCATCCAAACACATGATGTTTGGTTAACTGGTCACTCTGTGTGTCCTTAGGTACACACTCAGAAACAGGGCTTCACATGGGAGTCGACACAGGTTTCACATGTGATCGTGTGGGTGTCATGTGGGGTATTTGCACACATCATATCATTTGTTTTCACATGAGAGTTTACATGAGTTTCACATGTAATCACACACTCAGAAACACAGGTACCAGTTTGTACCTAAAAGGGTCCAAAGCTTGTTGCTGGGGGGGGGGGTTCCTTTCTGAAAGACATTTCTGTACCTTCATGGTCCATTTTTGTACCTTATCAAGCTGTATGAGTTAATAAAGTACAATTAAACCAATTAAAGATGATGAATAAAAGTCAATAAAATAGAGATTATGACAACAATCAAAGATGCTAATAATAAATGAATAATTATTATAGAAATATTAGGCCAAACACATATATAATTATACATGTAATTATTACTATGATTACTATGAAAATCATAATATAATAACTATAATTATACTACTGTTTAGAAGTACTGCTATTTATGGTTATTGTACAAGCCACACATGTTTCAATGCTGCAGGTACCCTTGGTTGGAATGGACAAAGTGACTATAACTTGACCCTTTTTCATAGTATATAGGTACTTCTGGCCTCATAAAGACCAATATTGTACTTTTGAGAGAACATTTGTAGTAAATGTACGTACAGGTACAGAAACGTTCCTGTCTCGTACCTCATGGGAATTTGCATGGGGCAAATAATAACCATAAAAATGTTCCATAACCACATTCTTATGTACAAAATTGGATTTCACATGTGCAAAACTGCGACGTAACGCCCTTCTTTCATGTTCCTTACAGAAGAACACGTTCTTTTCTGTTAAGCACATGATGGTTGTCACTTTTTGACCTTCACCTGTAAATGTGAGCAGAACTTACAGCAGAGAAATGTCAGTGACTTTTCAGCTCCACGGCCATTTTGGATCTGGTTCGTCATCGCTTGCAGGCAGAGGCGTCTGACCAATCACAGACATGGAAAAACAGAGCAACATATTTCACCGTGGAGGAGCAGACGATGATGTTCAGAAACATGACGAATTCAGGAACATCATCCTGACCAGAAGCAACAGTCACCATGGCAACAGCAGGAAGGAATGCTGGCAGAAAATGGCCGACTCCGTTAATGCATAAGTCCGTGTGATTGGACAATCATGGAACAATATCGGCCTCGGATCACGAGTGTCACTTCATCACACTAAAAGTGGACATTTAAGAGCGCTGATTGGAGCTTTTATACTCGGTAACCTCTGATCCAGAACTGAAACCTGTTCTGGATCAGTTACCGGGGAGACAAAACCCGATCAGAGGTGAACCAGCTTCGTAGGTCAGAAAACCCTGAAGTTACCTGGATAAGAGAAAACGAACGACACATTCATGGTGGTGGAGAAGATGTTAGTCTGTCTGAGAAGGGTCAGGTCCAGGTTCCGGGTCCAGGTTCAGGTCCAGGTCCAGGTCCAGGTCCAGGGTCAGATCCAGGTCCTGGTCCAGGTCCAGGTCCAGGTCCAGGGTCAGGTCCAGGGTCAGGTTCAGGTTCAGGTCCAGGATCAGGTCCAGGGTCAGGTCCAGGTTCAGGTCCAGGTCCAGGGTCAGATCCAGGTCCTGGTCCAGGTCCAGGGTCAGGTCCAGGGTCAGGTCCAGGTCCAGGTTCAGGCTCAGGTCCAGGTTCAGGTTCAGGTTCAGGTCCAGGTCCAGGTCCAGGTCCAGGTCCAGGTTCCGGGTCCAGGTTCAGGTCCAGGTCCAGGGTCAGATCCAGGTCCTGGTCCAGGTCCAGGTCCAGGTTCAGGCTCAGGTCCAGGTTCCGGGTCCAGGTTCAGGTCCAGGTCCAGGGTCAGATCCAGGTCCTGGTCCAGGTCCAGGGTCAGGTCCAGGGTCAGGTCCAGGTCCAGGTCCAGGTTCAGGCTCAGGTCCAGGTTCAGGTTCAGGTCCAGGTCCAGGTCCAGGTCCAGGTCCAGGTTCAGGCCTAGGTTTGGGTCCAGGTCCGGGTCCAGGTCTGGGTCCAGGTCCAGGTCCAGGCCTAGGTTTGGGTCCAGCTCCGGGTCCAGGTCCAGGTCCAGGCCTAGGTTTGGGTCCAGGTCTGGGTCCAGGTCCAGGTCCAGGTCTGGGTCCAGGTCCAGGTCCAGGTCCAGGCCTAGGTTTGGGTCCAGGTCCGGGTCCGGGTCCAGGTCCAGGTCCAGGTCCAGGTTCAGGTTCAGGTTCAGGTTCAGGTTCAGGTCCAGGTCCAGGTTCAGGTTTGGGTCCAGGTCCAGGTTCAGGTCCAGGTTCAGGTCCAGGTCCAGGTCCAGGTCCAGGTTCAGGCCTAGGTTTGGGTCCAGGTCCAGGTCCAGGTTCAGGTTCAGGCCTAGGTTTGGGTCCAGGTTCAGGTCCAGGTCCAGGTCCAGGTTCAGGTCCAGGTCCAGGTCCAGGTCCAGGTCCAGGTTCAGGCCTAGGTTTGGGTCCAGGTCCAGGTTCAGGTCCAGGTCCAGGTCCAGGTCCAGGTCCAGGTTCAGGCCTAGGTTTGGGTCCAGGTTCAGGTCCAGGTCCAGGTCCAGGTCCAGGTTCAGGCCTAGGTTTGGGTCCAGGTCCAGGTCCAGGTTCAGGTCCAGGTCCAGGTCCAGGTCCAGGTCCAGGTTCAGGCCTAGGTTTGGGTCCAGGTTCAGGTCCAGGTCCAGGTCCAGGTCCAGGTTCAGGCCTAGGTTTGGGTCCAGGTTCAGGTCCAGGTCCAGGTCCAGGTCCAGGTTCAGGTCCAGGTCCAGGTCCAGGTCCAGGTTCAGGCCTAGGTTTGGGTCCAGGTCCAGGTCCAGGTTCAGGCTCAGGTCCAGGTTCCGGGTCCAGGTTCAGGTCCAGGTCCAGGGTCAGATCCAGGTCCTGGTCCAGGTCCAGGGTCAGGTCCAGGGTCAGGTCCAGGTCCAGGTCCAGGTTCAGGCTCAGGTCCAGGTTCAGGTTCAGGTCCAGGTCCAGGTCCAGGTCCAGGTCCAGGTTCAGGCCTAGGTTTGGGTCCAGGTCCGGGTCCAGGTCCAGGCCTAGGTTTGGGTCCAGGTCCGGGTCCAGGTCTGGGTCCAGGTCCAGGTCCAGGCCTAGGTTTGGGTCCAGCTCCGGGTCCAGGTCCAGGTCCAGGCCTAGGTTTGGGTCCAGGTCTGGGTCCAGGTCCAGGTCCAGGTCTGGGTCCAGGTCCAGGTCCAGGTCCAGGCCTAGGTTTGGGTCCAGGTCCGGGTCCGGGTCCAGGTCCAGGTCCAGGTCCAGGTTCAGGTTCAGGTTCAGGTTCAGGTCCAGGTCCAGGTTCAGGTTTGGGTCCAGGTCCAGGTTCAGGTCCAGGTTAAGGTCCAGGTCCAGGTCCAGGTTCAGGCCTAGGTTTGGGTCCAGGTCCAGGTCCAGGTTCAGGTTCAGGCCTAGGTTTGGGTCCAGGTCAAGGTCCAGGTTCAGGCCTAGGTTTGGGTCCAGGTTCAGGTCCAGGTCCAGGTCCAGGTTCAGGTCCAGGTCCAGGTCCAGGTCCAGGTCCAGGTTCAGGCCTAGGTTTGGGTCCAGGTCCAGGTTCAGGTCCAGGTCCAGGTCCAGGTCCAGGTCCAGGCCTAGGTTTGGGTCCAGGTTCAGGTCCAGGTCCAGGTCCAGGTCCAGGTTCAGGCCTAGGTTTGGGTCCAGGTCCAGGTCCAGGTTCAGGTCCAGGTCCAGGTCCAGGTCCAGGTTCAGGCCTAGGTTTGGGTCCAGGTTCAGGTCCAGGTCCAGGTCCAGGTCCAGGTTCAGGCCTAGGTTTGGGTCCAGGTTCAGGTCCAGGTCCAGGTCCAGGTCCAGGTCCAGGTTCAGGTCCAGGTCCAGGTCCAGGTCCAGGTTCAGGCCTAGGTTTGGGTCCAGGTCCAGGTCCAGGTTCAGTTCTAGGGTCAGACTGCGCCCTCTCCTCGTGGTTCTACGTGATATTGCAGTGATGCAGAATCGCAGCTGGATGATGATTTATGTCATTTAACGGTACGTTTTAGTCCGTGTGCTGCAGCTGCATGTTCCGCTCGTACAGTAGCATGTAAATCTGTCATTATGGAGCCGTGCTCAGCTCCACACATATGCTTCAGATTCCACTTTCAGCATGTGATTCTTGTGACTGGGAGGACTGGGGAGTCAGGTTGTGAATGGGTGTCCCCGAGGCGAGGGATGGAAGAGAAACCCAAAAGACTAGAAACAACTGTTAGCTCTCTGAAATCGCTCCCACAGGGACCCTGGTCCAATAAAAAAAAGCTTCTAAATGTGAGCGAACAGTGGGTGAAAAGAGTTCTTGGTGCTGACTTTAAGAAATCAAATATGCCCTGGATTAAGATGTTTTTTGGTCAAGTCCCAAAGCTCTGATCTCGTCTGATCTGATCTGATCTAATCTGATCTGACCTTATCTTATCTGATCTGATCTGATCCGATCTGATCTGATCTCGTCTGATCTGATCTGATCTCGTCTGGTCTGATCTGATCCGATCTAATCTGATCTGATCTTGTCTGATCTGATCTCGTCTGATCTGATCTGATCAGATCTGATCCGAGCTGATCTGATCTCGTCTGATCTGATCTGATCTGATCCGATCTAATCTGATCTGATCTCGTCTGATATGATCTGATCCGATCTAATCTGATCTGATCTTGTCTGATCTGATCTCGTCTGATCTGATCTGATCTGATCCGATCTGATCCGATCTGATCTGATCTGATCTCGTCTGATCTGATCTGATCTGATCTGATCCGATCTAATCTGATCTGATCTGATCTCGTCTGATCTGATCTCGTCTGATCTGATCCGATCTAATCTGATCTGATCTCGTCTGATCTGATCTGATCTGATCTAATCTGATCTGATCTCGTCTGATCTGATCTGATCTCGTCTGGTCTGATCTGATCCGATCTAATCTGATCTGATCTTGTCTGATCTGATCTGATCTCGTCTGATCTGATCTGATCTGATCCGATCTGATCTCGTCTGACCTGATCTGATCCGATCTAAACTGATCTGATCTCGTCTGATCTGATCTCGTCTGATCTGATCTGATCCGATCTAATCTGATCTGATCTCGTCTGATCTGATCTGATCTGATCCGATCTAATCTGATCTGATCTCGTCTGATCTGATCTCGTCTGGTCTGATCTGATCTCGTCTGATCTGATCTGATCTCGTCTGGTCTGATCTGATCCGATCTAATCTGATCTGATCTTGTCTGATCTGATCTGATCTCGTCTGATCTGATCTGATCCGATCTGATCCGATCTGATCTCGTCTGATCTGATCTGATCCGATCTAAACTGATCTGATCTCGTCTGATCTGATCTCGTCTGATATGATCTGATCCGATCTAATCTGATCTGATCTCGTCTGATCTGATCTGATCTGATCTCGTCTGATCTGGTCTGATCCAATCTGATCTGATCTCGTCTGATCTGATCCGATCTAATCTCATCTGATCTCGTCTGATCTGATCTGATCAGATCAGATCTAATCTGATCTGATCTGATCTTGTCTGATCTGATCTGATCTTCTCTGATCTGATCTCGTCTGATCCGATCCGATCTGATCTGATCCAAACTGATCTCGTCTTATCTGATCTCGTCTGATCTGATCTGATCCAATCTGATCCTTCTGATCATCATCAGGCTAAAGATCACAAGTCCTCATTGAAGCATTATGGAAATACTTCCAAGGATCAGAAGCAGAGATTCATGTCCAACAACCAGCAGCCACATGGAGCCTGGAACCGAAGCGGTCCACTGCAGGGACAACCATGCAGAAGACAGCAGAGGACTGCCCCAACCAGGGCCCCCACAACCATGCAATACGGGCCTGAACAACGGCCTGGGATCCAGCAACACAAACACGAGCTGAAAGCAGCACCCAGGGGCCCGTGAGCCACCCCCCCCCCCCACCCCCCAGCAAAGGTCCCATCCGACATTTGTATCACGCAACGTCTGGTTTACCTTTTGTTGAAGAACGCAGCCACCCGCAGATTCTACTGACCCACTTTGCAGCTGTATTTGGGTCATTAAATTAGTATAAAATAATCACTTTTGGACATTTCAGAACAGTTCTGGATTGGGGACGTGTTCCATTCTGATGGATTTAATAATGAATTGGTACACTCCTGTTGTAATAGTTCTTGTTATTACGATCTCGGTAAACAGTTGTAACAGCTGTGGGACTTTTTAAATATGGCGGCTGGAAGAAGCGGAGATCATGCAAGGGGCGGGGCTTACCAGTTCTACCAATCACCAAACACCTACGTATTTCAGTTCCTATGGAACCCTGAAAAGATCCTGCCTCAGAGTAGGAGCTAAAAACGTTCTAGGAACTGAGGGCCGAGGTTCCTGGTTCCTATGTGTCTGAATGGGCCAAAAAACAGCCTGGTTCCTGAAAAGGTTCTAGGAACTGAGGGCCGAGGTTCCTGGTTCCTATGGTTCCTACATGTCTGAATGGGCCAAAAAACAGCCTGGTTCCTGAAAAGGTTCTAGGAACTGAGGACCGAGGTTCCTGGTTCCTATGGTTCCTATGTGTCTGAATGGGCCAAAAAACAGCCTGTTTCCTGAAAAGGTTATAGGAACTGAGGGCCGAGGTTCCTGGTTCCTATGGTTCCTATGTGTCTGAATGGGCCAAAAAACAGCCTGGTTCCTGAAAAGGTTCTAGGAACTGAGGGCCGAGGTTCCTGGTTCCTATGTGTCTGAATGGGCCAAAAAACTAACCTGACTCCCGCCACCTGGTATTTGCAATACCATCTGGGGAGGGAGTTAACCCGATGTCATTTCAAATTAGTCTTTTTTTTCTAAAACTCTTGCATGTGATTGGATAGAAGATCTGTCCGTCATCTTGACTGACACGCTACTTCAGCCACTCACGTTGAACCGAATGACGCAACCCGTGACGCAACTCAGAGCGACACCAGAGCCACCACGCATAGAGGATCGAGTTATCAAAACATGTTATCAAGCTCAAAAAGCTTCAGTCAAACAACATGGCGGCGGCGGCGACAGCTAGTACGAGCGGTGTACAGTCTGTGAACGACTTTTGTCGAATGTGCAAAGAAAACCTCCGGATAAAAGGCAACATATGCAATAGCCAAATCAATTTCGTCGCTCTGATTCCTACGGCAAGCCGCCATGATTGTTGTTGTCTGAAATAACTGACTGACTACACTGCTGTCGCCTGTGCTTCTACATCACATCCGGCCAAAACGCCGCCCATCCTTCAAAAGTCCCACCCGCGATTAGTGATTGGCTCCTATTATTCTCTAACCAGACGAAATCACCTATAACTGTCGCCTTACTCAGATGGAGTGCGTGAGGAAAGGGAACGCCCCCGCGTGTACTTGTTGAACGCACCCAGATGATGTAAATCAGGTTACCAAAAAACAGCCTGGTTCCTGAAAAGGTTCTAGGAACTGAGGGCTGAGGTTCCTGGTTCCTATGGCTCCTATGCGTCTGAATGGGCCAAAAAAACAGCCTGGTTCCTGAAAAGGTTCTAGGAACTGAGGGCTGAGGTTCCTGGTTCCTATGGCTCCTATGCGTCTGAATGGGCCAAAAAAACAGCCTGGTTCCTGAAAAGGTTCTAGGAACTGAGGGCCGAGGTTCCTGGTTCCTATGGTTCCTATGTGTCTGAATGGGCCAAAAAACAGCCTGGTTCCTGAAAAGGTTCTAGGAACTGAGGGCTGAGGTTCCTGGTTCATATGGTTCCTATGTGTCTGAATGGGCCAAAAAAACAGCCTGGTTCCTGAAAAGGTTCTAGGAACTGAGGGCTGAGGTTCCTGGTTCCTATGGCTCCTATGCGTCTGAATGGGCCAAAAAAACAGCCTGGTTCCTGAAAAGGTTCTAGGAACTGAGGGCCGAGGTTCCTGGTTCCTATGGTTCCTATGTGTCTGAATGGGCCAAAAAACAGCCTGGTTCCTGAAAAGGTTCTAGGAACTGAGGGCTGAGGTTCCTGGTTCCTATGGTTCCTATGTGTCTCAATGGGCCAAAAAACAGCCTGGTTCCTGAAAAGGTTCTAGGAACTGAGGGCTGAGGTTCCTGGTTCCTATGGTTCCTACGTGTCTGAATGGGCCAAAAAACAGCCTGGTTCCTGAAAAGGTTCTAGGAACTGAGGGCTGAGGTTCCTGGTTCCTATGGTTCCTATGTGTCTCAATGGGCCAAAAAACAGCCTGGTTCCTGAAAAGGTTCTAGGAACTGAGGGCTGAGGTTCCTGGTTCCTATGGCTCCTACGTGTCTGAATGGGCCAAAAAACAGCCTGGTTCCTGAAAAGGTTCTAGGAACTGAGGGCCGAGGTTCCTGGTTCCTATGGTTCCTATGTGTCTGAATGGGCCAAAAAACAGCCTGGTTCCTGAAAAGGTTCTAGGAACTGAGGGCCGAGGTTCCTGGTTCCTATGGTTCCTATGTGTCTGAATGGGCCAAAAAACAGCCTGGTTCCTGAAAAGGTTCTAGGAACTGAGGGCTGAGGTTCCTGGTTCCTATGGTTCCTATGTGTCTGAATGGGCCAAAAAACAGCCTGGTTCCTGAAAAGGTTCTAGGAACTGAGGGCTGAGGTTCCTGGTTCCTATGGTTCCTATGTGTCTCAATGGGCCAAAAAACAGCCTGGTTCCTGAAAAGGTTCTAGGAACTGAGGGCTGAGGTTCCTGGTTCCTATGGTTCCTATGTGTCTGAATGGGCCAAAAAACAGCCTGGTTCCTGAAAAGGTTCTAGGAACTGAGGGCTGAGGTTCCTGGTTCCTATGGTTCCTATGTGTCTGAATGGGCCAAAAAACAGCCTGGTTCCTGAAAAGGTTCTAGGAACTGAGGGCCGAGGTTCCTGGTTCCTATGTGTCTGAATGGGCCAAAAAACAGCCTGGTTCCTGAAAAGGTTCTAGGAACTGAGGGCTGAGGTTCCTGGTTCCTATGGTTCCTATGTGTCTGAATGGGCCAAAAAACAGCCTGGTTCCTGAAAAGGTTCTAGGAACTGAGGACCGAGGTTCCTGGTTCCTATGGTTCCTACATGTCTGAATGGGCAAAAAAACAGCCTGGTTCCTGAAAAGGTTCTAGGAACTCCAGAAGGTTCCGACAGTCCGAAAGCGCTTAATAACTTTGGCCCAATTCCAACTTCTATTTTCATCCCGACCTCTTCACCCTACTCCCCTCAGAAATGGGACAACTCTTCAAAATCCTCGTGCGTCTCAACAGTTGTCCGTGTCGCTGTTTCCGTGGCGATGCCGTCTGCAGCAGCAATCATCTTCCTGTCCTTGTTGATGAGATTATTTTTTCGGCTTTGAGCCGAAAAACATAAAAATGACAGAAAATGAAGACGCCATCGACTCAAGTTTAACGTTACGTTACAGATATGAGCAGATCCTCACAACATTACGAAACTAGTGTCTTTTTTTTTACATTGAAATCAAACGCTCTGTAATACATTAAAGCGACCTTAAAATAGCAATTTTCATATTTTATTTACAAAAAATACTCATATTTGTGCATTTCTTTGCTCATATATTGCTCTAGATTGTGGGTAATACCATACCACTCGTTTTCTAGTGTGCCCGTGGAAAATCTCTGTTTCGAGGGCCAGATAGCCCGACCACTTCCCCCTCCCCCTCGGTCTGATACCATGCCCCTTCACATGAACGCACAAAACGAAGGGTTATGGCCAAAGGGGGACTGGAATTCACCTTTTGACTAAAAATAATAAAGAACCAACTAATATTTTTAAAAAGCAGTATATACTGTACATATACATATACATGTAGCCTATAATAACATTTGCAGGTTTTTAGCAGCTTTTTCATGGAAAAATGGAATTTCCACAGAAATATATATTTTTAAATCTATTTATCTTGTCATTACCTTGGAAATTAGGGTCCTAATTGTAAAAAAAAAAAAAAAGTTTTTAACTTCAAAACCTTAAAGAAGAAATTAAAATGTTTTTTTTAATTGACGGCAAATTTTCTACAATAGGTATTTATAAAAATGCTGTTACTTTAAATAATTTTATTTAAAAATAGGCTCTAAACAACTTTCATTTACATGGTTGAGTGAAACACGGCTGTTTGGATTGTAAAGGTTGCAGACCCCGCGAGTCCTTCCGTCATGTCAGGGTCTCCTTGTGTCATTAATCTGGTGAATTTCTCCCCATTTCATCATCTTACGCTTCAGTTTCTGCAGAGTTTATCTGTAATCTTGGCCGCGATGGCCGAAGTGATGAACCCCATCTTAAACCGGGACTCTTGAGCTGAAGTTGGCTCCCACAGTTGGACTGAAGAGTCTTTTTATGATCTGTTTATGTTACTTAAGGCAGCCGCCATCTTCCGGACCCTGTCTACCTCCCAACAGACACATCAGGAAGCTGAACGCAGCAGCGTGGGAACATGGTGTAGAAACCAGCCTTCATCGTCATCATCGCCCGACTCCAGACACAAACACACATTCACGGTCGTTCTCCTGCTCACACGGCGAGACGCCAGTCCTGTTCGACTGTCCTGTCTTCACCTGCAGCAACAGCTTTGTCGGATCCTAAAAACGAAGAAAAGCTTGCAGCGTTTCCGCCTGTCCGGGTTGCACGTGTTCCTGACTGCAGCTTTCACCGTGTCTCACACACTCGGCTCAAACCAAACAGCATAAGAGCTGCATTGTATGTATTTCTGGCCTTGTGGCACTATGATAACACAGTGATTGTAGTATTTTCATGTACATTATGCTTTATAGGAAGCGCTTTGTTGTGGGGGCCCCGTCTGCTGCTGCTCTCGGTGGGGGAGGTGATGGCCGGCGTCAGACTCGATCTGGACAGAGGGAAAGCAGCGGCGACCACAGGCATGCGGCACAGCAAACCGGTTCCAGCCCTGCCCTCCGCTTTCCATTCACTTATTTTACCTTCCCCTCCTCGTTTCACTCCCTGTTCTTGCAGAACTGGAGGGTGGCCGAGCGGTTAGAGCAGCCCCCCCGGGAACTTTCCGTCCTCATTGATGAATCGGATCCTGTCTGAATGGATGGATAAAGCAGCAGCTCTGCAGCCTTGACATGATTCAGAAAGCTTCAGCTGCTTGTGTTTCTGTAAATGTGCGTTTTATATCCCCTCTGAAACTGAAACTTAGCGCCTTTTTTAAAAGATTTTCTTCAGATTTTTCCACCTCAGGTTCCAGATTCGAGCGTGGATGGTGGGGAGCCTGAACTGAAACTTAGCGCCTGTTTTAAAAGATTTTCTTCAGATTTTTTCCACCTCAGGTTCCAGATTCGAGCGTGGATGGTGGGGAGCCTAAACTGAAACTTAGCGCCTTTTTTAAAAGATTTTCTTCAGATTTTTTCCACCTCAGGTTCCAGATTCGAGCGTGGATGGTGGGGAGCCTGAACTGAAACTTAGCGCCTGTTTTAAAAGATTTTCTTCAGATTTTTTTCCACCTCAGGTTCCAGATTCGAGCGTGGATCGTGGGGAGCCTGAACTGAAACTTAGCGCCTTTTTAAAAAGATTTTCTTCAGATTTTTTCCACCTCAGGTTCCAGATTCGAGCGTGGATCGTGGGGAGCCTGAACTGAAACTTAGCGCCTTTTTAAAAAGATTTTCTTCAGATTTTTTCCACCTCAGGTTCCAGATTCGAGCGTGGATGGTGGGGAGCCTGAACTGAAGCTTAGCGCCTTTTTTTTCAGATTTTCTTCAGATTTTTTTCCAACTCAGGTTCCAGATTCGAGCGTGGATGGTGGGGAGCCTGAACTGAAACTTAGCGCCTTTTTTAAAAGACTTTCTTCAGATTTTTTCCACCTCAGGTTCCAGATTCGAGCGTGGATGGTGGGGAGCCTGAACTGAAACTTAGCGCCTTTTTTTAAAAGATTTTCTTCAGATTTTTTCCACCTCAGGTTCCAGATTCGAGCGTGGATGGTGGGGAGCCTGAACTGAAACTTAGCGCCTTTTTTAAAAGACTTTCTTCAGATTTTTCCACCTCAGGTTCCAGATTCGAGCGTGGATGGTGGGGAGCCTGAACTGAAACTTAGCGCCTTTTTTTCAGATTTTCTTCAGATTTTTTCCACCTCAGGTTCCAGATTCGAGCGTGAATGGTGGGGAGCCTGAACTGAAACTTAGCGCCTTTTTTTTCAGATTTTCTTCAGATTTTTTCCACTTCAGGTTCCAGATTCGAGCGTGGATGGTGGGGAGCCTGAACTGAAACTTAGCGCCTTTTTTAAAAGATTTTCTTCAGATTTTTTTCCACCTCAGGTTCCAGATTCGAGCGTGGATGGTGGGGAGCCTGAACTGACACTTAGCGCCTTTTTTTTCAGATTTTCTTCAGATTTTTTCCACCTCAGGTTCCAGATTCGAGCGTGGATGGTGGGGAGCCTGAACTGAAACTTAGCGCCTTTTTAAAAGATTTTCTTCAGATTTTTTCCACCTCAGGTTCCAGATCCGAGCGTGGATGGTGGGGAGCCTGAACTGAAACTTAGCGCCTTTTTTAAAAGATTTTCTTCAGATTTTTTCCACTTCAGGTTCCAGATTCGAGCGTGGATGGTGGGGAGCCTGAACTGAAACTTAGCGCCTTTTTTTTCAGATTTTCTTCAGATTTTTTTCCACCTCAGGTTCCAGATTCGAGCGTGGATGGTGGGGAGCCTGAACTGAAACTTAGCGCCTTTTTTCAAAGATTTTCTTCAGATTTTTTCCACCTCAGGTTCCAGATTCGAGCGTGGATGGTGGGGAGCCTGAACTGACACTTAGCGCCTTTTTTTTCAGATTTTCTTCAGATTTTTTTCCACCTCAGGTTCCAGATTCGAGCGTGGATGGTGGGGAGCCTGAACTGAAACTTAGCGCCTTTTTTCAGATTTTCTTCAGATTTTTTCCACCTCAGGTTCCAGATTCGAGCGTGGATGGTGGGGAGCCTGAACTGAAACTTAGCGCCTTTTTTAAAAGATTTTCTTCAGATTTTTCCACCTCAGGTTCCAGATTCGAGCGTGGATGGTGGGGAGCCTGAAACTGAAACTTAGCGCCTTTTTTTCAGATTTTCTTCAGATTTTTTCCACCTCAGGTTCCAGATTCGAGCGTGGATGGTGGGGAGCCTGAACTGAAACTTAGCGCCTTTTTAAAAAGATTTTCTTCAGATTTTTTCCACCTCAGGTTCCAGATTCGAGTGTGGATGGTGGGGAGCCTGAACTGAAACTTAGCGCCTTTTTTAAAAGATTTTCTTCAGATTTTTCCACCTCAGGTTCCAGATTCGAGCGTGGATGGTGGGGAGCCTGAAACTGAAACTTAGCGCCTTTTTTTCAGATTTTCTTCAGATTTTTTCCACCTCAGGTTCCAGATTCGAGCGTGGATGGTGGGGAGCCTGAACTGAAACTTAGCGCCTTTTTAAAAAGATTTTCTTCAGATTTTTTCCACCTCAGGTTCCAGATTCGAGCGTGGATGGTGGGGAGCCTGAACTAAGAGGCCACAGAGGCAATCTGGTTCCTATTTTGGGACATAAAAGATCAGAAATAAAAAAGAACAGAGAGAAAGAGTGCCGGCTGCTGCCTGCCACCACCGAGATGCTAACCATTTCCATGTGTCTGTCCTTGCTACCCCCCCCCCCCCCCCCCCCCCTCTCTTTCTTTTTTTGTCATTATTATTATTATTATTTCTCTCTGCCTTTTACAGCTATCTCCCGCTGCTTCTTCCCTTCACCAGACAGACTATAAACAACATATATGGTAGTGGGAGGATCTCAATGAGGTGCGAGCACCCCAGGCAGCCAACCACAGCCCCCCCCCTCCCCCCCGCTCGGCTGCCGTCAGCCTGTCTTGATTGGCCACGGCGGGTGCACAGATGTTCCCTCTTTAATGATTTTTGTAACCATTAAGTTAATAGTTGTTTATGGTAGTGAAATGCAGGAATGTGGGGAGGAGGGGGAGGAGCCAAACGGTGGGGTGGGGGGGGGGGCTGTGATGATGGGATGGATATGATGAGGGGCCTGGAGACTTTTCTGCCAACTGTGGTAGAGACTGTGGGCTGACATGAGAAGGGGGATGGAGACGGAGGCCTCACACACACTCCATCATGTACGACACCCCCCCTTACGCTGCCGCCCGACGAGCCGCCAGAGTTTTCTACGTTTCACTACGACAGGATGGCGTCCACCTCTTTTTATAGATGATTAGTCATCATCGAAAGCATAAATCCATCTCTAGGAGCATTCGGACAGAGACGTTCTGCGGACGCAGTTCCTGTAACGACGCCCCCCGAGTTTAGTGGGGAGCCACAGGCTGCAGACCCCTGGTATAAGATGTGACTGTCGGGTGGGACCTTTGCCTGGGGGGGGGGGGGGTGGCTCACGGGCCCCTGGGTGCTGCTTTCAGCTCGTGTTTGTGTTGCTGGATCCCAGCAGGGCTGGCAGGCCGTGGTTCTGGGCTCCTGGAGGGCTGTATTGCATGGTTGTGGGGGCCCTGGTTGGGGCCGTCCTCTGCTGTCTTCTGCATGGTTGTCCCTGCAGTGGACCGCTTCAGTTCCAGGTTCCATGTGGCTGCTGGACCTCAATCTCTGCTTCTGATCCTTGGAAGTGTTTCCATAATGCTTCAATAGGCGCATTCGGACAGAGAGGTTCTGAGAACGCAGTTCATATAACTACGTGTCCCGAGTTTAGTTATCAGAACTACCCTTCGCCTTCGGTGTGCGTTCGCACATGAGGGAGGACGTTGTTAGGGACCATGTGTGACGTAATCGTTGTGACAGAGACAAATTTATGCCCCAGATCATCTGATACAAACTGAGGTTTTCCATCTCTTTTATATAAAGCTATAAGCTAACTTACCAGCTTTCCCTTGTTTACCAATTGTTGAAGTACGTCCGGACACTTTAGTGGCCGGTCCGTCCACCAAAGTATCCGGGCGGCAGCCGCAGATTCTACTTCTATACTTTGCAGCTGTATCTGGGTCATTAAATTAGTATAAAATAATTGCTTTTGGACATTTCAGAACAGTTCTGGATTGGGGACGTGTTCCATTCTGATGGATTTGATTATGAATTGGTACGCTCCTGCTGTAATAGTTTATGTTGTTATTACGATCTCGGTAAACAGGTAAACAGCTGTGAGACTTTTTAAATATGGCGGCTGGAAAAAGCGGACATCATGTAAGGGGCGGAGCTTACCAGTTCTGCCAATCACCAAACATCTACGTATTTCAGTTCCTATGGAACCCTGAAAAGACCCTGCCTCAGAGTAGGAGCTAAAAAGGTTCTAGGAACTGAGGACCGAGGTTCCTGGTTCCTGTGTCCGAATGCACAAAAAAACGGCCTGGTTCCTGAAAAGGTTCTCGAGCTCCAAAAGGTTCCTACAGTCCGAAAGCGCCTTCTGTCACATCCTCTCCCAGACCACCCTCTGGTACCGGGTCGGACCTGTTCTCCTCCAGAACCGCCTTCATTGCTGGTGATAGTTCCAACCAGAAGTTGGAAACATTCCTCAGAGATTTTGCTTCATATTGACATGACCTTCCTGTGTGGAGTTTGCATGTTCTCCCGTGTATGCGTGGGTTCTCTCTGGGTTCTCTCCGGGTTCTCCGGCTTCGTCCGACCATCCAAAGACATGATGCAGGTTAACTGATCACTCTAAACTGTCCCTATGAATGAATGTGAGTGTGAATGGTTGTCTGTCTCTGTGTTGGTGCTGCTACAGACTGGTGACCTGTCCAGGTGTACCGGCCTCTCGCCTGATGATAGCTGGGACAGACTCCAGCAACCCCCGCCACCCTGAACTGGATAAGCGTTATCCTGACATGATCAGACCAGTTCTGGTTCTGGTCTCCAAAGTCAAACGTGTGGTTTTCTGGATTAGCTGCTCACTTTTCAGTTTTAGGCAGTGGGAACATTGTGTGCACAAACTGGAATTTAAAGGGTTAAAATTTTAAAACTCATTGATTTTTTGCCATTGATGGTTCGGCCAGAAGTCTGTGATGACAGCCATGAAAGAAAATGGCAACTTTTAATTTTTAGATAATATTTACAGGCCATTAACGGACATTGGCCAGAATGTGGCCTGAAGACGCTGAACGTAACTTTTTCTTAGGGAGCGATCAGGGTTAAATATGTGGATACATCATTTTGTCATTAAAATGTCCCATAAAGTGTTTTTGTCCCCCTGTAGCTGTCGAGCAGCTCCTGGACCCAGTTTTCCATCCAGGTTCTGATCCCTGAAGGTCCTAGAGATCATTTCTGGTGTCAAACCTTTTACAACGCTCCGTTTCTGTTTTTCTGCTCGGCCCCGTGGGTAAAAGCACATTTACTTCGATAAGTTTCCCAAAATACTACAACAACTTCTGACACTTCTGTTCATTATTTGATGTAGTTTGTGGTATTTTAGTTTCAAATCTTCTCCTCACTTCATCAAATTAAAAAGTTTAATCAAAACAAAAATAAATTATTCTTTTTTGGAACAATTTTGTGATTAAAGTAATTTCTTAATTGTATTTTATATGCTGTCCACTGAAGAGTTTCATTTGTCAAAGTTCCCCGTTCTGAGCCGTTTACAGGATGCTGATGCTGCATTATACTGACATCATATATCTGGATGTAGTTTTATCTCCCACTAAACTTAAGCTCTTCATTAATTAACTAACAACTGTGTTGTTTTAACTCATATATGGCACAACTTCCTTCTGTGTCATAATTTTATACTCGACTTACCTATAATTACACATTCCTATGAGACAACAACAGAAACATACGGGTACTCTGAGACAGGATAAGTTAATGATTAATGGAAAGTAAAGGAAATAATTACGTAGGATTGATCTGCCCCTTCGGAAGCCTTTCTGTCTGTAAACTTTCACATTCAATTTCCTTAAAACTTATGTTATTCCTCCTCCTCTGGCTGGTTTTCCCATGTCCCAGTGGACAAAGCCGTCCGTCTCCGTCCAATCAGATGCCCGTCCACGCTACAAAAGCCTCCAACATGTAAACACATGAGAAAATGGAACTCCCTGTCTTTGTTCTCCTTCTACCATATTGAATTAATGTAGGGGGGGGGGCACTGTGGAGCCCCAACCCCTAGGTAGAGCCAAAGTGAGGGTCAGAATGAGTCCCAGGTGCCCCTCAAAGGAGGCGGCCGTGGCAGTGGTGGCTCGGACTGTGGCTGTTGCTAATGACGCTAACACAAACCTTCTGCCACAGCCACGTAAATGTGCCGCTTGTTAAGGGGAAGATGAGGGATGGGTCTCCCACTCTCACAAAGTCCTACAAAGATCCTTTTATCTCTGCCTGATTAAACACACACATGCTGAATTTGTCAGTGAATTTGATAACATTATTTACACTCCTGGATCAAACTGCTGGGTTAAAAAGGGACCGACTACTTTCTGGATTGTTTCAACCAAGATATTTAGGTTGTTGTTTTTGACCCAACCTCAAGGTTAAATAACCCAACATGGTAGTCAATATAACCCAACTTCTGGGTTAAAATAATCCAACACTGTCTTCAATTTAACCCAACTTCTGGGTTAAAATAATCCAACACTGTCTTCAATTTAACCCACCTTCTGGGTTAAAATAATCCAACACTGTCTTCAATTTAACCCACCTTCTGGGTTAAAATAATCCAACACTGTCTTCAATTTAACCCAACTTCTGGGTTAAAATAATCCAACATTTTGTCAACTTAACCCAACTTCTGGGTTAAAATAACCCAACACTGTCTTCAATTTAACCCACCTTCTGGGTTAAAATAATCCAACTTTTGGGTTAAAATAACCCAACTTCTGGGTTAAACTAACCCAACACTGTCTTCAATTTAACCCACCTTCTGGGTTAAAATAATCCAACACTGTCTTCAATTTAACCCACCTTCTGGGTTAAAATAATCCAACACTGTCTTCAATTTAACCCAACTTCTGGGTTAAACTAACCCAACACTGTCTTCAATTTAACCCAACTTCTGGGTTAAAATAATCCAACACTGTCTTCAATTTAACCCAACTTCTGGGTTAAAATAATCCAACACTGTCTTCAATTTAACCCAACTTCTGGGTTAAAATAATCCAACTTTTTGTCTTCAAATTAACCCAACTTCTGGGTTAAACTAACCCAACACTGTCTTCAATTTAACCCACCTTCTGGGTTAAAATAATCCTCAACTTTTGGGTTAAAATAATCCAACACTGTCTTCAATTTAACCCAACTTCTGGGTTAAAATAATCCAACACAGTCTTCAATTTAACCCAACTTCTGGGTTAAACTAACCCAACACTGTAGTCAACTTAACCCACCTTCTGGGTTAAACTAACCCAACACTGTAGTCAACTTAACCCAACTTCTGGGTTAAAATAATCCAACATTTTAATCAATATAACCCATTATGGGGTTTTTTTTTGACCAAGGAGGTCTTAGTGTGTAATATATAAACCTTTTACCCCCACAACCACCCCCACCCCTGCACCATAAACCCCTTTAGCCCCTTTAAAACCACACTATCTTAAAAGAATAGCAGTTTAGAGAAACATGGTTTGGTACCAGCTGAGGAAACGATATTCCAGGGGTTCATCCGTAAGAGCCAACCCATCCACGACCACCCAGGCTGCCCTGACGGGAGCAACCCAGGTCCGGGCGGACTGGGTCCACATCACAACCATGTTCTTAAAAACAAATGTTTTGGGTCAACAACAGAAATGAACGCAACATTTTGCATCAGTCTTTTTGAGTTCTGACAACGTCTAATGAGTTCATGTTCAACCAACAAACTTAATCGAGTTTGGTAAATTAGCTTTTCTCTTTTATAATCAGTTGTATTTTTAACACTCAATAATTGGTTGCGTAAGGACAAGTTTTTAATTTGATTACTCATTCAAATCAAGGTGTTCTTGCAATGATTTCTGCTGCATTTTAAATTGATTTTTAAGTTAGGCAGAAAAAAAACGGATGAAATGAGCAAGAAAAATGGGGGGAAAAGAAGTAACACTTTGCTTCTACTACTTTTATCTCATAAAACTATCCAAATTCCAGAATGGCCAGATTGCACAGCTCTGTCTGAAGTTAGATTTTTAGAAAAACAACAAGCTAACTTGGGCTAAAAATGAATTATTAAGTGTAGCTTAACCTCAGACTTATCTGAATTTTTCAGTTAAGTGAACAGGGAGGATATTTGAAATGCTTAAATCAAGGTGGAGGAAAAATAAGTTATCAAGCGACTTTCACTAAATTACTACAACTTGAGTTTTGCTTTAAATCACTAAATGCAAAAATTTGAGTTTAAATTAGGAAGTTGGTGTAAATACTAACATTATTATGTCAACACAACTCATGAAAGTAAAGTTTGCAACTTAAAAAGTTTACCTAAATCAGTGAATTACATTTTTTAAAATCCTGCAATCATAGATTTATCTAAGTGCTGACAAAAAACTTAAATCTTACCAAGTATATTTTTGTAATTTCACATCAAAATATCTCATCACACCCAATAAAAGACAAAATCACCAAGATTCATATTTCAGGGAGAAATATGAACTTTTTTTGATACAAATGCATCTTATTTAAAAAAAATAAGCAAATTAAAAAAAATCTTTTTTTATTTCTTATTTTAAGAGTGGCCAAGATTTTTTTGCTTGTAATAAGCAAAACATTCTGCCAAAAGAACAATTACAATTTTCTTAATAAGATGCATTTGTCTAAAAACAAGTTCCTTTATCTCTGAAATGTTTCTCTTCAGGTAATTCTGTCTGATATTGAATGGGTTTAAGATATTTTGACTAGAAATTTTTAAAAATTACTTGGTAAGATTTGAGTTTTTGCAGTACAGTCAGAGTAGTGGCAGCTTCTGATGCACACTGAAGGAAAATATAACTGCACACAGATCAAATGCACCTAAAAAAAATAAAATCCAAACTTAAAAGCTTTCAAATAAATAAATAGTAAATTTATAAATACAAAATGTAATAGATAAGGATAAATATAGTGTAATTAGAAAAGAATAACTCAGTAAAATGCTAGGGCAAAAAAGGAAGGTCTTCAGCCTCTTTGTTAAACAACCTGCCACCAACACTGTGCTACATTTTCATTTGCCTCCAAACAGAGCAGATTATTTTTAGAAAGGCTTTGACAGAAAAGTGATAAAAACCTGCGAGTAGTCCAACCTAAAGTCTGACCAGCAGACGTGCAGCCGTGATAGCTGGAAGGCGAATTCCTGAAGGGAAGAGACATCATGGGATGTTGTGTTTCACTGATAAGACTCATGATCGGCAAGCTCAGAAAAGGCTGCATGTTTGTCTCTGTGGGGGGGGGGGGGGGGGGTTAGCAACTTTCATGTTTTTGTTAAAACATTAAAATATTTAATAAAGACATTTGCTGTACCTTCACACTCAAAAATAGAGGTACCATTTTTGTACCTTAAGGGTCAAGCTTGTTGCTGAGGGGGGTTAAGTAAAGTACAATTAAACCAATTAAAGATGATAAATAAAAGTAAATAAAATAGAGATTATGACAACAATCAAAGATGCTAATAATAAATGAATAATTATTATAGAAATATTAGGCCAAACACACACACACACACACACATATATATATATATATATATATATATATATTATGTATATATACATGTGTGTGTATTTATATAAATATATTATATGTATATACTGTACATAGTTGTATTTTGGTCTGGAGACATCACAGATAAGGAAACTACGGTCCGTCTCCTCCTAACAGCTGAGTACTGTCGCTGCCGTCTCTAAACCTCCTTAAAACCAGTTTCTATCTTCAAACTGGCCCCATCCATCACCAGGAAGTTAACCCCCGCTTCCCAGTAATGTGAACCAGAACTGGGCTCCATAACAGAAAAGCTCATTCACAACTTCTACACACGCACACACTCGCACACACACCCACAAATATCCCTCTACTTCTATCTTAGTGAGGACAGCCGATGACATAATGCATTTCCTAACCCTAACCATCGCACCCGATGCCTAACCCTAACCCCACCCCACCCCCCCACCCAACCCAAACATAACTCTAACCTAAACTCTAAAAACCAAATCTTGGCCCCTTAAACCGGGTCTGTCTCAGTGAGGACCGTCCAAAACGTCCTCACTCTCCAAAAATGTCCTCACTTTGTTGGTTAAACATGCAAGATGGTCCTCACAATGTAGCAAGTACAAGTACACACACACACACACACACACATATAAATGCCTGAGACCAGAGTGAGGATGAAGTCATCAACACGCGTGTAAAAATAAAGGTGCCTGCACACCCCCACACGCACACACGCGTGCACACACACACACACGTGCACACACACACACGCGTGCACACACACACACACACGTGCACACACACACACGCGTGCACACACACACACACGTGCACACACACACACGTGCACACACGTGCAGACAGCAGTGCTACGGCCTCATCGGCAGACGTACAGCTAGGAATGTGGGATGTGCAGCACGGATACCTGGCGAGGCAGAAAGTCTGAGGAAGGAATGTTGCTGTGTGCACGTGTGTGTGTGTGTGCACGTGTGTGTGTGTGTGCACGTGTGTGTGTGCACGCGTGTGACAGGAAGGTATGAAGCAGGAACGGCGAGTTTGTGAGGTGGAAACCGCAGATTTATGACCGAGACACGGAAGATACGACAGAAACACATCTGATCAACGGGAAACCAACTGATGTCGTCTTCTGGAGCTGAATATTACTGATGGGACTGACCAACATGGAGCACGTGTCATGTTTTGCATCGATAAATAATATTTTTTTTAAATTCAACATGATTTAAAATTCATAAAAGTACTACAGGTGTGTATACGTCTGTTCTCTGTAACGGGTGATTTTTTTTTTAATGATAAAACAATGTTTAAACTGAGCAAAGACCGATATCAGCTGGCCGATATTTGTTTTTTTTTTCCTGGTATCGGCATCAGCTGATACCGCTGGCATAACTTTCAGACAGGCATCAGTTTTTATTTACATAGTACATGTTGGGCTGCACGGTGGCGTGGTGGTTAGCACCACAGCCTCACAGTAAGATGGGCGCTGGTTCAATTCCCAGCTGGGGAGGAGTTTGAACAATTCCAACAGTTCCTTCCTGTGTGGAGTTTGCATGTTCTCCCGTGTATGCGTGGGTTCTCTCCGGGTTCTCCGGCTTCGTCCCACCATCCAAAGACATGTCAGGTTAATTGGTCACTAAATTGTCCCTATGAATGTGAGTGTGAATGTCTGTCTGTCTCTCTGTGTTGGTCCTGCGACAGACTGGTTACCTGTCCAGGTGAACCTGCCTCTCACCTGATAATAGCTGGATAAACTCCAGCAACCCTGAACTGGATAAACAGTACAGAAAATGTTTAATGTTTCATTTTTGTATTCTTACTGTCAGGTGATTTAAAAAAAAATAAAATTAGTTACAAAATCTACAAAAATCAGATTTTTTTTTAAATGTTCTGGAAAAAGTGAGAATTGTGACTTTTCTCAGATTTTTTTTTCTTTTCAGTGGCCATAAATTGGCACTCTGAGTTAATTATTATTTCTATAATGCATCAATTTGCAGTGTAATTAATTAATCTAATAATGCATTAAACTGACAGCCCTAATATTTACAAGTACACTGTTTCTTTTCTACATATTTGTTCGGAGTGCTTTGTTCCTTTTGTTTTTTATCTTAAAAGAGTTTCCAAAATTAGTTTTCATTGTGTCCTTCATTATATTCATTCTGGGGTCAAATAGAGTATCGGCCTCAAATATCGGCAGGTAGTATCGGCCTTCAGCTTAGACTGATGAAAAAATATCCGTATTGGCCCTAAAACGATGTGTATTGATCGATCCCTAGTTTTAGTTTTAGTTTTCTGCAGAGAAGCCAGAAAATGTCAAAAACCTGCCTGAATCCAGCTCACACCCTCCAATAAAAAATGGTCTGATGTTTTCTCGTCTTTTTGCTTATTTCACCTTTAAAATTCATCGGAGGAAAAAGTGTGCGAAGCAGCAGAAATCAGTTTTCTGAGAAACTATTTTTCTGCTGCCTGGTTTAAGGAATCTGGGGGGTCCTGAAACAGATGGTCCGGTGGTCCACAGCTTCAGGTCGCAGTGGTCACAACAGTCCATGCAGTCCTATTGTCCAGGAACAATAGCAGGACGCTTCTCAACACAGTTACTCAGTCAATACTACAATACTACAATACTACAATACACAGTACACAATACTATAATACAGGGAGACAAACAGACGAAGAAAACACTGTTGCTTTACTGTAAAATCATTTTTATCTTTTGCGTCCTTGTCTCTTCTTCTGAAGCCGCTTTCAGACTTGCATTGCGGAACATGAGCGGTAAAGTCCATCCGCTCTTTAAAGGGATAGTTCACCCACAGAATGATGTAACTTTATCTTCCTACCCCCCTCATGGTGAGAAAGACTCTGCAGCACTTTTTTAATATCTCAAATGCAGCCGGTGATCAGGAAGGCTTCTCGTTTCCCCCCAACTTTCATATAATGGAGTTCACCGGGGTCCGAGCCAAAAAGGTCCTTAAAAGTCCACAAAAACGTGTCAATATTCCTCCATACTGCTCGTCCAATGTAATCCAAGTGTCCTGAGTGGGTAGCGTCCAGAATTTACTGGAAACGACGTCATTTAGTAGATTTTTAGAGCCTAAAAAGGAGAACATGTTGCTGCTGCGAAGTGCATTAATGTGAGTTCATGAAACTATGGAAGCCTCGGCGTTCAGAGCCTACTCTGCCAATAATACAAGCGTAGAAGAAGAAATTTGCTGTTTACATTGTGCTAAGAGCGACGGAGCTGCAGACAAACCGGGACAAACACAAGAGGGTCCAAGAGGGGTTGATGTTGATTTAAAAGAAAGAAAGAAAGAAAGAAAGAAAGAAAGAAAGAAAGAAAGAAAGAAAGAAAGAAAGAAAGAAAGAAAGGAAGGAAGGTGCGATCTCGTCTGCCGCGGCTTCCGTAGTGTCGTGAACTCTCATGGACGCTCTTCGCAGCAGCTGCATGTTCCATCGTTTCGGCTGTAAAGAAGCCTGATCGGGTTTCACACGCGGTCGCGTTCGTGTATTTAAACGCCGCGTGTGTAATTTACATTTTTGTATTTTCTCACCTCCTCGATCAGCTGTTCAGTGAAAGTATTCGTTCAACCTGCATCTGCAGAAATGCGGAAGGGCCCAGCGCTGTCCCTGACCCGGGGGCGGCCGGCGCCCTGTGGGGTCGGCAGCTGCTGTTCTTGGTCCACTGGGGCCTGGGCCCCCAGACCACATGGGGTTCCGGCTGGGGCAGCCTTCAGCCCCCCTCTAGGGGATGCATGTCCATTCTTTTGGGGGGGCAGCTCGGATCTGGGCTTCTGGGTGGCTGCTGGGGGCCCGGGTCTCGGGCTGTGCGGGCTTCGTCCTCCCTGCAGAGACGAGGCTGCATCTGCATGACTGTATCACCACGGAGACCCTTTATTATGATGATGACGATGACGATGCTGCTTCCCGTTGCTCTGACTAGGTTGTACCTCTTCTCTACTTCCCATTGCGATGACTAGGTTGTACCTCTTCTCTACTTCCCATTGCGCTGACTAGGTTGTACCTCTTCTCTACTTCCCATTGCGATGACTAGGTTGTACCTCTTCTCTACTTCCCATTGCGATGACTAGGTTGTACCTCTTCTCTACTTCCCATTGCGCTGACTAGGTTGTACCTCTTCTCTGCGTAGTTCTGCGTGTGTTTGTATGATCTGAGGATATTTAAGCCACCTGCAGGTCCTCCTGTAGGGGATTGTTAGTTTTGTTTTCCAACAGAGACCTTGGTTGTTTAGGGATCGCTGTACAGATGTACCAGTGAACTGTGTAAGTGGATTCATGTTTTCTCTCCTCTCTCTCTTCCTCTTCCTTACTCCTCTCTCTCTGTTTCACTTTCTATCATTACCTCTGTTAACTTTCATTTCTCCCTTGTCAGGCCCAGCAGTATGAAATGGAATGGTGTAATAGACAAATGTTTAATTAAAGAAATAAAATGAATAAACAGGATATCAAGCGGAGCCTTATGGTCATAAAGCTCCGCTTGGTAAAGCAAAACTGTTCATCACAACAAAGCAGCCAGATCATCATTCTGCTGCTGATGCTGGACAGGACAAGTAATAGAAAAGAAGAAAAAAAAAAGAAATGCAGAAGTGACTACTCTACTTCTCGTGTCTCCGCCCACCTCAGCTGTCGCACCAATCACATTATAGACCTATTCACACATTGTAAACAATGTGACGTATTTCAGTGGGCGGGGCTTAGCTGGAGGCAAAAGCAGCTCTAGACTATGCTAACAGGCGGCAGCTAGCAGGTTTTGGTGGGTTTTTCATAAACGGAGAGTTTTTAAACGAGTGTTTGAGTCTGGGAACTGTGGGAATATGTCCAGACTCTCTACGGATGTGACAGCTGTGAAATTACCGCTAGCAGCTGGAAGCTGCTCCAGACACCGTGTTTGTCCAGCAGAGAGAAGCTCAGAGCAACGAAACAGCTACATGCTGACAACCATGTCAGAAACGCTCACGACTCTGATTATAAAATACATCAGTCTACATTTGGATGTTTGTGCTGCGGTCGGAAGCTTTGCTGAGTCAGATCAAAGCAAGAAGAACGACAAGAGACCTGGATCATCGTCAGTCAGGAAAACATCATTTACAGCAATCTGCTCCTGCATGCTGGTAAGTTTAAGCTAACGGAGATACGGCAATGCAGCTGCATGCTGGTAGGTTTAAGCTAACGGAGATACAGCAATGCAGCTGCATGCTGGTAAGTTTAAGCTAACGGAGATACAGCAATGCAGCTGCATGCTGGTAAGTTTAAGCTAACGGAGATACAGCAATGCAGCTGCATGCTGGTAAGTTTAAGCTAACGGAGATACGGCAATGCAGCTGCATGCTGGTGAGTTTAAGCTAACGGAGATACAGCAATGCAGCTGCATGCTGGTAAGTTTAAGCTAACGGAGATACGGCAATGCAGCTGCATGCTGGTAAGTTTAAGCTAACGGAGATACGGCAATGCAGCTGCATGCTGGTGAGTTTAAGCTAACGGAGATACAGCAATGCAGCTGCATGCTGGTAAGTTTAAGCTAACGGAGATACGGCAATGCAGCTGCATGCTGGTAAGTTTAAGCTAACGGAGATACGGCAATGCAGCTGCATGCTGGTGAGTTTAAGCTAACGGAGATACGGCAATGCAGCAGCATGCTGGTAAGTTTAAGCTAACGGAGATACGGCAATGCAGCTGCATGCTGGTGAGTTTAAGCTAACGGAGATACGGCAATGCAGCTGCATGCTGGTGAGTTTAAGCTAACGGAGATACGGCAATGCAGCAGCATGCTGGTAAGTTTAAGCTAACGGAGATACGGCAATGCAGCTGCATGCTGGTGAGTTTAAGCTAACGGAGATACGGCAATGCAGCTGCATGCTGGTAAGTTTAAGCTAACAGAGATACAGCAATGCAGCTGCATGCTGGTAAGTTTAAGCTAACAGAGATACAGCAATGCAGCTGCATGCTGGTAAGTTTAAGCTAACGGAGATACGGCAATGCAGCTGCATGCTGGTAAGTTTAAGCTAACGGAGATACAGCAATGCAGCAGCATGCTGGTAAGTTTAAGCTAACGGAGATATGGCAACGCAGCTGCATGCTGGTAAGTTTAAGCTAACGGAGATACGGCAATGCAGCTGCATTCTGGTGAGTTTAAGCTAACGGATATACTGATGCCCAATTGATGCCCAAGTTGCGTTTGGTCTGAACCACCGTTAATGATTAGATTGATAATTTATCGTTAATTCTCCGGACGATCGATCAAAAAGATGTTCGCTAATGCCCATCCCTCATAATAACACGTGAGAAAGCTTGTTTCTAGTCTTCGCTGCGCTTTCCTCCGTTTTTGCCTCCACAGATGTTCTGAATCCTGCTTATTGAAATGTTGGAATAAACCGCTACCAGCGACGACCTGTGAACCCGTGGCTACGAGTTATTTCCGGTATCTCACAGGACGTTGATGCATCATCGTTTCTACATTATCAGGCAGAAAAAAGACCTTCAAACATACTAACGTACACGACAAACACAAAAAAACACAAACGGAGTGCAGCTGAAGATCTGAAACGAGGAACGAGAGGTTGGAGAGCTGCAGGGTGATAATTGCAGGGGTGGGATTATGAGAGATTACCGTGCAGGAGCAGGATGTGGGGGGGCAGGAGCGAGTTAGCTTTCATCTGGTCACCAGCACAAAGGAGCTGCCGGTGACGGGCTGGATGCCTGCAGCCGCGCTGGACGGTGGATCCAAGCAAGGACAGCTCGTTCTGTCAGAGCATCTATTCTAACACGTTAGCGTAGGAAATGTTTGTGTCACACACACACGCACACGTGCACACGCACACACACACATGCAGACATAATGATGTATCTGAGGCTCGTCTCCAGATGAGTGTTTGTATTCCAACAGAGGCCTCAGACAGTCTAATTACACCTCTGCACCGCAACAGCGACGTCTCACCGCCGCTCTGACACAGATGAAGGCCTCCTTTGTGTTGCAGGAAGGACAGACAGACGGAGATTACATCTTTGTTCACTTCAGCTTGTGTGTTTCTGCTTCTGCAGAGTGTCTGCTGTGTATCGGTTCCACCTCTCAGATTCCACCTCCTCCTTTCAGGCGTGAAGCGAAAGCGCTGCCGCAGTTCTGGAGGAAGCGTGTGCGGGTAGGAAGCGGGTTTCCACGCATCCGTTTGTCTCGCCCCGTCCTCCAGCTCTGCTGCCGTCATCCTCTCAGACGGATCTGATGACCACTCCAGGCCTCCTGGACTCCCCGTCCTCCGTACGGTTCCTGGGTTCCTGGTTCACCCGGCGCAGTGGCGTCGCCAGCCGATTTTCCCGAGGCTTCAGCCCCCGATGTTTGGAGTCCAGCCCCGGGTATGAATTTACTGTTCGATGAAAATCGAAATGACCCAGCTTTCTACCAGCACTTAAACGCACCATGAATGCGCGAAGGTCCGGCCTAGCTCACGTTGGTGTGTGAGTGTGTGAAGCCCAATTAGCCCCCCCTAAAGTAGGTTTGTCAGCTCCGTTACCGCATGTGCAGAAGAGAGCAGCAGTCAGATTAAAGTATCTTTAATAATTATATGTATAATTATAAATGTGTTTGGCCTAATATTTCTATAATAATTATTCATTTATTATTAGCATCTTTGATTGTTGTCATAATCTCTATTTTATTGACTTTTATTCATCATCTTTAATTGGTTTAATTGTACTTTATTAACTCATACAGCTTGATAAGGTACAAAAATGGACCATGAAGGTACAGAAATGTCTTTCAGAAAGGAACCCCCCCCAGCAACAAGCTTTGGACCCTTTTAGGTACAAACTGGTACCTCTGTTTCTGAGTGTGTAGGTCAATGATATCGGACATCTCTACTTATATTCGTACACGTCAGTCAGAAATATCCGTTTTTTGTAATCAGTCCTGCCTCATGGTAAACCACAGCAACATGATGCAGAGAAAAAGTCCCCCTTCACCCAGCTGTAGCCCCCCCGCCCCCTCCCCAGACCAGTGTTGTCCTGAGGACGCTTATCGCCGTCTCTCAGGTGTCCCTCAGCTAAGACTTTAATCTCAGCCAGAAGCTGAAGCCACACATGGCCGTCATGGCTGCCAGAAACACCCTGCAGGGCTCTGACTCCTCTGTCCCAGCATCCCCCCCCCCCCCCCCCTTTATCTCCCATCTTCCTTCACTTTTCCCTCTTTCCTCTGCTCAGCATTACTCTCTCATTCCTCTGACCTTGCTCTCCGTCTTTGCTGTCGCCGGGCAGGTCTGTCAGCAGCAGTCGATTCCACGCTCGGCCGCATACTTGCGTCTGACTCAAGCTTTGTTTTGGGACTCGTTCAGCCCCCCCCTCTTAACAGATTCCTCTGATGTGTGTTTTTGTGGGTGTGTGTTAGTTCACCTGGTTGTCACCGTGTTTGTGTATCGTTTTTCGTGCAGATGTGTGTACGTTCACGTCTGAGCAGCTATTTTATGTGACGCATCATCGGGCCTGAAACGTTCCTCCTGCAGGGACCTGGAGAGTTCACGGTGTGGGCGACAGTGGAGGAGGATGTTTAGTAAACGGTTTATTTATGCGAGCACGACATCAACATGAGCGACCTTTAAAAGCAAATCAGACAGGAAAGATCCACCTAACCACCAGACTGGACCTTTTTATGGACCTAAATTATCTAGCTTTATAGTTGATCTGGATGCATTAATTTGGCTTCCAGCACCACAGTGAAGAATCTTGGAGTCATTTCTGACCAGGATTTGTCTTTCAACTCCCATATAAAACAGGTTTCTAGAACCGCCTTCTTTCACCTACGTAATATTGCTAAAATTAGGAACATCTTATCTCAGGACGATGCAGAAAAACTAGTCCATGCTTTTGTTACTTCCAGATTGGATTACTGTAATTCCTTATTATTGGGCTACCCCAAATATGCCTTGAAAAGTCTCCAGCTGATCCAGAATGCTGCAGCGAGGGTTCTGACTAGAACCAGCAGGAGAGATCATATTTCTCCAGTTCTAGCTTCTCTTCATTGGCTCTCTGTTAAATCCAGGATAGAATTTAAAATTCTTCTTCTCACATATAAAGCTCTCCATGACCAAGCTCCATTATATATTAGAGATCTCATAGTTCCAGATATTCCAAGCAGAGCACTTCGCTCTCAGACTGCAGGTCTGCTGGTGGTTCCAAGGGTCTCTAAGAGTAGAATGGGAGGCAGAGCGTTTGGCTATCAAGCCCCCCCCTATTATGGAATCAGTTACCACTTCAGGTTCGGGAGGCAGACACCCTCTCTACCTTTAAGATCAGGCTTAAAACCTTCCTTTCTGATAAGTCTTATAATTAGGGATGGCTAGCCTTCCCTTAGTTAAGCTGCTATAGGTTTAGACTGCTGCGGGACATCCATGATGCACTGGGCTCTTCCTCTCCCATGATGCACTGGGCTCTCTCTCTCCCATGATGCACTGGGCTCTTCCTCTCCCACCATCTCTGTCTCTCCATGTAGAAACCTGTGACAGTATTGCATCATAACTGTGTTCTCCTCTCTCAGCAGATCTGGCTGGATAACGTTGCAGTGTTTGTTGGTCTCCCTTTCTGTCTTCTCCCCCCCAGCCGGTGGAGGCAGATGGCCGCCCTACCTGAGCCGGGTTCTGCTGGAGGTTTTTCCTCCCTGTTAAAAGGGTGTTTTCCTTCCCACTGTCGCCACCCCTCCGTGCTTGCTCAGGATGGGGGATTGGACCGGGTCAAGTCAAGATTCCATCCAATCTGTTGGTTTCCTTAAAGGGGAAATCAGTAACTTTCTTACCTCAATAAATGCTTTTGGGAATCCCCGTGGGGCTAAACAAAGTGTTTACGGAGCGATTCAATGTTGCCCCCCCCTCCCGCCGGGGCCTCTGGCCTGCGAGCAGCTAAAAACAACTTTGCCTGCGCCGACCCGAGCAGAACTTGCGACAACAGAAACCGCTGTACGGCACTCAGGTCCCCTATCTACCGAGCTGCTTCCAGCTCTGATTTGAACCAGACTACCAGCTCTGATCTGAACCAGACTACCAGCTCTGATCTGAACCAGACTACCAGCTCTGATCTGAACCAGGCTACCAGCTCTGATCTGAACCAGACTACCAGCGCTGATCTGAACCAGGCTACCAGCTCTGATCTGAACCAGACTACCAGCTCTGATCTGAACCAGACTACCAGCTCTGATCTGAACCAGACTACCAGCTCTGATCTGAACCAGACTACCAGCTCTGATCTGAACCAGACTACCAGCTCTGATCTGAACCAGACTACCAGCTCTGATCTGAACCAGACTACCAGCTCTGATCTGATTTGAACCAGACTACCAGCTCTGATCTGAACCAGACTACCAGCTCTGATTTGAACCAGACTACCAGCTCTGATCTGAACCAGACTACCAGCGCTAATTGGAAGAAAACATTTCTTTATCTTCCACCACCTAAACACGGCTCCTGGCTCTCATAACCAACTCTTTGCTGGACCAGAGTGATTCACGTAGCTGCGCTGCCTGGGCGCCGGGTGAAGCATCACTGCTTCAGGCTCAATAATCACTTGTCACGTCCGCAAAAAGTAAATAAAAGTTCGTATTCTTACCTGCTACTCGCCAACACCAGAGAAAAATATAATCCACGGCATATTTACCCGCAAATCGCGGTAAAACGTCCCGTTTCAGAAGAGACAGGACTTTGCTTTGAGCAGAGGGAGACGTGGTGCTGTTACCAACGCAGCAAAGTAGCATCAACAAGCTAGTAAAAGCTTAGAAATATATCCAGCGATCAAAATAAAGGAAAGACAGGTAGAGAAGCCGTCTGTGTGCTGTGGGGGTGTAAGGGGGGGTTGAACACGACAGTGAAAGGACGCCACTAGGGGGAGCCCCGAGCTGAAGTTACTGAGTTCTGCTTTAACTAGGCTATTATGAATCTGAATTTTTCTGTCTGTTTAAGCGCCCTGAGGTGATGATGTCATGAATGGACGCTATACAAATAAAGTTGAATTGAAAGTTGAATTTTACCCCCCCAGAACCGCCTCCATTCCTGATGTCGTAGATCCAACCAGGTTCTGGAAACATTCCTCAGAGATTTTGCTGCATATTGACATGACATCATCACACAGTTGCTGCAGATCCATGAGAACCACATCCCAAAGCTGCTCTGCTGGATTGAGATCGGGGGGGGGGGATTGTTGGGATCCAGAGAACTCTGAGCTAAGAGCTAACTGAGCTAACAGGGGTAGGAGCGCGCTAAAGCTAAGGCACATCTGGACTTGCTGTTAGCCAGCTAAAGCCCCGGCTGTACTACTTTGCTACAAGCTAAGGTCTTTCTGGAAGCTAACCAGCGCCATTAATGGCAGCCAATCTGCTGCCTGTCAATAAAACAAAAACATCCTTTCAAGATTAAATAAAATTCAAACGGATTATTTGAAAAAAAATTCATCCCCCTCACAGTTGATATGAAGGTAAACTTGACCTATTAAACCTAAAATGATGTTTGAACAAGACTGTGAACATGTTTATTTCTTCTGTAAACACGTTTATTCTGCTGTAAAGACATTTATTCTGCTGTAAACATGTTTGTAAACATGTTTATTTCTGCTGTAAACACGTTTATTCTGCTGTAAACATGTTTATTCTTCTGTTAACACGTTTATTTCTTCTGTAAAAATGTTTATTTCTGCTGTAAACATTTATTTCTGCTGTAAACACGTTTATTCTACTGTAAACATGTTTATTACTGCTGTCAACACGTTTATTTCTTCTGTAAACATGTTTATTTCTGCTGTCAACACGTTTATTTCTTCTGTAAAAATGTTTTTTTCTGCTGTAAACATTTATTTCTGCTGTAAACATGTTTATTTCTGCTGTCAACACGTTTATTTCTGCTGTAAACATGTTTATTTCTGCTGTAAACACGTTTATTTCTTCTGTAAAAATGTTTATTTCTGCTGTAAACATTTATTTCTGCTGTAAACACGTTTATTCTGCTGTAAACATGTTTATTACTGCTGTCAACACGTTTATTTCTTCTGTAAAAATGTTTATTTCTGCTGTAAACATTTATTTCTGCTGTAAACATGTTTATTTCTGCTGTCAACACGTTTATTTCTGCTGTAAACATGTTTATTCTGCTGTAAACATGTTTATTCTGCTGTAAACATGTTTATTTCTGCGGTAAACATGTTTATTTCTTCTGTAAACATGTTTATTTTGCTGTAAACATGTTTATTTCTGCTGTAAACATGTTTATTCTGCTGTAAACATGTTTATTTCTGCTGTAAACATTTATTTCTGCTGTAAACATGTTTATTTTGCTGTAAACATGTTTATTCTGCTGTATATGGCCTGTTTAACATGGTCGTCTATGAGGATTGACTCGTTTTGGAGCCCCTGGTGGATGAGGGAGGAACTGCGACTCCTCATATTTCCGTGTTGTCTTCGTGGAGTTTGCCGCTTAGTTCAACGATGCTTACATCTCCTTCCTTCCTGATGTTAACGTTCAGTCTGAACTGTAGCGAGTTGTTTTGACCGTGGCTCTGTCCGAATGCCCCCCCTCCTCCCGTACATACTTCCCTCTCCCCAACCCCTCATTCACCACACAGGACGGCACCATTTAGCACACGATCCGACACCGAGCTGACTGCTGTTCCTCGCTGCAGACCACATGATCACCGGGCGTGAAACTGATCAGTGTTTCAGGTTCCACAGATTTTACAGAGACGCAGAGAAACAGGTCCTGTGTCACATGATTACGAGCGACTGAATGACGGTCACAGACATGCAGAGTTCGTAGAGCTGGAAATCAAACCAAGCTGGGAGGAAAAATATTCCTTCCTTGATGAAAACTTGCATATATTGTATATAATAGATGCTTCTGTCCTTCAGGATGGACGTTTCACGCCGTACGTGTGCATCTGTCAGCACACGATTTTCCCCACAAATCACCGCTCATTTAAACGTGTCAATACTCCACTGAACACTAAATGTGTCGATGCAGGGAACTCCTTTTCTCCGTGCACTGGTTTTCAAGCGTTTTCCATGACCCCCATGTCAGGTTTCACCGCTCTGTCAGTCCAGAGGCAGACCGATTCATTTCCTCCTGCTCATCAGTCGCTGACTCGCCTGAGGAGCAGATCAGTCCGAATATCAGACATGTAAACTGGAACTGAAAACTGCTGCTTACTGGAAGCTGTGGTTGTTTTCTCACTAACAGAAGGTTGCAGTCGTTCTGATCAACCCAGAAGAGACTTCCCGGATACTCATTCCCAGATACCGTAACTGGGACCAGAGGAGCACTTGACAACTAATCAGGTTACCTGGCGACAGGTCAGTAACATGACTGAGTATAAAGGAGCATTTCAGAGAGGCAGAGACTCTCAGATGGAACGATGAACCACCAAAACTCAAATCTTAACAGGAGATTTTTTCTCACAACACTCAAAATAAGACAAAATCACGTAAAGAAAAACATTTCAGTGACAAAAAGAAACTTGTTTTAAGAAAAATGCATCTTTTTTTTATAAGAAATCTTATTTAAGAAAATTTTGCTTGTTCTATTGGCAGATTTTTTATTTTATTCATTTTGCTTATTACAAGCTTTTTAATATATATATATATATATTTAAAAAATGGCCAAGATTTTTTTCGCTTGTAATAAGCAAAACATTCTGCCAATAGAATAAGCAAAATGTTCTTGATAAAATTTCTCACAATAAGATGCATTTGTCTTAAAACAAGTTCCTTTATCTCACTGAAATGTTTCCTTTTAAATAATATTGTCTTATTTTCAGTGTGATGACATATTTTGACTAGAAATTAGAACAATCTACGTGGTAAGATTTGAGTTTTTGCAGCGTGTCATTTCTCCAGCCTGGACGCAGCCATGATGTTGCAGCTGACATGAGAAGGGTCTATCTGCGGCTCGCATGACAGGGGCGTGTCGTAGAGTGGGCGTGCCGTAGTGTGACGTTACTCGACGACACGCCCACCAGGCCAATGAGAGCACGGTAAAATCTAGCCCTACCCCTGACCCTTCCCCTAAACCTAACCAGACCCACCCACTATGCGACACGCCAACTACAGGACACGCCCAGTATATGACACGCCGACTATGGGACACGCCCACTGTAGGACACGCCCAGTATAGGATACGCCCACTATAGAACACGCCCACTATGCGACACGCCCACTGTAGGACACGCCCAGAATAGGACACGCCCACTATGGGACACGCCCACTACAAGATACGCCCACTATAGAACACGCCCACTATGCGACAGGCCCACTGTAGGACATGCCCAGTATAGGACACGCCCAGAATAGGACACGCCCAGTATAGGACACGCCCAGTATAGGGCACGCCCACTATAGGACACGCCCAGTATAGGACACGCCCACTATAGGACGCGCCCACTGTGGGACACGCCCGCTGGGTTGCAAGCCGCAGATAGATACACTTGGCTGACATTGGTCACCGTGTCACCGAACCAGATATGAACACAGCGGGTGTTTTGAAGGCTTATCATGTCGAATTCAGAAAGAAATGCAAGGAAACGTTACCGGAGGAACAGAGGAGAAGAAAGAGAGGAAGGGACAGAACAAGAGTCAAGATAAGACTGTCTGTTTAGCCATCAATAGGGGGGGGGGGTCCACTGAGAAAACTGCTAAAAGTTGCGTTGTGGGTCTTTAAATCTAATCCAGTCTTTCCAACCTTTGACAGAACCAGGTTGGGGGGGGGGGGGGTGCTGAGCTCCGTCCTGCTGAAACAGGGACAGGTTACAGCAGGACCCCCCCTCCACCTTCAGCTCGCTTCGTTTGTGTTTAGCGAACTTCATTTTTATCACAATCAATGTTGAAACGTTAGTTTCGGTGAACAGAAACTCGTCTGCACGAGCATCAGTGGCCGTAGCTGCTGCACGCGACTGTTCCTGGATCAGAAAGCAGCATGCTATCATAACCACGTTATCTGAGGATAAACCTCCTGATCACGGCCCCCCCTCCCTCCGCTTGCTGGTGCATGCCCCCTCTGGAATCTCCTCAGTGTTTGACCGCTCACTAAGTTCACTTCATCATTGTCTTCCTGCAACACCGAGTCTAAACAACGCCGGACCCCTCAGAGTCAAGAGGCTTCCCTGGCTTCAGTCAAAGTCGGGGAAAGCCCCCCCCCCCCCCCCCCCGTAGTCTGGAAATGAGCGTCTAGGCCCTCGTAATATCCCGCTCTGAGGATGAGATATGAGCGTACCTGCAGCCGTGTGGAGCTGGACTCAGGAGGTCGTGTGAGAGCGCAGCCCCCCCCCCTTCACCGAAACACCCGACCGATTCCACGAGCCTGGACAGAGCTGGTTTTAAAGGAACATTCCACCCACAGAATGATGTAACTTTATCTTCCACCCCCCCCTCATGGTGAGAAAGACTCTGCAGCACTTTTTTAATATCTCAAATGCAGCCGGCGATCAGGAAGGCTTCTCGTTTCCCCCCAACTTTCATATAATGGAGTTCACCGGGGTCCGAGCCAAAAAGGTCCTTAAAGCTTACCTCTTATTTTTAATTTTATAAAATCTTTTTCTTTTCTTTTTCTTCCTTCTTTTCTTTTTATTTTTCTTTTTTTTTTATTTTCCTTTTTTCCCTTTTTTTTTTTTATTTTTCCCCATATTTTCTTTTTTTTCCCCCTTACAATATTTTATATTTTTTATATAAAAATTTTTTTTTTTCAAATTTTTTTTTTATCCACAAAAACGTGTCAATATTCCTCCAAGCTGCTCGTCCAACGTAATCCAAGTGTCCTGAGTGGGTAGCGCCCAGAATTTACTGAAACGACGTCATTTAGTAGATTTTTAGAGCCTAAACAGTAGAACATCAGTACTACATCAGTACTACATCAGTACTACATCACATCTCCTGCAAACACGCCGATGCACGTTCATGAAACTACGGAAGCCGCGGCAGACGAGATCACACGTTCTCTTTTTCTTTCTTTCTTCGTTTTAAATCAACATCAACCCCACCCTCTTGTGTTTGTCTGCAGCTCTGTCGCTCTTAGTACAATGTAGACAGCGAATTTCTTCTTCTACACTTGTATTATCGGCAGAGTAGGCTCTGAACACAGAGGCTTCCGTAGTTTTGTGAACGCGAATCGGCATGCTTGCAGGAGATACGATGTTCTACTGTTTAGACTCTAAAAATCTACTAAATGACGTTGTTTCCAGTAAATTCTGGACACTACCCACTCAGGACACTTGGATTACATTGGACGAGCAGTATGGAGGAATATTGACACGTTTTTGTGGACTTTTATGGACCTTTTTGGCTCGGACCCCGGTGAACTCCATTATATGAAAGTTGGGGGAAACGAGAAGCCTTCCTGATCACCGACTGCATTTGAGATATTAAAAAAGTGCTGCAGAGTCTTTCTCACCATGAGGGGGGTGGAAGATAACGTTACATCATTCTGTGGGGGGAATGTTCCTTTATTGAATTTGCGTGTGCAGATTTTCCTGGTGGAACATCCCACTATGAGCACGCTGCTTCTTGCAAACATTCATTCAGCATATTTCTTTCCCTTTGGTGCAAAATAACTGAAAGCAAAGATGTGAAAGCAGGAATGTGGCTGCAAACTTCCCTCCGACATGCCGGCTCTGGCTCGGCACCGTGTACCACGTCACTCCGGTAGAATATGGAAAAACATTTGTGTGGGTTTCTCATTCTCATGCTGCAGCCTCGTGTGCGTTTTCCAGCTATTTCCGTCCAGATTTACAGACGTGAACACAGAGGAATCCACCCGGCCCCGGTGCCTCCGACGCTGCAGGATCCGGATGGTGATGGATATCCACCGACTGCATACGAGACACCAGCAGAGCCCAGAGCTGGATTTGTTCATTTTGCTGCACCGCTCGACATAAAAGGTAGCATTTAGACCCTATTTAAAGTTTTCCTCCGCCGTCTCGAGGCTTACTTTGTTTGCATTTTTGCTAACCGCAGCCGACACTCCAAGTGTTGGCTTTCTGTCAGAAGACGACTTGTGGAACTGGCTCATAGTTTCTCTTTGCGTCTCCCTCTTGCTCCCCCATTCTTTCCCATAACTTCCCCCATTGTTGCTGTCTTCCAACCCTCCTCTTCCTCATCCAGCCTCTCCTCACCAGGCAGACTGTAATCTTGGCCGGGGCTCCAGCATTTCCTCCTACCCTTCAATCTTGAGCAGCCATAATTATAGCCACACCAAGGGGACAGGCTTCTAAATCCTTCAGAGCTGGTTTGGCTTCCTGACTCCTTTATTTTTATTTCCCTCCTCCTTTTTTGAAATAAAGTGGGAGAGAAGCTTCGTTTATGTTTGTTCTGAAAGCTAAATTATAACCGTGCAGATAGACCTTCCTTTTTCATTGAGTCGCCCTTTGATATTTTATCTTGCACTATTTCAAGAGCTCCATATAAAAAGAGGAAAACGTTGGCGGGAAGAAAAAGGTTCTGGATTATTTACCATCTCGTCATTCAGCATGAATGTTCATGTTTAAAAAAACTGGTTTTGTTAGTTTTACAGGCTTTCTGTACGACACAAACAAATCTGACAGTCAAAACAACCATGTCAATCATTTGTTGATGCCCCTGCAAGCAGAAGAACGCAATTAAAGGACACATAAGTGTTTTTTCATACATATTGGAGGAAAAATCATTTTCAAATGTTTTAACAGGCCTCAACAAAGAAGCTTTCAATTATCTGCATGGATGAAAATAAAGAAATAAATACAACACACAAGTGTGCAAGACCAACGTTTTTTTTTCTTTCTGCATTACATTAAATTATTGCACTTAAAAGTGGCAATTGTGGCAATAAATGCAAACACAACTGATATGAGGAAAGGCCTGATTAGCTACACGGGTGTTTCCTTTACATCAGGAACACGAACACAGCGTGAGCCAGAAATAAACTTACGAAAGTGTAGTTTTATGAGGAGAGGCTTCTTCATAAAACTTTAATCTTTGAAGACCTGAAACATCAGATGCATGTTTACTTTTTCTGCTTTAAGGGACATCGTGTGACTTTTGGCCACTAGGGGCGCTAAACCTGCAACTTCCCACATGCAACGCAACTGTTGCCAAGTTGAACCGTCTCTGTCCGTGTTTTGGGATCATGTTTGCGGACCACTTTGTTCAGTTGAAGTCACGGAGTCTTAAAACAAAGCGCTCCAGGTCACATGATCCACCTGGTTTTTTGAGGAGGGCGGCCCCCTCAGAGCCCCCACACGGGTCAAGTGCTGAGTACTGATTCAGAAATGATCTTTTATTACTTTCTTTTAGATTAACTCATCGACTGCCAGACCTTTTCCGAGCAGAGCTCCATATTTCCAGGATTTTTAAGCATTTTCACTGATTTTTGGAGATCCACAGAATATTGTGTACAATGCCGATACAAACACTGAATGTACCAAAGGAAAGCTTAGACTCTCTTCTTTTATCAGAAAAAAAACATTTGTTTCTAGCTTTTTTCCGTTCTTTAGTAATCTGCAGTAGAACATGGCTTTGTTGCAGTGAAAATGCTGCTTTTGACCAAAAAGCTGAGAAAACGAGCTTTAAATGCTGCAACGCGCTTCAAGTGGAAAAGTGTCTTTGATGCCAATATTTTTTACTTTAGTGACACCTTCATCATCTGAACAGCTGTTTGCTACTACGAAACAACAAAAACAACACTGAGAAAAGAGTTTTGGAGGAAAAATAATTATTCACAAGCTAAATAAGCCACAACAAGTTTGTTTCACAGCATAATATTTGGCAGAAACGTCTCTTGCTATCCATCACTCCTCCTTCTACTCAGCCAGTTCTGCTTAGGTGCGCAAGCACACACACCCCACCTAAACATTACCACCCCACCCCCCAAAAAATAGATAAATAAATCAAATTAAGTTGAAACGTGTGGCAGGACAAAGGGGGGCTCAGGTGGGATTCGATCCCTGGGTGACAGTCATGCGACGGTGACAGGACCTCCAACCATCACACATGGCTGAGGTGCTGACCATCTTTAACCTCTTTAAACCCTCCGACTGTGCACATAAAAAGAACCGCGGTTAAACTTTTGCAAACATAAACATGTTTTACATGATTAAAAAAGCTCAGACTCTCCACATTTCAACTACTAAGTTCATTTTATGGACACAAACAGCACCAAAGTACAACTAACAAAGATGGTAAACCGTAGATGAAGAAAAGCGCCTGCAGCTCCGACTCATCTCCAATCATCGAGGGTCTCTGCTGCTTTGGTCAGGCCCATGTGGGATTTCAGTAGCCAATGAAATGAGCTACCTAACGGCATGAAGTGTGGTCAGTTTAGCTGCTGTAGCCCTGCGAATGCGCGCAGCTCCGTTTCCACCTGAAATTCCCCTGGATGCACCTAAACTATGCAAACACAAGACTGTTTATGTGAATATACAGCAACAAAGATGATTTCTGCTTTATTTAGGCTATATTTACATCCATATCCAGCGTTAGGGCTGCTGGAACGTGTCCCGGCTGGATCCGGCTCACATTCATCCCTGGCTTTGTCTTAAATAAGCACCTTTCCTCTGTTTCTGCTAAATGATATAAATACGATGCTGGAGGCTAATCTGGGCTCATTCCTGGGATGCTAACGCGAGTCTTGTCTGTCTCCCTCTGAGGGCAGCGTCCTGAGTGGCATCTTTTCACTCTGACCCGATAACCTGCAGAGAGGACGGACAGATAAGAGGAGGAGAAGCAGCCGAGTGAGGACGGATAGAAGCGAAGAGATAGGCTCTGGAGGAGGGAGGAACATGAAAGGGATGGAGGAGGACGAAGAGGGTGGTGGTGGGTGACATGAAACAAGTCTTCCTCGTCTCCGTGCTGCTGGTTTGTGATCTTCTGTCAGAACATTTCATAAATGTTTATTTGGCCAGAGTGGATCCCTGTGAAGGAGGAAAACAGAGTTCAAAAGCAGCGAGTGAGATCAGAGCGCCGATCCGGTTTCTTCCCGAGCTTCAACAACACAGCGCTGCACCGTGAACGCCGCACGCCACCTTCCACACATGGCAGCCGACGGCGGAAACCGCCGCACGCCACCTTCCACACATGGCAGCCGACGGCGGAAACCGCCGCACGTCGATTCCTGAAGACAAAGATGATTGGACGAAGACGAAAGGCCACGGAGGAGCTGGGATCTGGAACATCGCTGCAGCAAAAGACAAAATACACGACATGCCAAACTGAAACGTTACAATACAAAACAACATATACGTACATACAAGTACTACCCAAAAAATTAGAATATCAAAGTTCTTGTATTTCTGTAATTCAATTCAAAAGGTGCCATTTACATATTGTGTAGATAAATAATATGCAAATCAATATATTTGCAGCTTTTCTTTGTTTGGATGTTGCTGATCAGAAGTTGCAGCTCAAGAAAACCTCAAATTCTAAAACTGAAAAAAATGAGAATATTGTGAAAAGCTCCAGTATTGTAGGTTCAGAGTGTCACATTCTAATCAGGTCAGTAATCCAAACACCTCCATAAGTACCCTGAGCCTTTAAAAAGTCTCTGTGTTGGTTTAGAAGAATTCACAATCATGGGGAAGATGCTGATCTGACAGTTGTGCAGAAAACCATCATTGACTCCCTGCACAAGGTGGAAAGACACAAAAAGTGATAGAAAAGAAGCTGGATGTTCTCAGAGTGTCTCAAAGCACATTAATGGACAGTTAAGTGGAAGAAAACCGTGTAGAAGCCGGAGGGCTGACAGCAGCCTGGTCTGTCTGACCCAAGATGGCCGCTCTGTCGGCACGTCTCAAACCCGCGGATTCGGGTCTGTCGGCGTCTGTGTTCGGTGCATCTAGCTTCAGTTTTAACACGAAGGAATAGGGGCGGGCACTTTTCCACACACCTGTCGTCATTGGCTGTTGTGCCATACAGGGAGAGTAAACAGCGGTCTATTGGAGGAAATGATGTGTCAATCAAAAGGTCAGAGTTCAGAGACGACGTGGTAGCACTTAGCGGCTAACTGGCGCTGTGGTGGAACATATATGGAACATTTGTGCATCAGATGGATGTTACGCTTACGGTGGCGGTAAACGGTAAACGGGCCTTTATGGATGAAAGACTGGCTGGAGACTGGACTTTTACTGGACCTTTGCTGATGTAATAGGACCGTTTTTGTCAGAGTACCACCTGTTACTGGCCAACAGTACAGCTTCAAAGGTAAAATACATAAACATTTGTATTTGCGTCTGATTTAAAATAAGTGTTTTCTGATTCTACAGTCACTAAAAAAGTGAGAATCCACAACGTAGATGTGAATGAATCATTTTTAAAAAGTTTCCATCTCTTTTATTCGTTTTGAATTCCTGACAGGCCAAAGCATTAAATTTTTGTATATGTGAGCTTTGTCATTTCCCAGATTGCCGTCCTTTACGTTGCACCTGAACAGGTAAATAACATTTTGTCTGCAAGTTTATGTAATTACAGTAGAACCAACAACATGCTCTCAGTACTCTGAAATCAGACTTGATCACATCTGCACAGCGTTCAGTAACTTTTAGCCAAATAAAGGCAAACGCCGCGTGATCCTCCATCCCTGCAGCCTCCACGTTGGCGACCTTGTCCGGGTGAGATGCTGCTTTCGTGGTCCGCCTGACTGAAAACAGTCAGATATTTTTAGAAGACGTACGACGACAACTGACCAATCAGTGGAGAGCCGTCAGGTACGTCATGTTTTGTGTAGGTTCAGCACGGTTAGAGCTAGCTCTGAAGCAGGTGTGGAAAATCCTAACGGCTTCCCAGAGGAAACACAGAGAAAGCGTGCCGTGCGGAAGCTTACGAACATGTGCCGTGGAAAAGGCTCATTACACGATCGTTAAAACATTTCTCCAAAAGAAGATCACCAGAAACCTGGTACGACTTACTGGCTACGTTAAGGCTGGAGTCTGACGTCACATTCCCAAACAGTCACACCTGAGCACCAGAGATGCTTCTCTTTATAAAAAACAAAAGATATCGCCTCCCACTTTTCCCTGATTACTGGTATCGGTATTCGGTATCGATCAGTAAATGTCAGAACTCGTATTTGTACTTAGTTGGCAAATCAGGACATTCCTAATGTCTTTAATAGAAACCAAGAAAATTAAAGTCTGGGCTGCAGCCCCCCCCCCCCCCCCATTCCATTCATATCTGGACCCATTCAGTAAAACATGTCAATGATCTATCTGCTCTCTCTCCCCCCCCCCCCCCCCGCGACAGCCCAGGTTTTAATGAATGAACAAATAAAAGCAAGGACACGCTTATCTGCGGCTTCATCCTGAGCCGTACAGGTGCAGCAAGGTTAAGGCCGGGGGGGGGGGGGGGGGGCATGCCGTCTGGATCTTCCCAAGGCCGGCGATGACAGCAGGAGCAGGGGGTGGGGGTGGGTGGGGGGGGAGTAGGAGCTAAACGTGCAGCTGATGCACCACCTGCAGCTGCTTATCATCCACCATCTGGCCTGGGGAGGACAGATGGAGGAGGCCCCCCCCAGTCGCCCAACGACCCAGCCCAGGGACGCTCTCGCTGGGCTTCCTGGCCCGGGTGCAGGAGGGGTGGAACTGGTCCCGTCCCCGGACACATGGAGCCAGTTTGTCCCACTAAAAGCTGGTGTCATGTCTGCAGCAGGGCTACCTGCTCATTATCGGCCCCCGCATGCCCTAATTCCCGCCCCCGTAGCTCCGTGGGACACCTATAATGAAAGCAATGCACAAAGGAGGGCTGGTGCCAGAGAGACAGGCCTCGGGGGCCGGCGCTGACTCACATCCCACTGGGGAGGGACGAGCACGAAAGCAACTGGACTAAACGCACCAGAGGAAGCAGCTGGAGACGGACAGAAAGTTCAGATTCACCAAAACCAGCTTCACTTTGCTACATTCTACTGAGGGAAAAGCTCACGTTTAAAATGTTCCTGAGGCAAAAGCTCACGTTTAAAATGTTCCTGAGGCAAAAGTTCACGTTTAAAATGTTCCTGAGGCAAAAGTTCACGTTTAAAATGTTCCTGAGGGAAAAGTTCACGTTTAAAATGTTCCTGAGGCAAAAGCCCACGTTTAAAATGTTCCTGAGGCAAAAGCTCACGTTTAAAATGTTCCTGAGGCAAAAGCTCACGTTTAAAATGTTCCTGAGGCAAAAGCCCACGTTTAAAATGTTCCTGAGGGAAAAGTTCACATTTAAAATGTTCCTGAGGGAAAAGTTCACGTTTAAAATGTTCCTGAGGCAAAAGCCCACGTTTAAAATGTTCCTGAGGGAAAAGTTCACGTTTAAAATGTTCCTGAGGCAAAAGCCCACGTTTAAAATGTTCCTGAGGCAAAAGCCCACGTTTAAAATGTTCCTGAGGGAAAAGTTCACGTTTAAAATGTTCCTGAGGGAAAAGTTCACGTTTAAAATGTTCCTGAGGGAAAAGTTCACGTTTAAAATGTTCCTGAGGGAAAAGTTCACGTTTAAAATGTTCCTGAGGGAAAAGTTCACGTTTAAAATGTTCCTGAGGCAAAAGCCCACGTTTAAAATGTTCCTGAGGGAAAAGCTCACGTTTAAAATGTTCCTGAGGGAAAAGCTCACGTTTAAAATGTTCCTGAGGCAAAAGTTCACGTTTAAAATGTTCCTGAGGGAAAAGCTCACGTTTAAAATGTTCCTGAGGGAAAAGCTCACGTTTAAAATGTTCCTGAGGGAAAAGTTCACGTTTAAAATGTTCCTGAGGCAAAAGCCCACGTTTAAAATGTTCCTGAGGGAAAAGTTCACATTTAAAATGTTCCTGAGGGAAAAGTTCACGTTTAAAATGTTCCTGAGGCAAAAGCCCACGTTTAAAATGTTCCTGAGGGAAAAGCTCACGTTTAAAATGTTCCTGAGGGAAAAGCTCACGTTTAAAATGTTCCTGAGGGAAAAGTTCACGTTTAAAATGTTCCTGAGGCAAAAGCTCACGTTTAAAATGTTCCTGAGGCAAAAGTTCACGTTTAAAATGTCCCTGAGGCAAAAGTTCACGTTTAAAATGTTCCTGAGGCAAAAGTTCACGTTTAAAATGTTCCTGAGGGAAAAGTTCACGTTTAAAATGTTCCTGAGGCAAAAGTTCACGTTTAAAATGTTCCTGAGGGAAAAGTTCACGTTTAAAATGTTCCTGAGGGAAAAGCTCACGTTTAAAATGTTCCTGAGGGAAAAGTTCACGTTTAAAATGTTCCTGAGGGAAAAGTTCACGTTTAAAATGTTCCTGAGGGAAAAGCTCACGTTTAAAATGTTCCTGAGGCAAAAGCTCACGTTTAAAATGTTCCTGAGGCAAAAGCTCACGTTTAAAATGTTCCTGAGGCAAAAGTTCACGTTTAAAATGTTCCTGAGGGAAAAGCTCACGTTTAAAATGTTCCTGAGGGAAAAGCTCACGTTTAAAATGTTCCTGAGGGAAAAGCTCACGTTTAAAATGTTCCTGAGGGAAAAGCTCACATTTAAAATGTTCCTGAGGCAAAAGCTCACGTTTAAAATGTTCCTGAGGGAAAAGCTCACGTTTAAAATGTTCCTGAGGCAAAAGTTCACGTTTAAAATGTTCCTGAGGCAAAAGCTCACGTTTAAAATGTTCCTGAGGGAAAAGTTCACGTTTAAAATGTTCCTGAGGGAAAAGTTCACGTTTAAAATGTTCCTGAGGGAAAAGCTCACGTTTAAAATGTTCCTGAGGCAAAAGCTCACGTTTAAAATGTTCCTGAGGGAAAAGTTCACGTTTAAAATGTTCCTGAGGCAAAAGCTCACGTTTAAAATGTTCCTGAGGGAAAAGCTCACGTTTAAAATGTTCCTGAGGGAAAAGTTCACGTTTAAAATGTTCCTGAGGGAAAAGCTCACGTTTAAAATGTTCCTGAGGGAAAACCTCACGTTTAAAATGTTCCTGAGGCAAAAGCTCACGTTTAAAATGTTCCTGAGGGAAAAGTTCACGTTTAAAATGTTCCTGAGGCAAAAGCTCACGTTTAAAATGTTCCTGAGGCAAAAGTTCACGTTTAAAATGTTCCTGAGGGAAAAGTTCACGTTTAAAATGTTCCTGAGGCAAAAGCTCACGTTTAAAATGTTCCTGAGGCAAAAGCTCACGTTTAAAATGTTCCTGAGGGAAAAGTTCACGTTTAAAATGTTCCTGAGGGAAAAGTTCACGTTTAAAATGTTCCTGAGGCAAAAGTTCACGTTTAAAATGTTCCTGAGGGAAAAGTTCACGTTTAAAATGTTCCTGAGGGAAAAGCTCACGTTTAAAATGTTCCTGAGGGAAAAGTTCACGTTTAAAATGTTCCTGAGGGAAAAGTTCACGTTTAAAATGTTCCTGAGGGAAAAGCTCACGTTTAAAATGTTCCTGAGGCAAAAGCTCACGTTTAAAATGTTCCTGAGGCAAAAGCTCACGTTTAAAATGTTCCTGAGGCAAAAGCTCACGTTTAAAATGTTCCTGAGGCAAAAGTTCACGTTTAAAATGTTCCTGAGGGAAAAGCTCACGTTTAAAATGTTCCTGAGGGAAAAGCTCACGTTTAAAATGTTCCTGAGGGAAAAGCTCACGTTTAAAATGTTCCTGAGGGAAAAGCTCACGTTTAAAATGTTCCTGAGGCAAAAGCTCACGTTTAAAATGTTCCTGAGGGAAAAGCTCACGTTTAAAATGTTCCTGAGGGAAAAGCTCACGTTTAAAATGTTCCTGAGGCAAAAGTTCACGTTTAAAATGTTCCTGAGGCAAAAGCTCACGTTTAAAATGTTCCTGAGGGAAAAGTTCACGTTTAAAATGTTCCTGAGGGAAAAGTTCACGTTTAAAATGTTCCTGAGGGAAAAGCTCACGTTTAAAATGTTCCTGAGGCAAAAGCTCACGTTTAAAATGTTCCTGAGGGAAAAGTTCACGTTTAAAATGTTCCTGAGGCAAAAGCTCACGTTTAAAATGTTCCTGAGGGAAAAGCTCACGTTTAAAATGTTCCTGAGGCAAAAGTTCACGTTTAAAATGTTCCTGAGGGAAAAGCTTACGTTTAAAATGTTCCTGAGGCAAAAGTTCACGTTTAAAATGTTCCTGAGGGAAAAGCTCACATTTAAAATGTTCCTGAGGGAAAAGTTCACGTTTAAAATGTTCCTGAGGCAAAAGTTCACGTTTACAATGTTCCTGAGGCAAAAGTTCACGTTTACAATGTTCCTGAGGCAAAAGCTCACGTTTAAAATGTTCCTGAGGCAAAAGTTCACGTTTAAAATGTTCCTGAGGGAAAAGCTCACATTTAAAATGTTCCTGAGGCAAAAGTTCACGTTTAAAATGTTCCTGAGGGAAAAGTTCACGTTTAAAATGTTCCTGAGGGAAAAGTTCACGTTTAAAATGTTCCTGAGGGAAAAGTTCACGTTTAAAATGTTCCTGAGGGAAAAGTTCACGTTTAAAATGTTCCTGAGGGAAAAGTTCACGTTTAAAATGTTCCTGAGGGAAAAGTTCACGTTTAAAATGTTCCTGAGGGAAAAGTTCACGTTTAAAATGTTCCTGAGGCAAAAGCTCACGTTTAAAATGTTCCTGAGGCAAAAGCTCACGTTTAAAATGTTCCTGAGGCAAAAGCTCACGTTTAAAATGTTCCTGAGGCAAAAGCTCACGTTTAAAATGTTCCTGAGGGAAAAGTTCACATTTAAAATGTTCCTGAGGGAAAAGCTCACGTTTAAAATGTTCCTGAGGGAAAAGCTCACGTTTAAAATGTTCCTGAGGGAAAAGCTCACGTTTAAAATGTTCCTGAGGGAAAAGCTCACGTTTAAAATGTTCCTGAGGGAAAAGTTCACGTTTAAAATGTTCCTGAGGGAAAAGCTCACGTTTACAATGTTCCTGAGGCAAAAGCTCACGTTTAAAATGTTCCTGAGGGAAAAGTTCACGTTTAAAATGTTCCTGAGGGAAAAGCTCACGTTTACAATGTTCCTGAGGCAAAAGCTCACGTTTAAAATGTTCCTGAGGCAAAAGCTCACGTTTAAAATGTTCCTGAGGGAAAAGCTCACGTTTACAATGTTCCTGAGGCAAAAGTTCACGTTTACAATGTTCCTGAGGGAAAAGCTCACGTTTAAAATGTTCCTGAGGGAAAAGCTCACGTTTAAAATGTTCCTGAGGGAAAAGTTCACGTTTAAAATGTTCCTGAGGGAAAAGCTCACGTTTAAAATGTTCCTGAGGCAAAAGCTCACGTTTAAAATGTTCCTGAGGGAAAAGCTCACGTTTAAAATGTTCCTGAGGCAAAAGTTCACGTTTAAAATGTTCCTGAGGCAAAAGTTCACGTTTAAAATGTTCCTGAGGGAAAAGCTCACGTTTACAATGTTCCTGAGGGAAAAGTTCACGTTTAAAATGTTCCTGAGGGAAAAGTTCACGTTTAAAATGTTCCTGAGGCAAAAGCTCACGTTTAAAATGTTCCTGAGGCAAAAGCTCACGTTTAAAATGTTCCTGAGGGAAAAGCTCACGTTTAAAATGTTCCTGAGGGAAAAGCTCACGTTTAAAATGTTCCTGAGGGAAAAGCTCACGTTTAAAATGTTCCTGAGGGAAAAGTTCACGTTTAAAATGTTCCTGAGGGAAAAGCTCACGTTTAAAATGTTCCTGAGGCAAAAGCTCACGTTTAAAATGTTCCTGAGGCAAAAGCTCACGTTTAAAATGTTCCTGAGGGAAAAGCTCACGTTTACAATGTTCCTGAGGCAAAAGCTCACGTTTAAAATGTTCCTGAGGCAAAAGTTCACGTTTAAAATGTTCCTGAGGCAAAAGCTCACATTTAAAATGTTCCTGAGGCAAAACTTCACGTTTAAAATGTTCCTGATAAAAGTTACTGTCAGTTATTTGCTGTAAAAAAGGCTGAGTTATGAACCCAACCCAACGCTGTTCCTGAGAAACTTTCACAATAAAAAGAGAAAAAATAAAAGCAAATCAAAGAATCCAAGATGGTGAAAATGTTTTTTTCCGTTTACAGAAACATGAATCAGAAATTCACTCGTCTTCATGAACAAATGAGCACGATAACGGTTTATTAAAGGAAAAACATGAAGCTCCAGAGAATATTCTGCCCACTGAGCACCAGCACTGGACAATAGGGGATTATCACGCTTCCGTGTTCCGAACTTCCGGTTTTAAACAGTTAGACGGCCCACTTCCGGCCCAGTTCAATGTCCCTGCTTTACTTCGTAGATAACGTGAATAAACGCCAACCCTACTGAAATTTTCACGGATTCCAGACTGAAGTGATACTAAGGAAGAAGTGGATCAAAGCGATTCTCCAGAGTGAAGGGCCAAACTTTAGAATAAAACAACGTAGCATGTTTGTTTGTCGCCGGTGGGGCACAACACCGGCATGCTAGCATTAGCCAGCTAGCGTTTACCGACGTGCTTAACTTTGTGCGTCTTAAAACACACAAACATCTGAAAATCGGATCTGTACCCCCCCGTTTCCAGTGGAACAACTGGGGACTGCCAAGAAAGGAGACGCTTTCAGATGCTTGTGAGTTTTCAGCCGCACAAAGTTAGGCACGTCATCGAGCTGGCTAATGCTAACCTGCTAACAGTAGTCCGCCAGCTACTACTCTGTTAAACTTTGTAAATCTGATAAACGCCAATGCCAAGTTGTTGTTTTTTTTTTGTTTTGTTTTTTTTTACTTGTCCTGTCCAGCATCGAAGCAAGCAGAATGGAAATCTGATTGCTTTATTGTGTTGAACAGTTTTGCTTTACCAAGCGGAGCTTTATGAACATAAGGCTCCACTTGATATCATGTTTATTCATTTTATTTCTTTATTTAAACATTTGTCTATTACACCATTCCATTTCATACTGCTGGGCCTGACAAGGGAGAAATGAAAGTTAACAGAGGTAATGATAGAAAGTGGAACAGAGAGAAAGGAGTAAGGAAGAGGAAGAGAGAGAGGGAAGAAAACATGAATCTACTTACACAGTTCACTGGTACATCTGTACAGCGAACCCTAAACAACCAAGGTCTCTGTTGGAAAACAAAACAAGCAATCCCCTACAGGAGGACCTGCAGGTGGCTTAAATATCCTCAGATCATACAAACACACACAAACACACGCAGAACTACGCAGAGAAGAGGGTACAACCTAGTCATCGCAATGGGAAGTAGAGAAGAGGGTACAACCTAGTCAGCGCAATGGGAAGTAGAGAAGAGGTACAACCTAGTCATCGCAATGGGAAGTAGAGAAGAGGTACAACCTAGTCATCGCAATGGGAAGTAGTGTCACAGTGTCAACATGCATAATAAAGGGTGCTCCGTGGTGATACAGTCATGCAGATGCAGCCTCGTCTCTGCAAGGAGGAGGAAGCCCGCAAGGCTCACGACCCAGGCCCCCAGCAGCCACCCAGAGGCCCAGATCCCAGCTACCCCCCCCCCCCCCCCCCCCCCCAAAGAACGGACATGCATCCCCCGAAGGGCGGCAAAAGGCGGCCCCAGCCGGAGCCCCCCGCAGTCTGGGGGCCCAGGCCCCAGCGGACCGAGACCAGCAGTATCAATGGTATCGATCAGTAAATGTCAGAACTCGTATTTGTATGTGGTTGGCAAATCAGGACATTCCTAATGTCTTTAATGGAAACCAAGAAAATTAAAGTCTGGGCTGCTGCCCCCCCCATTCCACTCATATCTGGACCCATTCAGTAAAACATGTCAATGATCTATCTGCAGTCCACTTCCAATGCCAAGTTTTCATTCCAGACTGAAGTGATGCTGAGGAAGAAGTGGATCAAAACGACCGATTCGCCGCAGTGGAGGACCGAACTTTATAATAAAACGACACACGTTTGTTTGTAGCCGGCAGTCTGCACAGTCGTGTTAGCAGGTTAGCATTAGCCAGCTCGATAACGTGCCTAACTTTGTGCGGCTGAAAACACACAAGCATCTGAAAGCGTCTCCTTTCTTGACAGTCCCCAGTTGTTCCACTGGAAACGGGGGGGGTGCAGACCTGATTTTCAGATGTTTGTGTGTTTTAAGACGCACAATGTTAAGCACGTCAGTAAACGCTAGCTGGCTAATGCTAGCATGCTGTGAAGTGCCGGTGTTGTGCCCCACCGGCGACAAACAAACGTGTGTTTTATTATAAAGTTCGGCACTTCACCGCGGCGAATCGATCGCTTTGATCGAGCTTTTTTTTATCACTTCAGTCTGGAATGAAAACTTAAATATGTTTGGAGTTTATCCGATTTAAACAGTATAACAGAGCAGGAACGGCTGTTGTTAAAATGGCCCGGAAGAGGAAGTGCCAAAATACCGGGAACTTCCGGAAAGCGTGATAATCCCCTATATGTCAGCGTTTGCACCATGAAGTTGTTGCTTTGTTTGTCTTTGAACCTCGAAGCTGGAGGAATGTGAGGCTGCTTCCTGTTTGCACAAAAACTCTCGTTCCTTCTTCATCCACTAGGATGCAAAACAGCAAATCCGAAACACAGCAGAAAAAACATGTTTACCGAAGAAATAAACATGTTTACAGCAGAATAAGCATGTTTACAGCAAAAAAACATGTTTACCGAAGAAATAAACATGTGTACAGCAGAATAAACATGTTTACGGCAGAAATAAACATGTTTACAGCAGAATAAACATGTTTATGGAAGAAATAAACATGTTTACAGCAAATATAAACATGTTTACAGCAGAGACAAACATGTTTACAGCAGGAATAAACATGTTTACAGCAGAATAAACATGTTTACAGCAGAGACAAACATGTTTACAGCAGAAATAAACATGTTTACAGCAGAATAAACATGTTTACAGCAGAAATAAACATGTTTACAGCAGAATAAACATGTTTACAGAAGAAATAAACGTGTACAGCAGAATAAACATGTTTACCAAAGAAATAAACATGTTTACAGCAGAATAAACATGTTTACCGGAGAAATAAACATGTGTACAGCAGAATAAACGTGTTTATGGCAGAAATAAACATGTTTACAGCAAATATAAACATGTTTACAGCAGAGACAAACATGTTTACAGCAGGAATAAACATGTTTACAGCAGAATAAACATGTTTACATCAGAATAAACATGTTTACAGTTGAGAAAAAACATGTTTACAGCAGAAATTAACATGTTTACAGCAGAATAAACATGTTTACAGAATAAATAAACATGTTTACAGCTAAAATAAACATGTTTGTAACAGAAATAAACATGTTTACAGTATAAATAAACATGTTTACAGCAGAAATAAACATGTTTACAGCAGAATAAGCATGTTTACAGAAGAAATAAACATGTTTACAGCAGAAATAAACATGTTTACAGCAGGAATAAACATGTTTACAGCAGAAATAAACATGTTTACAGCAGAATAAACATGTTTACAGGAGAAATAAACATGTACAGCAGAATAAACATGTTTACCAAAGAAATAAACATGTTTACAGCAGAATAAACATGTTTACCGGAGAAATAAACATGTGTACAGCAGAATAAACGTGTTTATAGCAGAAATAAACATGTTTACAGCAGAATAAACATGTTTATGGAAGAAATAAACATGTTTACAGCAAATATAAACATGTTTACAGCAGAGACAAACATGTTTACAGCAGGAATAAACATGTTTACAGCAGAATAAACATGTTTACGGCAGGAATAAACATGTTTACATCAGAAATAAACATGTTTACAGTAGAGACAAACATGTTTGCAGCAGAAATAAACATGTTTACAGCAGAATAAACATGTTTACAGAATAAATAAACATGTTTACAGCTAAAATAAACATGTTTGTAACAGAAATAAACATGTTTACAGTATAAATAAACATGTTTACAGCAGAAATAAACATGTTTACAGAAGAATAAGCATGTTTACAGAAGAAATAAACATGTTTACAGCAGAAATAAACATGTTTACAGCAGAATAAACATGTTTACAGAAGGAATAAACATGTTTACAGCAGGAATAAACATGTTTACAGCAGAATAAACATGTTTACAGCAGAATAAACATGTTTACGGCAGAATAAACATGTTTACGGCAGGATAAACATGTTTACATCAGAAATAAACATGTTTACAGCAGAAACAAACATGTTTACAGTAGTAATAAACATGTTATCAGCAGAGACAAACATGTTTACAGCAGAATAAACATGTTTACGGCAGAATAAACATGTTTACATCAGAAATAAACATGTTTACAGCAGAAACAAATATGTTTACAGCAGAATAAACATGTTTACAGCAGAAATAAACATGTTTACAGCAGAGACAAACATGTTTACAGAAGGAATAAACATGTTTACAGCAGAAACAAACATGTTTACAGCAGAATAAACATGTTTACAGCAGAAACAAACATGTTTACAGTAGTAATAAACATGTTATCAGCAGAGACAAACATGTTTACTGCAGAATAAACATGTTTACGGCAGAATAAACATGTTTACAGCAGAAATAAACATGTTTACAGCAGAAACAAATATGTTTACAGCAGAATAAACATGTTTACAGCAGAAATAAACATGTTTACAGCAGAGACAAACATGTTTACAGAAGGAATAAACATGTTTACAGCAGAAACAAACATGTTTACAGCAGAATAAACATGTTTACAGCAGGAATAAACATGTTTACAGCAGAGACAAACATGTTTACAGAAGGAATAAACATGTTTACAGCAGAAACAAACATGTTTACAGCAGAAACAAATATGTTTACAGCAGAATAAACATGTTTACAGCAGAAATAAACATGTTTACAGCAGAGACAAACATGTTTACAGAAGGAATAAACATGTTTACAGCAGAAACAAACATGTTTACAGCAGAATAAACACGTTTACAGCAGGAATAAACAGAGCACAGAGGGGTAGTGACAGTGGGAAGGAAAACACCCTTTTAACAGGGAAGGAAACCTCCATCAGAACCCAGCTCAGGTAGGGCGGCCATCTGCCTCGACCGGGGGAGGGGGGGGACCAACAGATATTGCAACTTTTATCCAGCCAGATCTGCTGAGAGGAGAACACAGTTAATGATGCAATACTGTCACAGTTTCTACATGGAGAGACAGAGATGGTGGGAGAGAAAGAGCCCAGTGCATCATGGGAGAGAAAGAGCCCAGTGCATCATGGGAAAGGAAGAGCCCAGTGCATCATGGGATATCCCGCAGCAGTCTAAACCTATAGCAGCTTAACTAAGGGATGCTAACCATCACTAGCTATGAGACTTATCAAAAAGGAAGATTTTAAGCCTGATCTTAAAGGAACATTCCACCCACAGAATGATGTAACTTTATCTTCCACCCCCCCCCCCCCCTCATGGTGAGAGAGACTCTGCAGCACTTTTTTAACATCTCAAATGCAGCCGGCGATCAGGAAGGCTTCTCGTTTCCCCCCAACTTTCATATAATGGAGTTCACTGGGGTCCGAGCCAAAAAGGTCCATAAAAGTCCACAAAAACGTGTCAATATTCCTCCATACTGCTCGTCCAATGTAATCCACGTGTCCTGAGTGGGTAGCGTCCAGAATTTACTGGAAAAGAATATGCAAAGCAATGATGTGTTCAGCTTTACTGGCTGTGGTACAGTTCAGTTCAGTCTTAAGTACTTAGTTACTTTTACTACTTTTACTTCAGTACTTTTTCCGTCTCTGGCAGCTGCACACAGCAAACATGCAGACCACGTCCTCCACTTCCAGTCCGGAGACCTGCAGGCCGCTCGGGGCCTCCGCGGGACCAGAGTTGTGTAACTGCTGCATCCAGGGCTCATTCAGGCCCCCCCCCCCCCCCCCCCAGCAGGCGCTGCACTTTAATGTGAAGGAGGCACGGACGGAGGCACGGACGGAGCCCGCGGTGCGCCGTGCAATTATCAAGCATGATGGGACACGGAGAGAGGAGAACATCTGGCACTGGTGGACGGGGGCGGGACACACGTCCAACCCCCCCGTCCTCGGCTCAGGAGACGCCTCCCTTTGATCTCCAGCTGGAGCTGTCTGCTGCGTCTCAGTCTCGATGATGCGGGATTATCTGAGCCGTCAATCCCGGCCGCCCAGAACGTCCGACAGCTGAAATGCATTCTGGGTAAACGTAGGCCGAGTGTCTCCCGCTGACCTCGCCCCCAGCATGTCCCCCCGTCCTCCCGCTGTCTGTCTCTGTTTATCATCTGCAGACAGAGAGGCCTCCTGCAGTGTCATCAATATTTAACATTTCTGGCTGGGGGGGGGGGTCATTTACCGTCCACGGCAAAAAACCTGCTCTGTCATTACAGGCCGTTGATGCTTGTTAGCCCCTCCCCATAATAACGGCATATTTCCTCAACACCTCGCAGATCTTTAATGTTCCAGCCATGAAGCTGCGAAAACTGTCCGAAGAAACAACGAACGAAGGTTCGCAGACGTGCTCGCCATCACGTTCAGGATGTTACCGAGCATCATGACATCATTTTCCTGACTCGCAGGAGTCGGGGTAACGGAAAACGGATGCATCCTTTAAAACGGGAGAACGAGGCTCCGTAAATGTGTGCCGCCTCTTTGAAACGGGACATTTCAGCCGAGAACTGGGAGGATGTTACACCAGCTGAAGAAAGCTGCAGTGATGAGGACAGAGATGTCATGGAGACGTGCTGTGATGTCATCTTCATGGAAATACAATCAGCTTTTTGTAAAAGATCCCACCAAGTTCAGAAGCTGTGGTTAATAATGTTTCCTGGCTTTGTTGATGCGCATCACATGCGTCTTCCTCATCCGTCTTTTTCGTTCAGAGCCCAGAACCGAAGGACTGGATCAGAAACAGATGCTGATCCGAGATGTTGGAAGCTCTTCTAGAACTGAGCCAGTCGAGAAGGAGAGGAAATAAAAGCTGGTTTATTAGTATTATCATCATCATCATCATCATCGTCATAATTATCATCATTATCATCATAATTATCTTTATCATCTTTATCATTATCGTCATTATCATTGTCATTCTTAGTATTATCATTATCATCATCATCATCATCATCATAATTATCTTTATCATTATTATCATAATCAGTTTTATTACCATCATCATCGTCATAATTATCATTATCATCATTATCATTATCATTATTATCATTGTCATTATTATCATTGTCATTCTTATCATTATCATCATCATCATTATCATTATTATCATCATAATTATCTTTATCATTATTATCATAATCAGTTTTATTACCATCATCATCGTCATAATTATCATTATCATCATTATCATTATCATTATTATCATTGTCATTATTATCATTGTCATTCTTATCATTATCATCATCATCATTATCATTATTATCATCATAATTATCTTTATCATTATTATCATAATCAGTTTTATTACCATCATCATAGTCATAATTATCATTATCATCATTATCATTATCATCATTATCATTATCATTATTATCATTGTCATTATTATCATTGTCATTCTTATCATTATCATCATCATCATTATCATTATTATCATCATAATTATCTTTATCATTATTATCATAATCAGTTTTATTACCATCATCATAGTCATAATTATCATTATCATCATTATCATTATCATCATTATCATTGTCATTATTATCATTATCATCATCATCATTATCATTATCATCATTATCATTGTCATTATTATCATTATCATCATCATCATCTTTATCAGTATTATCATTATCAGAATTATGATCATCATCTTCTTCCTCATCATCATAATTATCATCATCATTATTATCATCATTATCTGTATTATCATCATCATCTTCCTTGTCATCATCATTATCAATATTATTATCATCATTGTCATTATCATCATTATTATCAGTATTATCATCATTATCATCTTCCTCATCATCACTTTTATTATCAGTATTATCATTATCATCATTATCATCATTATTATCATCATGAATATTATTATTATCATTATCATCATTTGTGTCTCTTCTATAATCTCATTTTGGCCCCTGATCTCTGCGACTGTGATGACGCCGCTCATTTCGCTTCCATCCCTGTAAAGGTGCTCGTCGTGTTCGTCGTGCTCGTCGTGTTCGTCGTGCTCGTCCTGTTCGTCACGTTCGTCGTGTTCGTCGTGCTCGTCGTGCTCGTCACGTTCGTCGTGTTCGTCGTGCTCGTCGTGCTCGTCACGTTCGTCGTGTTCGTCGTGCTCGTCGTGCTCGTCACGTTCGTCGTGTTCGTCGTGCTCGTCACGTTAGTCACGTTCATCGTGCTCGTCGTGTTCGTCATGCTCGTCACGCTCGTCACGTTAGTCACGTTCGTCGTGTTCGTCGTGTTCGTCGTGCTCGTCACGTTCGTCACGTTAGTCACGTTCGTCGTGTTCGTCGTGCTCGTCACGTTAGTCACGTTCGTCGTGCTCGTCGTGTTCGTCATGCTCGTCACGCTCGTCACGTTAGTCACGTTCGTCGTGTTCGTCGTGTTCGTCGTGCTCGTCACGTTCGTCACGTTAGTCACGTTCGTCGTGTTCGTCGTGCTCGTCACGTTAGTCACGTTCATCGTGCTCGTCGTGTTCGTCATGCTCGTCACGCTCGTCACGTTAGTCACGTTCGTCGTGTTCGTCGTGTTCGTCGTGCTCGTCACGTTCGTCACGTTAGTCACGTTCGTCGTGTTCGTCGTGCTCGTCACGTTAGTCACGTTCATCGTGCTCGTCGTGTTCGTCATGCTCGTCACGCTCGTCACGTTAGTCACGTTCGTCGTGTTCGTCGTGTTCGTCGTGCTCGTCACGTTCGTCACGTTAGTCACGTTCGTCGTGTTCGTCGTGCTCGTCACGTTAGTCACGTTCGTCGTGTTCGTCGTGTTCATCGCGTTCGTCACGTTCGTCACGTTAGTCACGTTAGTCACGTTCGTCACGTTAGTCACGTTCGTCGTGTTCGTCGCGTTCGTCGTGTTCGTCGTGCTCGTCACGTTTGTCACGTTAGTCACGCTCGTCGTGTTCGTCGTGCTCGTCACGTTAGTCACGTTCGTCGTGTTCGTCGTGTTCATCGCGTTCGTCACGTTCGTCACGTTAGTCACGTTAGTCACGTTAGTCACGTTCGTCGTGTTCGTCGTGTTCGTCGTGCTCGTCACGTTCGTCACGTTAGTCACGTTCGTCGTGTTCGTCGTGCTCGTCACGTTAGTCACGTTCATCGTGCTCGTCGTGTTCGTCATGCTCGTCACGCTCGTCACGTTAGTCACGTTCGTCGTGTTCGTCGTGTTCGTCGTGCTCGTCACGTTCGTCACGTTAGTCACGTTCGTCGTGTTCGTCGTGCTCGTCACGTTAGTCACGTTCATCGTGCTCGTCGTGTTCGTCATGCTCGTCACGCTCGTCACGTTAGTCACGTTCGTCGTGTTCGTCGTGTTCGTCGTGCTCGTCACGTTCGTCATGTTAGTCACGTTCGTCGTGTTCGTCGTGCTCGTCACGTTAGTCACGTTCGTCGTGTTCGTCGTGTTCATCGCGTTCGTCACGTTCGTCACGTTAGTCACGTTAGTCACGTTCGTCACGTTAGTCACGTTCGTCGTGTTCGTCGCGTTCGTCGTGTTCGTCGTGCTCGTCACGTTTGTCACGTTAGTCACGCTCGTCGTGTTCGTCGTGCTCGTCACGTTAGTCACGTTCGTCGTGTTCGTCGTGTTCATCGCGTTCGTCACGTTCGTCACGTTAGTCACGTTAGTCACGTTAGTCACGTTCGTCACGTTAGTCACGTTCGTCGTGTTCGTCGCGTTCGTCGTGTTCGTCGTGCTCGTCACGTTCGTCGCGTTCGTCGTGTTCGTCGTGCTCGTCACGTTCGTCACGTTAGTCACGTTCGTCGTGTTCGTCGTGTTCATCGCGTTCGTCACGTTAGTCACGTTCGTCACGTTAGTCGCGTTCGTCGTGCTCGTCATGTTCGTCACGTTAAACACGACGAACGTGACTGTCGTGCTCGTCGTGTTCGTCGTGCTCGTGTTCATCGTGTTCGTCGTGCTCGTCATGTTCGTCACGTTCGTCACGTTCGTCACGTTCGTCGCGTTCGTCGCGTTAGTCACGTTCGTCGTGTTCGTCGTGCTCGTCACGTTAGTCACGTTCGTCGTGTTCGTCGTGTTCGTCCTGCTCGTCGTGCTCGTCGTGCTCGTCATGTTCGCTGCTTTTTAAGTGTTTGTCCACGTCTCTTTCATTCTTCTCTAAATATGGGTTTGGGAGTTTCTCAGCTTTCAACGACTAGCTTCAGGCACTTTGAAAGACGGTTTCTTCCTACCACTCCCCTGGTAGAAATACACCTCTGACTTACATGCACAGCAGTCAAAGTCATTGTTTAGTTGTGTAATAAGAGCAGAAAGCCTGAAGGAGCTTTTGTGGCAGTTTAGGGAACACAATGAAGGAAAAACATCTGCATGAATGGTTGGAGCGCCCGGGTGATCGTTGTCATCCATGGAAGGAAAGTCAGGGGGAAAAGCCCAAAATGCTAACACAGTTACAGGGAAAGCATTTCAAACACAAGGTTTTATCTTGTTCTTAACTTTCATGCTGAAATATTGATTTGACAAGCTGGACCAGGGCTCAGTTTGGTCTTCGGAGGACCGTAATCCTGCAGGTTTAGTGTCTCCATGTTCCACAACACCCGACTTCAGCTAATGGGTCATTTTGCAGAGCTTGATCAGCTGTTGGATCTGCAGGTGTGTGGGAGCAGGGACACCATTAAAACCTGCAGGAGTAGCCCCCAGTTATACCGCTGCAGAGTTCAGATTGTGGTACGGTTCATCATAAACGTTCACAAGTGCTCAATGTTTACAGCTAAATAGCTAAAATCAGGGTGTTTCAATGTTGACTGTTTTACCGATATCCTACCGATATTGTCAACCCTTAATTTCCGATATTGGATATCAACCGATACCGATCTCTGCAGACAACTGTCAGGTTGTATCGCTCATATTCTGAGACTTTTTTGACTGTTGATGATGGGCACAAAAACACTAAAGGGCGCTCTGTGAAAGTGGGAGGGATAAATGTCTGTCACAGAACATGAAAATCATTCCGGGAAAAAAACCTCCACTGAACTCCGACCGATAAATAGCAGTTTGTTTTATTTTCCTAGCTAATGTACATCACATGAAAAAGTCATTACACTCTAAAAAAACTCATCTACAAAGATGCAAGTTACGTTTCAACGTTCAAAAATATCTGAAAACATGTTCAATATTCAATACATGGTGGTCAAGGTTCGATATACACCTGCATTAAACGGCTCGATACAAATACATGTATTGTTGCACCCCTAATATATATACCAGTATTCATATGTATATATATATATATATATATATATAACATATATATCTTCTTGAATGGCTCAGTTCTTTCCTCAGCCGTGTACATTGCTGTGTTGTTGCACTGTTGCATGGCCCCTGCAGCATGTGTTAATCATGTCATTACATTGTTTGAACAAGCGGGGTTAGGCCTAAGTACAGGCCTGCAGGGCTGCTGGAGGCAAAGAGGCGCCAACGTGAACTTTAAGCTTGTTTACGTGGAGGAGAATGCGAGGAATGACAAAGACCTGCAACAGAAACGGCTTTTTCCACACGTTATCCAGCAGGTTAGATCAATCTCTGCCATTCCACACACGGCGCTTTATCAGGCCACACACACACACACATGCACACACACACATGCACACACACATGCACACGCACACACACACACACACACACACGCACACACACACACCCACATGCACACACACGCACACACACACACATGCACATGCACACGCACACGCACACACACATGCACACACACACACGCGCACACACACACACACACACGGCGCTTTATCAGGCCACACACACGCATGCGCACACACATGCACACGCGCGCACACACACACACACACGCATGCACACACACATGCACACACACACGCACACGCACGCACACACACACACACGGGGTGTGAAATCACACACAGACGGTTTTGGATCCTGAAACACACCAGGACTTAAGTTTATCTCGGTTCCTTGTCTTGTGATGGACTGTTCTGATCTCAGGTCTGCTTTACCAGCATGTTTCTGCAGTTCGCCTCTATTTTTACACTAACCCCCCCCCCCCCCCACACACACACACACACACACACACACACACACACACACACAGCACCGCTGCCTTGAGGCCGGCCTTGTGCAGTGAATGAAAAACAGCGAGGGTTTATTTTAGTGATCTAACATGTAACATACCTGAACTCCTAATATAAGTCTTATGTAAATAAAGCCGGACTTCTTTGCACAGAACAGCCTTTGATCAAAAACCGCTTCACTGCAGCTTTTTTTTCAATAATAGAGCCGTTTCTCAGTTTTACTCGTTTTTCCTCAAGTTTTCCTCCTAATTCAGGACAGAAAATGTCCTTTCAAGTTCAAGGAATACAGTCTCATTCATTCATTCACCGTCACCCACAGTTTCGATCTCGCCTGGGGAGGTTTGCACGTTCCCACCCGTCCTCCGTCCTCCGTCCTCCTCCCACCGTCCAGGTTAGCATGTTAGCTCCATGCTAACTGATGCTCCTTCATCTTCTCCTCATCCTCATGCTGAGCAAGACTCTGGAGCACTTTTTAATATCTCAAATGCAGCCGGAGATCTGGGGGGGGGGGGGGGGGTTGTTATCCCCCAACTTTCATATACAGCTGTGTGAAAAAGTTTTTGCCTCCTTCCTGATTTCTTATTTTTTTGCATATTTGTCACTTAAATGTTTCAGATCATCAAACAAATTTAAAGGTTGAATATGGAACATTTTTATTAAAAGCTATAATTTTTAAAAAAAAATACCTCCACAGGTCGTTTGGGGGTGTACAGAATGAAAGTACATTTCCCAGAAAAATTATATTTAGCCTAAAAATACTTATAAAATAAATTTTTACAGGTTCGATAATGGCATTTTATTTACGTCTATATTTACGTTTTATTTAATGTGGGACATGCTGCAGACTGTTGGACATGCTGCAGACTGTGGGACATGCTGCAGACTGTGGGACATGCTGCAGACTGTTGGACATGCTGCAGACTGTGGGACATGCTGCAGACTGTTGGACATGCTGCAGACTGTGGGACATGCTGCAGACTGTTGGACATGCTGCAGACTGTTGGACATGCAGCAGACTGTTGGACATGCAGCAGACTGTTGGAGGACGGTGGGAGGACGGCGGGAGGACAGCGGGAGGACGGGAGGACGACGACGGGAGGACGACAGGACGACGACGGGAGGACGGTGGGAGGACGGTTGAAGGACGGGAAGGACTGAATGAGGACGACGACGGTGGGAGGACTGAAGGAGGACGACGATAGGAGGACGGTGGGATGCATAGGTGACGTCACCATCAGCGACCTAAAGATCGTTAATCTCTGACGTGTAACCGTGTACATGACGGTTAGTAATCCCGATTACAAGTACAGAAATAATTCTGACCCCCCCAAACTGCCGCATCACTTCCATCATATCAGACATTCGCTGATCTGGAGGATCTAAAATCTCCTAAAGAAACTCACGTTACACCAGAACTGTCTGGATGAGGAAATGAACTCATGCTGGAAAACAGATCCGGGTTGGAAAAAAGTGAACTTTCCCTTTAAGTTTTCATAGAATCTGGGGGGCCACTTTTTCATGCTGAACTCAGAAATCTTTAATAAATGCTGATGTGATGCAGAATTCAGATTTTGGAGTATTTCTGATGAGAACACTGGATTAAAGTTTTGCGTGTATTTGGGTTGGGGGGGGCCTTTGTGTCCTCCCTCCAGATCCCCACGCTCACCAGGCTCTGTCCCGGTTTAGCTCGGCCCGGAACGGCCCCGTCCCTCTGAACCCGACATGACTGGCCCCGAACCTCAGCGGGCGCACAATGAATTCATTGAAAGGCAAAAAGCGAGGGAAGACAGTTTCTCAGGAGGAGGACAATGGGCGTTCTCCTCCATTTGGCTCACCCTTTCATCCTTGGTCGTCCACAAGGGACGCAATTGTTTGGACACAATGCGATACGGGGCGAAGCTTCAGAAGACGCATCGCTTTTAATTAACTGCTGGTAATGATCTCATTATTGGGGCTGAGCGGGTTTCCTGGGCCCGGATTGCGCGCAGAGGTGAGTCTGGGGTCATCCATCTGAGGGCCCCGCATTAACCCACAAACATGAAGGAATTTGTCCCGCCGCCATGCTGCATCGACTCAGACACCCTGAAACTGAAGCGGAGCGCTCGGAGGAGAAGGGGAGTGATGCCTCGCACTAAAAACAAACACTCATGTTTCATTTACATTGGTTTCGGACAGGAAGACCCCCTCCCTCACCTTTCATTTCACATTTCATACTCATGTTTGGATGTTGGTGAGGCCAAATCTGACCGTTTCCATCGGCTTTATCAATTTATTTAGGATTTCATTGTAGTTTGTTTGATTAAAGTCTTTTCTTTTTAAAAAAAACTTTTATATCAGCGGTTCTCCACATTTTTCATGATGGGACCAGTTTCCAGTCCAAACTGGTCCAGGTTCATCTTTAACTCTGTATCAGTGTAATGATCATTTCTGGTTTCTTTCTTTAATAACTAAAGCAAATCCAGCTGCTTTAACAGACTGAACCTGTAAAATGTGGCTGATAAACATGAATAACATCATATAAAATATATTCTGAGATGGTCACAAACACATTTATATCACACGTATAATTCATGGAAGAAAATCAGACTCCTACAAGAACAAATCAGAATTAGGCTATAAACACAAAATCTACAACATTTTATTTATTAATTAATTTTCTTGCTTTTCTTTTGTTCCCCTTTCCTTTCGGCCGTCTTCTTCTCTCTGATGTATGCTGATGTTTTCCTCTTGTAAAATAATTTAAAAAACAATCACAAAAATGGGGAAATACAGCAAAAGATAAAAAATTTGGGGAAAAAAATTCTTCACTGGTTAAAAATAACTTTTTTTTCTAGTTTCTGTCTAGTTCACTTTTTCTCTTCCTTCCTTCATTCGGTGGATTAAGTTAAGAATTTTGTTTTAGGCAATATAAGCTCATGCTTCAGTCATTGTGATGGTAAATGTGAAGGCTGATGTATCTTTATGTGTTGTTGTATGATGACTGAATAAATTAAAGAACTACTAAAGAAAAGAAAGAAATGATGAATCTATGAATATTTGCAAAGAAGCTCCATGTTTTCGAGCAGCTGCAGGAAGTTTTAATGAGATAAATGGAAGCGATTATCTCCGTCTCTGAAGCTCGCAGGCATCTCGTTGAGCTGGTGGAGGAGGTAATGGAGGGAATGAGGGAGGGCGTAAAACAGGAGTAGATTAGAGGAAGAGAGAAGAATTAGGGGATTTTCAGAGCGTTGGCTGTCTTATCTCCAGACAGGCTGGAGGGACCAGTAGCTCCCCCAGGCATGATCCTTAACCGCTCATATCTGCAGCCACACCGACCTATCAGCTCTGTGTTTGTGCTCACCACTGCTTGCTCAAGAATATTTACGTACATCTGAGTTTGAAGCATCAGAGAAAAAGAGATTTTTGTTGGTTCATGTGTTTGAAGATGATCTGATTACGAAAAACATCTTATCTTCGGTTTTATTTCTGGGTATTTTTCTCGAGGGCAAGATTTGGTACCAAGTAAATACAGAAAACGGTTGCAGGGTTCCTACTCTTTTCTTAAAGTTATTTTCCAGGACTTTTCCATCTGCTACAGTACGAGTCAAGTTATCACAACATAAATGAATAAATTCCACCCCAAGCTTTTGGAGAAGTTTCTACAATTGTAGCTTGTATTTTGTGCAGTAATGAAGTAGCGACAAAGTAGCAACGAAGCAACGGCGAAGAAGAGACCAAGTTGATACGAAGCAGAGATGAAGCCAATACGAAGAATCGAAGAAGCCGATATGAAGCAGCGACAAAGTCAAAACAAAGCAGAGATGAAGTGGCAATGAAGCCAATATGAAGCCGATATGAAGCAGCAACGAAGCCGAGATGAAGCAGAGACAAATTTGAAACAAAGCAGAGATGAAGTGGCAACAAAGAGGCGACGAAGCCGATATGAAGCAGCAAAGAAGCAGAGATGAAGCCGATACAATGCGGCGACGAAGCTGCAACGAAGCCGAGATGAGGCAGAGATAAAGTTGGGACAAAGCAGAGATGAAGTGGCAACAAAGAGGCGACGAAGCCGAGACAAAGCGGAGATGAAGCAGAATCAAAGTCGAAACAAAGCAGTGATTGAAGTGACAATGAAGCCGAGATGAATCAGCAACGAAGCAGAGACAAAGCCGATACGAAGCAGAGACTGAAGTGGCAACGAAGCCGAGATGAAGCAGCAACAAAGCCGAGATGAAGCAGCAACAAAGCCGAGATGAAGCAGTGACGAAGCAGAGATAAAGTCGAGACAAAGCTGAGATGAAGTGGTGACAAAGAGGCGGCGAAGCCAAGGTGAAGCAGCAACAAAACCGAGATGAATCATCGACAAAGCTGATACAAAGCAGAATCAAAGTCGAAACAAAGCAGTGATTGAAGTGGCAATGAAGCCGATACGAAGCCGATACGAAGCTGATATGAAGCCGATACGAAGCAGATACAAAGCAGAGACGAAGCAGCGATGAAGCGGCAATGATGCGGAAACAGAGACTAAGCAGCGACGTAGCTGAGATGAAGCTGATACGAAGCAGCAATGAAGCGGCGACGATGCGGCGACGGAGCAGCACGAAGAAGCAGACGAAGCAGCAATGAAATGACTTCCGGATACGGATGAAAGCGTCCGTATCCGTATTTATCGTAGGTTACGAATGGTCTTTAAGCCCAATAA